>JASFAW010000015.1:16000000-16600000 GCA_030737815.1 Allium fistulosum | reverse complement strand
ACTTAAAGAAACCTTAATGTAGTTGCAAACGGTACAATAGTGTGTTCAAAGATGGTATGAAAAGCATGCGTACCGACTGCTGACATGCACGCATGTGCAACATGCTAATGTCTGACAGCGAAATCAACCATCCAGCCTTCCATAGTTGGGCGATAAATAAACAACAACCTATGCAACGTTCATCCAGTTTGCATTAAGACCATAAAATAGGCGGAGGTCGAAAGGAGTATAAGAAACATAGCAGAAAACTATCATTTTGTAGTCATTAAAAAAAGGCATGTTCGGAATGAATAAAACCATGAAAAAGATGAAAGATATACGTACTTTGACCCGTAGATTGTGTACTCGTAAACCTTATTTCTCTGGACCTGTAGACTAAGAAATCAGAAACTTTGTGTGCCAAGAAACACCCCCACCGTATAGAGAGGTGCTGCCTGCATAACCAAAGTCCGACCTTTAATTGGTGCAATCACTCTGTAACGTAACTAAAGCTGATGACCCTTCGTGACATGTACCAAAATTGGTACCAGTAACACTGCACTTAAAATACACCATAAACATATAAATGAAGAAAATATAGGTAAGGCATCTATGGATAAACAGTCGAACAAAATTTTGAATGGTATCCAAAATGTATCGAAAATATAGCAGACAATAGTAGTGCAAATCAAGAACGTACTGTTTACGACAGGTTGGCGTTAGCAGCCGGAGTTAAAATCTAAATTCACCACTACTGAAAATTGGCAGGACTACGTGCGACGATAAAAAATAAACATCATGTAGCTTGGCAAGGAAATTCACCACTACTGAAAACACTGGCTTTTAAAAAAGGATGTAACTACTGCAGTGAGGGTGTAATGTAGAAACCAAATCAAAACTACTTTTTTAAACAAAAGTGACATACTGAACTAATAGTCAACTAATTCACAAATTTGTACACAATGTATGGTCGTATTTGTTCTGCAACACCAAGCACATAGTATGGGAGTGGCTAAACTTAAATTAAAATCATGAACTGTCAAACATTTGTATGACCACGCTTACTGTCATATTTGTACTGAATGAATCTCATACACCAACTGCTTTCTACGGGAGTGGCTAAACTGATGTTAAAAGCATGAACTGTCAACATTTGTGTAAACAGGTTTACTGTGAATATGGATCCAAAAAATCATAAAAAATTTCAGGTACATGGATCAAAATGTTTACCAACAGCTAGCACGAACCAAACATGACATAAAGAAGCTATCATACAATATCCATTTATGCAAGTAGGAAAGTAAACAGTAGTAAGCCAATATGAATCAGTCATTCATACAAACATCTTCTATACTTTTTTAACGATGATACGTAAACATAAGTCAACAAAATTGTGGGATCAAAAGTGTTTAGCATGATTCAAAATGAATGGCTTTTCGTTTAGGCTGGAAAATGTCGGTAAAGAGTACGCATTACCGGAAATAAAAATAATCTATTAAACTAAATCAAGGTGCACAGTAAGTTGGAATCAATCGGACCAGAAGAAATTAAAAGTCGAAATACAGCGAGGAAGGAAGCAATTACCTATACAGCCAACGCAGTGGCAAGGAGGAGGATGGGGGGAAGGGCAGGTCGTAGTTGTTGGTGCACTGAGCAGGAAGATCTCCAGAATGGAAACTGTAGGTGGGAAAAGACAGCTCGTGATAGGGAGGAGAGAGGGAAACGTTGTTGGCTGATGTGGAAGTGTGAGAGGAGACGACAATTCTGTAGTTGAGACTGCACGGAGGATGGAAATTGGAAGCATCATTTTAGGGAGGAGGAAAGGCAACGAAGCGAAAAACGAAGGAAGTCGGCAGAACACGTGATGGAGCAGTTGGAGATGATGAGGTAAGGGAAGAAAAGAAAAGGGGAAATGGGTAAGCACGTGACAGTAAGGGGAAAAACGCGGAAGCGAACAACGTACTGGCATTTTGAAATGACGAATGTGGAGTAATCCACCTAAGCATGTGGAAGTTCCTGCTTTAATATAAAGTAATAGATGTTTAATTTGGATATTATGATATAATAAATAAGCTAATTATCCAATTGACAGTGTATTTTGGTGATAATTAGTTTATCGTACAGGTCCATTATGATTGTATGACGATAAAGGATTAATGAAACAAATATGAAAAAATAAATGAAACAAACAATTTTACGTGATTTGGCAAATAGATTTTACATGATAAAGTCTGCACTTTTACATAATTCTGAATCAGATCCCTTCTACATATGAATGACTCCCTTTATTTATAGTTGCATGAAATAAATAGTTATCGATTTAGATCCTATTTTTACAGCAGTAAAAAAGGAAGGATATCATCCTCTAAATTAGTGAGGCGTCTTAGTATTCTAGAGAAGTATTAATCTTTGTATACCATGAGGTGGAAATTGCATATTTATGCATTAAAGTAGTCTTTGTTAACATATTTCAAGCGATGATATTTGAACAACATCTTCAATTACTTCAATCATTTAGGCCTTGACCATTTATGCCTCAACCAGTTATGTCTCAACATGATAGAGTTAAGCCTATGCCATTAAGACAATTATGCACACACACACACATACCAAGCTGTGACGCCCCACCCTGAGACCCACATTAACAAAGAGTATTACTGGGTAATACTGTCTACTAATGCGAATAATATGGCTGGTTAGAAGAAACAATCTATATCATTGTCTTAAACATCTATTAAATACGTCGATTTGGTGCTCTGTTATATTTTTTTCTATTTCAAGTGGTTCGACATATTCATAAATGCTTAATACAAAACTATAGTGGCTAACGGATCTATCAGAACAAAATACAACAACGGAATGTACAACACATCACAGAACAATAAATAACTTTTTTAAAGCAAAGCCAGCGGGGTTGAATGGACCCCTACCATTATTATTAAGAACCAAAACATATTACAAAATATTACAAGAAGCAAA
Source organism: Allium fistulosum (assembly GCA_030737815.1). Lineage (NCBI taxonomy): Eukaryota > Viridiplantae > Streptophyta > Magnoliopsida > Asparagales > Amaryllidaceae > Allium > Allium fistulosum. Next base: position 16,597,042 of record JASFAW010000015.1, on the reverse strand, counting down.
CTACCAAAGATTAGAGGTCAGTGCCTAAGAAAAGCAAAAGTTACATTGATCTAATAATAGAAAGGACCAGTACATGTTTAGAGGAAGATTGCCCTTTAAACAACCTAATGTTCCTCTCCATCCAAATGTAATACAAAACCTTCTTTAAGATTCTTAGCATCAATCTACCTCTTTCATTCTTCCATCTAGTAGTCCTAAAAATATCGTACCATTCCATAGGAGAAATACGCATAGGCCTATGAAATCCATAGTGTTGCACAATTACATTCCAAATATGGAATGTAAAATCACAATCAAAGAACAAATGTGGCACAGTTTCCACACCCGAACCACACAATAAACAGGTATCACTAAGAATAATACAAAATGATTTAAGTTTATGAAGCGAAAGTATACCATTCTTCAAAACCTTCCACATGAATAGATTTTCCTTCGGGATAGAATGAGAATCCCAAATTCTAGAAAACCAAAGAAAAGTAGGACAATCATTATAGGGATCAAGAGCATTATAAACAGATTTAATTGAATGCACCTTGTCATTCCAAGTAACATGCAGATTGCTAAGGCTATATAGCTTATTATGAATAGCAGACCACTCAGCTCTAACAATGGACGAACTGCAGTATGGTAGGGATATAGTACCATCAGCCCAAAATCTATCAACAGAGGCATTACTATTAATGCCAGTGATGACTCTTGTCTCATAATCTATAATATTAGCTAGAATCACTCCTTTAGCCGGCCATGGATCATACCAAAATGATATCTTGGCAATGTCTTTCATTCTCTGCTGAACTAGTGGGAGAAATATATCTCTACCTCTCAAAATATTCCTCCATGACCAACTGCAGTCAGATGGAGGGGTAATACACCAGAAGTTACTATCTCGGATGAGATAGTTTCTGCACCAAGAAGCCCACAAATTATTGTCTTGCCTCAATAATTTGTCAATTCTAGATGAAATCGTAGCAAAATTCCATCTCTTTATATTTATAATTCCAAGACCACCTTTTTCATAAGAACAACATATACGACTAAAAGCAATAGGAATTATTTTCTTCGAGAAAGGGTTAGCATGCCAAAGAAAATGATTCAAGGCAGAGTTGATCATGCTAATGAGTTTAGCCGGAAGGATGAAGACTCTGGCATAATAAACACACATGGATATAGCAATAGATTTAACAATTACAAGTCTACCTGCCATAGAATTTTTTGAACAATTCCAACTAGATAACTTAGCAGTAATTTTTTCAAAAAGTTATAAGCATTGGAGAGTTCTTATTCTAGAAGTACAAAGAGGAACACCAAGATAGGATTCATTATCACTGAAAGGGGACAGACCTGACATAGTATACATCATCTCCTTTTCTAAATCAAGGATGCCAGCAATGTACATTCTAGACTTACTTCTGTTAATGGATAGACCATTCAAATCCTGAAAGGAAGCAAGAATGTTTAAGACCCCACTAATAGATTTATAATTAGGCTTAGTAAAAAGAAGCAGGTCATCAGCAAATAGAAGAGTGGAAATACCATTCTTCTTGCATAAGGGATGATAATCAAATAGCTTATTAGACATAGCAGCAGAAAATAGAGAAGTGAGAAGTTCCATGACATAGATGAAGAGGTATGGAGACACAGGGTCACCCTGTCTAATACCCTAAGTAGCACCAAAATAGGCAAAGATGTATCCATTAATACTAAGGGAGTAATTGACAGTAGAAATGCATGTATATATCCAACATAGGAAGGGGACAGGGTAGTTCATCTTATGAAGGATGTAAATGATAGATTTCCATTGAACAGAATCATAAGCCTTTTGAATGTCTAATTTAAGGACACATCTAGGAGATATGAGATTCCTATTATAACCCTTCATGAGTTCAGAAGCAAGAAGGATATTATCAGTGATGTCTCTACCAGGGAGAAAAGCACTTTGATTAGAAGAGATTAAACCATCCAAAGAAATTTTCATTCTAGCAGCCAAAATCCTAGATATGAATTTGTAAATCACATTACAACAGGCAATGGGTCTAAACTGATTAACTGACATAGGATGGATAGTCTTAGGAATCAATGCAAGCTTGGTAGCGTTAATGCCAGTGATTAATTTACTATGCTTGAAAAAATTCTTAATAGCTTTGATCACATCAGCACCAATTATATCCCATGTAACTTTCAAAAAATGAGCATTAAAACCATCTGGTCCCGGAGAGCTATTAGAGTTCATACCAAAGATATCCTGTTTAATTTCATCTTCAGAAATTTCCTTGATTAAGTCAGACCCCATGTCATTAGAAATTGAAGAAAAATGGTGCTGAGAGAATTGATCCAGAGAGATTGATGGAATTTGGGAATACCCAAGATTAAGATGGAAGTACTCCAGAAAAGCTTCCTGAATAGAATCTTGGGAATCACAGGGCGAACCATGCATATCTAGGATGGAAGATATATTTTCAGAAGACTGTTGAATTTTTAAAGTTTTGTGAAAGGTGGACATATTTTTATCACCATTCAGTTGCCATTCATGTTTTGATTTTTGCTTTGCCATTTTATTTTCTTCAACAAGGGCTTTGGAGAGGTCCTTTAATAGAGAAGTTTCCAACGCAGACAAAAGAGGCTGATCAGGACACCTTTGGATATCAAGTTGAACTTGAAATAATTTTTCACGAATTGCAGAAGACATACTGTTCCCATTACCAAAAGTTTGCTGAGCCCATTTCTTTAAATTAATCTTTAGATGCTTGAGTTTTGCCTGCAAAATAAACATAGGGTTGCCAAAAGTATCAAATTTCCAGTTATCTTTAACAATATTTAAGAAATTAGGGTGCTTAGACTAATTATTAAAAAATGAAAAGGAGGAGCGTCTTCTCACACAGTCCTTGCCCCAATCAATAATTAGAGGGGAATGGTCAGATAATGATGGGGGAGGGATAATGGAGGTGAGATTAGGCCATTTAAGAATGGAGGAGAAGTTCATATAAGCTCTATCAAGTTTGCAGTATGTTCTCTTTCCAGTTTTACTCGAGTTATTCCATGTGAAGAAAGCACCTTTAACAGAGGTAGGAATAAGGTTAGCATCATAAATAGCTTTGTTGAGGGGTCGTGTCTGATTGAAAGTTAGAGGAGCTCCACCACTTTTATCTGTAGACAATTTCATGCAGTTCCAATCACCAAGACAGAGCCATGGCAGATTGGAATGTTGAAGAGTGGGAAGGATATCAATAAAAACTTGTCTATGAGCAGCATTATTATCTGCATAAACTATGGAAAGATAGAAGGAGGTAGATGATGGGATGTGTAAGATCTCAGAGTGAATGAACTGCCTGTGGACAGTGATTGGGGAGAGGGAAAAGATTGAGGGATTCCATAGGACTAACAATCTACCAAAAGGAGCTTGGGAAAGGTTGTGGATTAAGCTCCAGCTTTGTCTAATAAAGGAGGCAGCATTGTTAGTAGTAGCATGGTTGAGTTTAGTTTCTGCAATAGCCATAAGTTCGATTTTGTGGGAAGAAATAAGATTAGAGATTTCTAATTGCTTGTCAATGGAGTTAGCACCCCTAACATTCCAAAATCCTATATTTCCATTCATTTTGATAATGATGTAGTAGGAGCTCTGGTTTGTACTCCAGAAGTAGGATTTGCCAAGTTATTTTGAGACAAAACAGCCAGACCAATTTGATCTATAGAATAATTGATTCCATTGTCCAAGTCAATTATGGAGTTATTTGTGGATTTCTTAGGACGACCTTTCTTCCTTTTAGAAGAGGAGTCTGGAATTAATGATTAAGAAGGTTGGAGCAAATTTGGTTTAGCTGAAGAAGTAGAACAACAAATAACTGATATACACACACATATACACTGATACATCCCAGTACAATACACAATGATACATCATAAATGGTACAAGGACCACACTACACACACACACAACTTACTCTTATAAAAAATCTTGTTCAAAATAAAGTATGTTTTTTATTTTCTTTAATATGTACTGTTATATTGTGATATAAATAATGATAATAATACATTAAATATATATAAGTAGAAAATCTTTAATAAACATATTTTATCAAATGCGGTTACAATGTATTCATAAGCATGACTTTTGAATTGATATTTCAAATATTTATCCTTAATATTTCTAGTCAAGATATATCGAGAAAAAGATATTGATACATCCATTGAGACTACTATATGTAATATTCTCTATACAGAGTGACACTAAGAGATTACGTACTTGTAGTTGTTTGGAATAATCATAAAATAACTCAGGGAGAGTCTTCTATCTGTTAATACAACTTAGTCAGGATAGAAGATCTTATGTAACAACATGGAGTAATCTTCAGACTTGAGAGTATTGATCTAAAATAACTATACTATACTTTGATTATGGTTTACCATATGACATCATGATCACGTTACGACCATAGTTTGTTACACAACTATTTGAATTGAAACATTACTCAAGAGATGATCCATATTATTCGTTGTGGAAGGTTAATATCACCGAAATTGGTAGTCAACTTAAAGTCAATATTTCTGGTCAGAGTAAAACGATTATTCGACAAATATTATTAGATTGAACCAAAGACTTATGGTGGTCTATGCAAATAACTTAGAATGGTATCAGAGTTTTTTTTACCATCAACCAAACTCTAGATATCTCAGTGATATAGTGATGACGAATTTTTTTTTGTAAAAAATAGATTAGAAATTGAATTTTGCATAATCTATAAGCAATTGAACTTGTGCCCAATAGTGTACTTCAGCGATGCCTATACGGGCTTTAGTATATAAATTGTTTAAATATCGATCATGGACCGAATTCACACCGAGGAGTTGACACAACCGTATTATTAGCTAATTTTTGAGTTCAATCAATACAAAAATAATTTATAAATGCAATAAATTAATTAGAAAATTCATATAAATGTTGTATTGAATTATTATTGCATTTTAGTTATTTATTTAAAATCATAAAATTAACTAAATAACATATAATTATTATATGTTGATTTAGTTATAATATGAGCACATATATTTAAATAGATATTTGATATATATGATATATTTATTAGGCCCAAAGTCCATAAGCCTACGGGTAGGGGTATACCCAGCCATGCATAGAGCTAGAGGGGGCAAGAGGCCTGGTCTTTAGATCTAGAGAGAAAGATGTTGGGCATTAGTTATCTTGGTTATAAACTGACGCAACGGATAATACAAAAACCAGATAGATCGATGAACGTAGCAATCGGTGAATTGATGAATACTGAAATGCTCAAATTCGTTGATCCGAAGATACCGAATTTTAGCTATCTACGTCACGTTGATCGATCTCGATACCGTGAAAGTAGATCTTCAATTCTTCGACGTTGATCAAGCGCACTTGATTCCGCGAATTGGCTTCACGATCGTTGAATCGAGCGCACTCGATTGACCGAAGGTGGAGATAGGAGATCACACTCGACTACCAATTGGTTGAAAGCACAAAGCTAACAAAGGAAATTTTATTTCAAAATCAACAACCTTTACAAATGACATAACTCGCCTATTTATAGGCATACAACACAACACTTACAACCCAACTCATAGGTCGTGAACGACCTAACATTTGCGACTTAAAAACAAAGAAACATTACAACACCTGAACGACCTACAAGCTAAAAATTACACGACTTAAAAAAAACTTGCGACCTAAAATTGGCAGCGACCTATCTTCTTTCGTGACTTAAGGAAAATCTCGCGACCTAAAAATTGGCAGTGACCTATCTTCTTTCGCGACTTAAGGAAAATCTCGCGACCTAAAAAAGTTTGCGACTTACAATTCATCAGCGACCTAAACTTCTCGACATAAGGAATGCGGCATCACTGGAGGCAGAGCGACCTACGACTTAGCTGGAGCGCGACATACAATTAGGTCGTCAGCAACATCAATTAGGTCGTTCGCGACCTAGTCTCGAAATTTGCGACATAGGGTTCTGGAAGGGTTGTTCGCGACCTAATCTCGTTCGACTGTAGGAGGAGGAGCGAACTACGACTTAGCGGAAACGAAGTTGCTCGCGACTTTGGTATAGGTCGCTCGCGACCTACGATGGAGCACGTGATATAGGATGCTGGGATGACTTCTTCCTCGCGACATAGCAATGTCGATCGCGAATTTAAGGTATGCCCTGCATCATCCGCCCCTGGTTGAAAAGAATCCGTCCCCGAATTCACACTTTCCTCTTCTTCGACAAGCTTATGCTCATGATACGGAATCAAATGTTTGACGTTGAAAACGTCAGTAGTATGGATATGATCCGGAAGTTTCAACTGATATGCGTTCTCATTAATCTTCTTCACGATTTCCAAAGGACCAATCTTTCGAGCTTTCAACTTGTTGTACATTCCAACTGGAAAACGATCTTTCGTCAACACCGCGTACACAAAATCACCCTCTTTGAAGTCCACACTTCTTCGCTTCTTGTCTACCAGTTGTTTATACTTCTCATTCGTCTTCTCCAATCGTTCCTGAACGATTCTATGGCATTCTATCAACCCATCAACAAAATCAGCAGCTCGCTTAACTGTCCCCTTTGGTTGTGGTACTATCGTTAAATCGAACGGCCCCTTTGGCAAGCTTGAATATATAATCTGAAATGGACTGAATCCAGTACTTCGATTGACAGCATGATTATGTGCAAATTCCGCTTGACATAACTTCATATCCCAACTTTTCAAATTATCCTGCACAAGACATCTCAACAGATTTCCCAATGATCTATTCACAACTTCAGTTTGCCCATCCGTCTGAGGATGATATGCACTACTAAACTTCAGCTTCGTTCCCACCATTTTCCACAAACTCACCCAAAAGTGACTCAGAAATCGAGTATCTCGATCGGAAACAAAGATTCAGGTAATCTATGTAAACGATATATTTCTTTAAAGAATAATTGAGCAACATGAACAGCATCCGCCGTCTTCTTACAAGCAATAAAGTGTGCCATTTTCGAAAATCGGTCAACCACCACATAAATGGAATCGTTTCCCCTTTGAGTTCGAGGCAAACCCAAAATAAAATCCATACTCACATCAACCCAAGGCTTAGTTGGTACAGTTAACGGCATATATAATCCAGCATTGGTCGCAGTTCCTTTCGAAACCTGACAGATATGACATCGCTCTACAAACCTTTCCACTTCTTTCCTCATTGATGGCCAAAAATAAGATTGAGAAATCAGCTGTAATGTACGGTCTCTACCCACATGACCTTCCTCATGCAATTCCTTCACAATCTTCAACCGTAAACTACAATCCAGTATACATAATCGATTTCCCTTGAACAGAAAACCATCTACCATCACAAACTCATCCGTCTCTCCTTTCTTCACTTTATCTACAAATTTCATAAAGTAAGGATCTTCAACAAACAACTCTGGTAGCACATCAAACCCTGTCACTTCGACCTTCATTGTAGTCAACACATGATTTCTTCTACTCAATGCATCCGCAACACGATTCGTCACTCCCGATTCGTGTTTCACAACAAACGTAAACTGTTGCAGATATGCAATCCATGATGCATGTCTCGCTGAAATCTTGTCTTGCCCTTGTAAATGTTTCAACGCCTCATGGTCAGTGTAAAGAACAAACTCTTTCTGAAATAGATAGTGTCTCCAGTGTTTAATAGCTTGCACAAAAACATAAAATTCCACATCATATGTACTATATCTCATCTTTGCTCCTGATAGCTTCTCACTGAAATATGCAATAGGACGACCCCTTTGACTCAACACCCCTCCAATTCCAACCTTCGACGCGTCAGTATGTAATTCAAACAACAACTGAAAATCAGGTAATGCTAGAATTGGTGTTGTCGTCAACAACTCCTTGATTCGTTCAAAAGCAACTCCTGCTTCTTCCGTCCATGAAAACTGTTTGCCCTTCATACAATCAGTAAAAGGCGCCATCACACTACTAAAGTGTGGAATAAATCTTCGATAGAATGAAGCCAACCCGTGGAAACTTCGAACTTCTGTTATCGTCTTGGGCTGTGGCCAATCTCTAATCGCCTCAATTTTACTTTGGTCAACCTGTATTCCTCCATCCGATACAATATACCCCAAAAATAAAACACTATGCGTCATGAACACGCATTTCTTCGTCGCAGCATAAAATTGTTCTTGTCGCAGTACCATCAGCACTTCTCTCAGATGATTCAAATGTTCCTCTGGACTTCCACTATATATCAGAATATCAGCGAAATACACCACCACGAATTTCCCAATGAATGGTCTAAAAATCTGATTCATCACCCGCATAAATGTACTTGGCGCATTTGATAAGCCAAATGGCATTACCAACCATTCGTATAGACCCTCCCTGGTTTTAAAAGCAGTGTTCCACTCATCACCTGGCCTGATACGAATTTGATGATATCCGCTCTTCAAATCAATCTTTGAAAAGATGGTAGCTCCGCTTATTTGATCTAGCAAGTCATCCAACCTCGGCATTGGAAATCTATATCTCACAGTAATCTTATTCAATGCTCGACTGTCAGTGCACATTCTCCACGTCCCGTCCTTCTTCGGTACTAACAAGGCTGGCACTGCACACAGACTCAAGCTTTCCTGCACACGCCCCTGCTCAAGCAATTCTTCCACTTGCCTCCTCAATTCTTCATGTTCCTTTGGACTCATTCGATAATGTGGTCTATGTGGTAACATTGCTCCCGGAACAAGATCAATTTGATGTTGAATGTCTCTCAGTGGCGGTAACTCCTTCGGTAACTCATCTGGAAATACATCCTCAAATTCCTTCAAAACTAGCTTTGCTTCTTCTGGAATTTCAACCTCTTCACTGCTCTCTCGCCCAATCAACAAAAACACCTCAGGCTCCTCTTCAACTTCTTTAACAAACTCTTTCAAAGATAACAAAGTTTTCAGTTCTTCAATCTCTTCTGACTTACTCTCTCCTTGATGTCTCTTCTTTGGAACTAAGATAATCTTCGTACCTTCAAACATAAAACTGTAACTATTGGTCCGACCATCATGCTGGACTGCTCGATCATACTGCCATGGTCTTCCCAAAAGTAAGTGACAAACATCCATCTCTACCACATCACACCAGATCTCGTCTTTGTATTTCTTCCCAAAAGAGAATGGAACACGAACTCGTCTCTCCACTTTCACTTCTCCTCCTTTTCTCAACCACGCTAACTTGTATGGATTCGGATGCTTCTCTGTCTTCAACTTCAATTTTGTTACAGCTTCGGTTGAAATGATATTGTCACAGCTTCCCGCGTCAATCACAAATTTACACACTTTCCCTAGTATAGTACATGTCGACTGAAAGATATTACTCCTCAACCAACTAGCTTCTTCTTGTTTCGGTGTCAAACACGATCTCCTCAGCATTAGATTACAACCTTCATCTCCTGACGCAATATCCTGTTCATCCTCCTCAACTGGATTTGAATAACCTTCATCAACATCCTCATCCTCAACTTCTACAATCATGGTTCTCTTCTTTGGCTTTGGACACTCATTGCTTTTATGACCCATCTCTTGACAATTGTAACATTTGAAACCATTGTTAACCTTCGCCTTCTCAGCCTCCTTCATCACTGGTTTACTGACAGGTTTAGAAACATTAGAACTTCCACTAACACCCTTCACTTGATTATTGGAATTCGTAAACACACCACCTCCACGCCTTCCTTGCTTCTCCCAAGCCAACGCTTTCTGATGTGCCTCCGCTACAGACCTTGGATCGAACATATTCACCATATCCTGGATCTGCATCCTCAATCCCCCAATGAATCTAGCGGTTAATTGTTCTTCTGTCTCCATAATATCATTTCTAGCAATGAGTTGGTAAAATTCATCTGCGTAATCATTAACTGACTTCGTTCCCTGCCTTAGATTCTGCAACCTCTGGTACATAAGCGATTGATAACTATAAGGTAAGAACGTTGCTTTCATCAATTTCTTCATCTTCTCCCAAGATTCAACCTTTGATTTTCCCATTCGTTCACGTGTAAGTTTGGTTTGCTGCCACCACGCCAAAGCTCTACCCCTCAACTTTGTAGCTACCAACTTCAATCTACGATGTTCTGGAACTTCTTTGAAATCAAAAATTTCTTCAACATTTGACAACCAGTCCAAAAACTCCTCTGCTTGCATACCACCTTTGAACTCCGGAATTTTAGTCTTCATACCAGATTCCCACTTGTGATCATACTCTGACTGATTTCTTCCTAGTCCGCGTCTTCATCCATGAACACTACCACCATCATACTCTTCTTCACAATCCGATGTATATCGATGTCGATCCTGACCACCAACATCTCTACTACCATCACGTCTACCACCAACATCCCTTCGATCTACATTCCTCCGATTACGATTATTCACATTTCTATCACGACTTCGATCATCAACATTTCTATCATCATCTCGATCCACACTTCTATGATCACTATCAACACTTCTCTCCTGATTTGAATGTGGTGAAACTCTACTTCTCCCATGGCTCGATTCAGGTGAAACTCTTCTCTGATTTTGACTCATCTCCAACATCATTCTCTCTAATCGACTAATCCCTTCATTAATCTTCTCATTAAAGTTTTCGTTAATTCTTTGTTCCATCTCATCGGCTTCTTCTCTCCCATATAAAGCATCAATGTTGCGATAACGGTTAGCTCTTCTCGGAGGCATGATCAATCTTCAACAAATTCCAACAAAAACTTCACTGCGATCTAGAAATCTTCAAATCAAAACTACCCACTTGTTGAAATCTTCAAAAATCTCCAAACGAACAAATCTCTTCAAAATCTCGATAACCCACTTCTCCAAATGATGTAAATCACGCACAACTCCAAAAATCTACGCAAACTCCTTGTGCTCCATCTCTGATACCAAATGACGCAGCGGATAATACAAAAACCAGATAGATCGATGAACGTAGCAATCGGTGGATTGATGAATACTGAAATGCCCAAATTCCTTGATCCGAAGATACCGAATTTTAGCTATCTACGTCACGTTGATCGATCTCGATACCGTGAAAGTAGATCTTCAATTCTTCAACGTTGATCAAGCGCACTTGATTCCGCGAATTGGCTTCACGATCGTTGAATCGAGCGCACTCGATTGACCGAAGGTGGAGATAGGAGATCACACTCGACTACCAATTGGTTGAAAGCACAAAGCTAACAAAGGAAAATTTATTTCAAAATCAACAACCTTTACAAATGACATAACTCGCCTATTTATAGGCATACAACACAACACTTACAACCCAACTCATAGGTCGTGAACGACCTAAGATTTGCGACTTAAAAACAAAGAAACATTACAACACCTGAACGACCTACGAGCTAAAAATTACACGACTTAAAAAAAACTTGCGACCTAAAATTGGCAGCGACCTATCTTCTTTCGCGACTTAAGGAAAATCTCGCGACCTAAAAATTGGCAGCGACCTATCTTCTTTCGCGACTTAAGGAAAATCTCACGACCTAAAAAAGTTTGCGACTTACAATTCATCAGTGACCTAAAATTCTCGACATAAGGAATGCGGCATCACTGGAGGCAGAGCGACCTACGACTTAGCTGGAGCGCGACATACAATTAGGTCGTCAGCGACATCAATTAGGTCGTTCGCGACCTAGTCTCGAAATTTGCAACATAGGGTTCTGGAAGGCTTGTTCGCGACCTAATCTCGTTCGACTGTAGGAGGAGGAGCGAACTACGACTTAGCGGAAACGAAGTTGCTCGCGACTTTGGTATAGGTCGCTCGCGACCTACGATGGAGCACGCAATATAGGATGCTAGGATGACTTCTTCCTCGCGACATAGCAATGTCGATCGCGAATTTAAGGTATGCCTTGCATCATAAATAGTCCCACTCTCTCTTGTTCTAGATACATAGAAAATAAAACCTTGGCCTCCATTAAAGAATTGATGGAATCCTAGAAGCCGGGATTTGCATACCATACTCAAGGATAGGAAATAAGGGATTGGGAGAGGAAGTAGCTAACCACCGACATGTCGATAACGATAAGGTCAAAGAAAAGATACACATTTATTATGTATATTAAAGTCGTTTATATGCCATAAATGTTTTTCGGCCTTGATATAAAGATATTTCAAAGCTAGAAATAAATATTTAAAATAATTAATATGTGTGTGTGTATATATATATATAATTAGTTAAACAAATACTTTTAATTAAGTTTAATCTTTTTTACTCATGAGTCACGACATAAACACACACACACATACTTGATTTTGACTTTAAATTGAAACACATATTTATATACATATATTTTATACATGGGTTTGAAATAAAAAAAATTGTTTTTGTTTCAAGGCTTTAAAAAGCATTCATTTTCTTTTCAGTTTAATACACACAAACACACACACACACACACTCTTTCATAAAATACTACTCTTATTCTAAAAAAAAATTTGGTTTTAACATATAAGTTAAAAAGTTAAGGACCACTATCTCTAGTGTATTGATATGACATTGTAGGCCAAAGTCTTAGAGATCATAGGTTCGAACTCTCAAGACATCAAAATGAGTGTTGTGCTTGAATAAAGTACCACTCATATGATCAAAAGAATTAATCAAAGAAATATTTTTTTATACATATACATATTTCTTTTGGTTTAATTAATTTTTTTTATGTTTTAATAAATGTTTTTAAAAGTCAAATATTTTACATTTCAAATTTTAAATCAAAACAATTATATCAAAGTGATACACACACACATTGACATAAATTATTTGCTAAAGACCACTAGATCAAGTTGTAAGATCTCTAGATTGTGATTCTAGAGTTCTTGGTTTGATACCTTAAGATACCAAATTGAGTGCTCCACTTAAATTAAGTATCACTCTTATTATCAAAATTAAATATTTTGTCATTTATAAAAAAATTCGATAAATATTAAACCGAAAAATCAAGAAAATAATTTTTCAAAGCCGAAAACATATATGTATATATGTACATATATAAATACACACACACACACACACACACAAATACATATATATTATTTAATAATTTTAAAACATGTTTATTTAATGGTCAAAAAAATATATTTAAATTTTATATGTATAAATATATATATATATATATATATGCATGCGTATATGTGATATTGCTTATGTTAAAATCATTATCTCTTAATATTATACCCTCAACCATTTGCCCTAATGGTTATTTGCACATATTTGACATTTATATATTTAAAAGCCCTGGGTCAGTCTATAACATTTATTTATTTTATTATATTGTTTGCATTGTGAACACAATCATTTCATAAATTAAACATTAAAATTTAAAATTAAATTAAACTAAAATAATGACATACATTATAGTTAATTGACCAAATCATAATATACAATACACACACATATATATATGTATATGTGTGTGTATATATATATATATATTTCATATAAATTAATTAAATTAAAATTAACACAGTAAACTCCTTTATTAGTAAATATGATTTGGTGTAAATAAATTGTTCATGTATACAAAAATAAGGTCTAGTACAAACTGAAAAGACATTTATTTTTGAAATTTCACCATTTTATTCTGTTGCCATTACACCTGATCCAACACAACTAACCTAGAACCTTGACTTTTGATACTAGTTCTTAGAGATATCTAGCTTTTGACATTATTATATAATTAGCACTCCAATTCAAATAATAGATTATGCAGTCCACATCACCAACCTAATCCTTAGACGGATTTATTGATAATTCTTGCCATGCAAAGTCTATGTAACGACCCGACTTTTCGACCATCGAATGTCGACACTAAATTATCCATGGTATTCATGTGCCAAACACCCAACTATTGGAAAGACAGAAAGTTAGGGTAAAATAAAATAAAAAATAGAATAAGAAAGGAAGAGCACAACATCAGAATTTCACAGTGGAACGATAATATATAATATCAAAAGAATAGTATAAAGAGTTACTCGAAATACAGAAACTTCAAAGTTACAAAACCTAAGTACTATCATCAGGCTGGACAGTTATAACTGCTTGTCCTTACATTGCTGGTATATGTATATACCTAAAATGGAACAACGAAAGTAGAAATAAATAGGTAATGGAAGTCTCCAGCTCGTCTTGTGAACTCTGAAGCATCTAAAGTAAAACCTACTACTCAGCCCACTCAAAGGAGTACATGAGGATTTTAAGAAAAACAAAAATCAAGCGTCAGACATAAGTCTAGTATGAGAGAATTCAAGATACATGAATACATGTAACAGTAACAATTGAGACCGTACGGATTGCTGTAAAAGTTTTTTCCTTAAAAGAAACCAACCATTTATTAAGGTTAATATAGTAATATGATAGATAATGTCCGGAGTGTAGAATATAAATCATATCAAATAGCTGTGGTGGTTATATTCATCATACCATAACATATTTAGGATATAGTCAAAACCGCTAAGGTTCGTTTGCATATTGGGATTTTCCATGGAGATCTCTTCAGTCGACGTCGAATCCAATCTCCTGCACAAGGGTCAGAAAATATCTCCAACCATCATATATCTCTAGATAAAAAATACTATTTAGATAAATGTAGTGGCCCAGCATCCGAACACAAACATGAACAACGTGAACCAAATATCATCAACTCCCTTAAGCCAACAATCGATAAGTATATCTAGATATGGAGATGATAATATCCTAACATGGGCCGCTAAACCCCAGGTTGTGAGGCCTAATCTATTTTTACTCATTTCTGATGTCGAGGTTACGTTCGACATCTTCACACGATTCTTCATCACTTAAATAGAACACGAATCCCCAAATGGATTTCCTTATCTCGAACAGATCACAAATCACTACATGGTTCTCCCTTACAACCGCTTCCAAAACATAGAACCCGTATACTAATTTTGAAGTGGTATTTGTAAGTAAAACACTTACAAATCTCGGACTCTTTAAAACTAATCGATTAATTTCGGTTAACTCAATTTCACTTACTTTGTTTCATACCAATAATCCTCCCCGGGGTACTTATTGGAATGAAATCACAAAGTCTTTCGATTACTTCTTAAGTTATTATTAGGTCAAGTTCGATAATCGATTAATCGATTATCTAGTCAAAACAATTGATTATACAAATCGCGATTCATACGCTTAACTCATTTCCGACATTCCAACTTAACCATTCATCATCATAGTGTGAAGCCAGGTAAGTTAGAGCACTGATTGCATCAAAGCCTTGCCTAGACACTTCATTCTTGAATCTCATAAATAGATAAGTCTACCTCGTCTGCTTTTAGTGTTAAATATAGTATTAATGATTTCCATAAACAAGTATGAAATCAAAACGATTAACACGTTTCCGATATTTTTCGACTTACTATTCCTTGGCCAAGAGTGAAACTGGTAGGTTAGAGCTCTATTGATACATTCCTACTTGACATCAATCTTAAATCTCACAAATAGACAAGTCTTCCTTCATTGGCTTTTAGTGTTAAGCATATTTAATTACTTTTCAAACAAGTAATCAAATAATTAACCAGTTAGCCACTAAGAAATTCTTAATCCCTGTTCAAAAACATTTGTTTATACTTTAAAATACATGAAAATACTTGTATTAGGTTTTAAAACGTTTATCCAAAATATTACTTTAAAATAACAAGTTTGTAAAATCTATAAAACTTGGAAAAGAACATGTTTTATCATAAAAACCTCTTCTTTAAAATTCACAATTAATTCTTAAAAATTTATAAAGGCCGCAAACCACTTTTAAAACACTCTAATAATAGTTAGTAAACACTCGTTGAAGAATGAAAAAATACTTAAACTTAAATACCTTTTCAAGCTTTTTAAGTCCAAAAAATCAAATCTAAATGGGGCAGTTTTGCACAAGTGAAGTTTTGGTCATTTTCAAGATGTTACTTAACTTTTTACTATCCATGATTTTAATAACAACAAACGCACATATAAAACATTATAAATGTGGTAATAAATCCCTAAGGATCTCTCTATAAATTTCCATAGAAATCGCCAAAATCAAGGCAATTCACAACTGCATCTATAGCGACTATCTAAGTGCACCTTCAAATCCGAGTTATATTCAAACCTATGTTCAACTACCACCAATGTGCTTTGTTCCTAGACCTTACTATATGTCATAATTAAAGTTCGTTCAAGTCCATTCATATGTCACTGGTTTTCAAGGCAAGAAGTAAACTATTATTTTCAATATATTTCCAAGTCAATTTAGACAACTTTAACAAAACTAAACACAAGCAAATATGAGTTATTTTTCAAATTAAAATGGTGAGCTAGCTCACCTTTTCTCCAACAAACAAACAAGATCCAAGCATCTAATTCAAACCTCAACCTAGTAACCACCTTATTTCCTCCTTCTTTCCTTTACTTTTGCACTAGCTCACCCAAAACTCCCAAAATACCTTATGACCTCTAGGTGTGAGGGGAGATTGGCTTCCAAACTTCAAGATGTAACTAGGTAGGATGTTTTGTATTGTGTTAGTAAGGCTTCACTCCAGGTTTTATGTGATTTGGATTTGATTTGCAAATATTTTGCTTTAGGAAATTATGGAATGCAAGAAGAAGACATGGATTTTATATCTTCAAGCTTTGTGAGTTTGTGAATGAAAACTAAGGGTGTGCCCCTCCTTTTTTAGGCTCATAATGGTTCTCTTTAAGCTTGCCTTCACCCTCTCCTCATGCCATGGAAGGGTCACCTCCCATCACTTCTCCTTTATGCTAATTACCATTTTATCTTTCTCATGATAATATCTCTTATCCTAATAGAAGCTTCTATAACATTCCAAGTTTTATGAAGATGTGTATGTGTTAATTAGTTGATAATGTGTTAATTTAATCATTAGATAAGTGCACAAGAGTTCGAATAACTTATATCGATCGAAAAGTTGTTTACCGGTAAACCGATTTTTGGTCACATTATCGATTTTTCTTTGAAAAATATATTTTTGTAAACAAATTAAAAAATTCTTATCATTAATTATTAAATTAAATAATGTTTAGCAACGTTATAAAATCATATTTATAACACTTAATTATATTTCAAAATGTTATGATGTTTGAAAACAAAGTGTTCGAATTTCAAGGAACATGGTGTATATATAGCATACTCTTGAAACTATATAAAAATTAAAATGCAACCCAAAATGCATACTAAGTGACTCCACCTCAAGCGGTGAGTACATTGCAAAAGACATACGTTACTAAGATAAGAAATCTTTAGTCGAAGAACAAATCCGGATAGGAATCCCTTAAAATATCCTCTGTTTCCAACATACAATCTCGAGCATCCTCTCTCCATTGTACATTGACTAACTTCACAACCTTAATCCTCAACTGCTTTGTATCTCTATCAACAATACGAACCGGCTATCTCAAAACAGCCAAATTTGGTTTAATCTCCAAGTCCTCCTATTGTGATGCTTCCACTATTATCGAAGGATCATGCACAAACTTATGCAAATGAGATACATGAAATACATTGTTCACACTTGCTATACTAATCGGGAACTCGACTCTATACGTGAGTGTACCAATCCTCTCCAGAATCGAGAATGGTCCTATATAACGAGGAGCCAACTTCCCTACCCTTCCAAATCGGACTACACTTCTCATCGGAGAAACCTTTACAAACACTATGTCTCCAACCAAGAATTCCAAGTCTCGGCACCTCTCATTTTCATAGCTCTTCTTTCGATTCTACGCTCCCTTGATTCTCTTTCAAATCTCTATAACCTTTTCTAATGCCCTTCGAATCATGTTCGGCCCAAGCACAAAATGGTCTCTAGGCTCTACCAAACACGATGGAGATTTGTAAGGCCTTCCATACAATGTTTCAAATGGTGCCATTCCGATGCTGGCCTGATAACTATTGTTGTATGAAAACTCAACATGCATTAAATGTTCTTCCTATGAACCCCCAAAATCTAAAATGCATGCTCTAAGCAAGACCTCCAATACTCAGTTCACAGCTTCTGTTTGCCCATCTATCCACGGAAGGTAAGCAGTACTCAAAATTAGCTCGGTCCTTAAGGCCTCATGCAAACCCTTTCAAAACTGGATTGTGAATATCGGATCTCAATCACTCACGATATATCAAAGAATTTGAAATCCGACGATTTCCTTAACATATAACTTAGCTAAATTAGAAGTTGTTCTTGTATTCTTAACAGGTAAGAATTACGAGCTCTTGGTCAATCGATCCACGATAATCCATACACCCTCGTTCCCTCTTCTCGACCTAGGCAATCCATTAATGAAGTCCATGGAAATCTGCTTATGTTTCCACTTAGGAATCCCTAGCGACTGAAGTAGTCCAGCAGTCTTCTAATGACTACCTTTTACCTACTGCCAGTTAGCACACATACTCACAAAGATAGAAACATCTCTTTTCATACCTTTCCACCAGAAAGTACACCACATATCTTGATACATCTTAGTGACCCCTGGATGTATTGTTAACCGTGAATGATGAATCTCCTTCAGAACATCCTATCCAGTCCCATAAAACTTGGGAACACATAACCTTCCACTCATCCTCACTAAACCATGGCTATATACTTCAAATCCCGACCACCTCTTCGGTGCCTCATTCGCTTACCGCTTTGGTTATTCGAGAAATAAGAGGATCTCTAAGCTGATTCTCTTATATACAAATTATTGGGGTCGGACGAACCTCAATATTTTCCATAACTGCATACCTCCTACTGAGTGCATCAACTATGACATTCACTTTTCCTAGTGTGTATAATACATCCAGATCATAAGCCGCAAGAAACTCCTACCATCTTTGCTGCCTCATGTTCAAGTCTTTTTTACGTAAAAAGATACTTCAAAGATATATGGTTCGTATATAATTTGAACCTTTCACCTAGCAAATGACGCCTCCATTTCTTTAATGCAAATACCACCACTAACAACTCCAAGTCATGAGATTCATACCTCACTTCATGCAGTTTGAGCTGTCGACTTGCATAAGCGATAACCTTTCCATGCTTCATTAACACATCACCTAAACCTGTTCCATAAAGCATCGGCGTAAACAATCAAACCCTCAACCCCATTTGGCACAGTAAGAACAGAAGCACTAGTCAAATTTTCCTTTAAATCTATGAATACTTGCTCGCATTATTAGTACAGAAAAAATTGACATCTTTCTTCATCAAATTCATTAAGCGAGAGCAATCTTTAAGAAATCCTGTATGAATCTTCTATAAAAACGTGCTAGAACTAGAAAGCTCCTAACATTAGTTGCGCTTTTCGGCCTCTTCCAATCCTGAACGACCACAACCCTAGTGGGATCCACAGAAATACCTTCCCTCGAGAAAACATGACCTAAGAACCTAACTTCTGAACGCTAAAAATGACACTTCGAGAACTTAGCCTTCAACACATGCTCTCTTAGTGTTTCTAGAACAATCCTTAGATGGCGCGAATGTTCCTTCTTGGTCCTAGAATAGAACGAAGTATCATCAATAAATACAAGGACAAACTTATTCAATACATCTCAGAAAACTCAATTCATTAAGTCTACATAATATGCTAGAGAATTAGCTAGGCCGAACGGCATAAACAACTACTCATAAAACTGGTCAGATGTAAAAGCAGTCAAAGATACAGTCTCCTCTACCACCCTCAACTAATGGAACACTGTAACAAATTCAAGTTGAGAAAACACTTGAGTTCCACGAAGCTGATCGAACAAGTCATCTATCCTACAAAAATGACACTTGTTCCTAACAGTTCGTTTGTTGAGCTCGCAATAATCTACTGTAACGACCCAGATATTTTAACGGTTTTTATAATGTAATTAACTGAAATTTTGCTTGAAATTTAATCATAAAATTTGGTAATAAAAATTTGATATTTGTTATGCGTCTATTTATACATAGAAAATGGTAAATTTTCATCAAAAAATATGGAAGTAAATTATATTGTGTAATTTTCAATTTCAATTTAAAAATAGTTAATTTGATGAATATAAAATATTTTTCAAACCTGAATATTTTTATGCAATGAATTTGTAAATCATCTTCTGGGTGAGATGTCATATTTCATTTCGTCAAATTTGGATTGTTATTGCTCCGTTTATCTTATTTTTGGCGGTTTTGCAGCATTTTCGGTACTGAATATGGACTTTTGATAAGATGGTCGTATCACTGATATCTATGTATCGTTTTGATTGTCTTGTCGTACTGATCTCCGTAATATATTCATTTGCACGTTTCGGTGTCTAGTACGTGATTAAACCTACGAAACGGTCAATCGTATCGGTACACATTTTTTTCGAGCTTTTCGGTTTCTTGGGTCGATTCAGTTTCCTACCGTGCAAACCAATAGTCATCAGCTATTAATATTTCTAGCATTCAATTTGCACGACTTTTTTTATTCCAAACGGTTCATTTTATATTGATTTGTCCATTCACTTTCTGGTTCTCTCTCCTCCTTTCTGTTTCAGCTGATCGTTGCTTTTGGAATATATATATATATATATTATAAAATATAGTTTGTATACTTTATTTCATTTTATGGTGAAACCCGCTTCTTCTTCTTCTAGCCCTATTCTCCCTTGTCCCTGTCACAAAACAAAAAATGAAAAGAAGAGCAGAGTCCAACATCTTCTCCTCTATGAATTGCATGACCATCAACTCACGCAAGTCAGAGCCTTCCCCCCACATATTATTTCCGCCCTCTCCATCACATCGCTCAACCAACGCTCCACTTCACAGCCAATGCCACATCCACCTCACCGAGTTGCAACCGCGTCCAACTCCTCCCCTTCCAGTTCGAACTAGCCACCTTCCTTAAACCCGATCACCACCCAGACCACCCAACTCGTCCTCCCCTGACCACCAGCATGAAATGCCCCACACGTGCATACCCTCTCTGCCCCGACAGCTCTCTCTCCCACTCCCTGCATCGCTACAGCCTGACCCACCACTATCCTCGCCTCCTCGCCCAAGCAGCCACGCCAAAACCCCACAACCGAACATCCCTGATCCACCTCATCACCCAGGTAGCCACCTTAGCCCATAGCAGCCCGGCCACCTTGAACGCCATCGCCCTATAGCCGAGCAGTCCCCTTGCCGAACGAACTACAGCTGCATCTCCAAACTCCTATCTTCCCTTCCTGGTTTTATATATATACTTACTTTTTTCCTTCTGTTTTGTGTTTTATATAAGTGTTTTAATATATGTTATTATAAAGTGATATATTATAAAGTCATAAGTTTGTCCGTTTTATAAGAGAAAGAAAAAGGTTGCTATGTACAAGTTTATAAAGTTGGCTCGTATTGTCTTCTCCTGCTTTTGTAAAAAAAGGAGTATATTTCATATTTTGAGAATATATACATATAGCTATATATATACTTTTATATATGCTTAGCCTGTAACTATGTTCATTTATATTTGATTTTAAAAGGTGATATCGATATTTTGTTCATGTAAGTATATATATATATATATATCTATATGTTTTCAAATTTTATTGCATATTAGTTTATAAAATCTGGTTTCCATGGTCTGTTTATATATATAAGTGTATACAAGTTATGTATAATCTGTTTACTTATATATATATAGGTTTATATAAGTCATATATGAGATATTAGTTTATATAAGATCGGTTGGGTTTTAACTTATATTTTATAATAGTTATATATAGAGTCTGCTGTGTTTATGTAGGCTGTTATAACCTGTCATTTTTTTGTAAGTAGTATACAGTTATATATTAGCTGTTTTACATTTTTTATTTGATCTGGGTTTATATATATGTTTATATGAGTTATTTAATCTGTTTATAAGT
Organism: Allium fistulosum; assembly: GCA_030737815.1. Classification (NCBI taxonomy): domain Eukaryota; kingdom Viridiplantae; phylum Streptophyta; class Magnoliopsida; order Asparagales; family Amaryllidaceae; genus Allium; species Allium fistulosum. The sequence goes on along the minus strand of JASFAW010000015.1, from coordinate 16,575,189 downwards.
CTATATATGATTGTAAGTATATATATATATATATATTATATATAAGCCCGCATGTTATATATATTGGGTTTTAGTATTTGATTCCTTTTTATATAATTTACAAACATATTGATCTCAATACATATGTTTTAATGAATATTGATTTTAATAAAAGAACAATAATGATATATATTTTCTGTATATATCAAGCTCATTATGATTCATTTCATCAATCCCTTATTATCAGCCTCGTCTGTCAATCCATGTTCAGCTACTTCGCTTTGACATTTATCGTTTGGATTTGGTCGATTTTCGAATTCGTGATTTATTCTGTGTGCGTGTCCATGTCATCTCCAGATTCCTCTAGCCTCGGAAGGTGAGCAATCACTCACGATTAACATTCTTATATTTAGTAAACCTGATTTCACTTGAAACGACAATTGAAATATGCTGTTAAATTTGAATTGCTGGTTATTTAATTGTTAAATATGATATGCTATTATATGTAGTTGTTCACCTATGATATATGACACCATATCCTATTGTATATATTTTATTTAATTTATCACTGATGATATATGCCTGTTATTGATATGTTATATTATTATCATATTTGTTCTCACTCTGCAAGTTCCCTATTAATTTAGAATTCCTTATGGGTTGAAATGATACACACCCGAACAATTTTGTAGAATAATGGAAAATCGTTATGGGTTGAAATGATAAACCCAAGCGATTTTCATTGATTTTAAATTTTGGGATTGCCGGTTGAAATGATATACACCCGTAAATATATAAATTGCGGATTGAAATGATAAATATCTCTATCACTTGACCATAGGATAGAAAATTATATACGGACATCGTTGGTCTATATTTTGAAAAATGATTTCCAAAGTTTTAAAAGGAAATATATGGTTTTAATAAATATTGACTTTAAAATATAATATATATAGGCTATTTTTATATATGTATAAAATCTAGATTTTAAAATAATATGTTTGGAAATTTTAATTTATAAGTTAGTTTTGAAAATATAATTTTTAAGATTTTTCTTATAATTTTATTTTTTAAAAACATATAAAAATAGATTTAATACAAAATACATTTAATAATAAGATTTACTTTAATAAAATTTAATTTAATTGGTTTATAATATGTTTAAGTATTTATTTAAATTTCTATTAATATTTTTAAAAATAGATTTTTATAACTGTAATAATAAAGGTTGGGAAGATAAATTTATGTTGACTTGGAATTTAAATTGGTTAATAATTGAATCCAAATAAGAACTTATTTGACCTTATTGATTTTTAGATGTTGAAAATAGGATTTATAACTTGATTTGGTAAAAAGTGATTAAACGAATATTCTCAATTTTAAATAAAATTAAGATTGTATATTTAATATGATTTAAATATATAAATTGGGATTTTAAATGAATTGTTATTAAAATGGTTAAGTGAATATTTTCCAATTTGAATAAAAATTTAAGTTAAGGTTGAAATATAAATGAAATTTATATATTGTAAATGCTTAATTATTTAAACTTGAATCTTGGAACTTTAAATTTGAAATGGTTAAACTAGAATTGATTCAAATTGAATTTTGGAATTTAAGGTGATTTGAATCGATTTGCGAAATTGGAGGAAACTATTTTTATTATATAAAGTATTTTTAATATATAAACTATTTATTTTATAAATATTTATTATATATACTATTTTCAGTATCTAAACTGTTTAAGTCGAAAGTGTTATGATTTCTAAAGTGTTATGATTTCCAAAGTGTTATGATTTCCAAAGTGTTATGATTTCCAAAGTGTTATAATTTCAAAAGTGTTATAATTTCGAAAGTGTTACGATTCTGAAAATGAATACTATTTAAAGTGAATAATGATATCGAATTTGATATGGTTTGAAATGAATATGATATTTGATATGAAGTATGAACTATTTGAAATGAAATGACCACGGTGTGAAATAAACGTTTGGTTGTTAAAGAGACCGGGATCAGATACTGTCATACTCTCTACCAATACCGAAAACCACTTTAACAACTGTGTACTTGGTGGTGATTCCAGAATGAAGTAGGATGGTTTGGCGATGGTTCTATATGGTATTTACGTAGCCCTGACTCCCGTGAGTCAGCTTGATGTGGCTAAAACAGGAGCCATGCCAGGCCAAGTGAGGTCATTCCTCCGATCGGACACATTTCTTCGATACCATTCTATTGCTTTTGTGATTTGATTGGATGCTCCCTTTGATCTGGGAGTGTGTCACGAGGTGGGCGGTAGTAGCTGCTATGCGTTACCACCATTCCGGATGCGCAAACGGTATATCTACCCTGGCATTGCCTCGAGTGCCATGTCACATGCCCTATCGCGCCTTCTACGAGTTTGTTTTGTGTAACGACCCCAGAATTTAAATTTATTTAAATTAATAATTAAATGAATTTTTGAATTTAATTGAGTAATTAAGTAATTTTTTGAATAACAATAGTAAAATAAATCGATAAAATGGAGCGAGTTTCCCCGGATTCAAGTATATTCTGTATGAATCAGTTCAATTTAAAATATTGTAAATATATTTGACTTGAATTTTAAATTTGTAAATAAATGATTTAATAATAAATAATAATAATAATAATTGATAATAATAATGGTTAGAGTTTATAAAAGGATATAAAACAGAACATTTGTGTACATATACATACATAACAATGAGACAAACTAGTTACATAGTATAATATGAAGACAAGTGATAAAACAAAACAAAAGAAATGAAACAAAATATCTAAAGTATAAAAGATTGCAAAGGAAAACAACTAATGTGTATTCAGTTATTCAACAAAAGAAGATAATACTCAAATATGTACACTTGTAAAAAAAAAAAAAAAAAATAAGTGTAGCTTTGCACAAAGAAAATTCCAGATCAATGTCTTTAGCCACCAAAGCAATATCTATGCCTATATTTAGAAAAGAAACTGTACGTATGAATAAAGAGATAAGTATGGATAAATATATATTCATGTACAAGCTTAATTAATGCAAGGTACCTTAGCACACAAAATAGATTCATCAGCCACCAAGTAGAAACCTGCATAGTCAAATTTGAGCAGATAAGATATGCAAGTATGAAACAAAAGGAAAATAAGTATGGTACAAGTAAATAAAAATATACATGTTTGCAATACATGCCGTATAAAAAAAATAGATAAGTATGAAGATTGTACAAAGTCAATTAATGCTCAGCCCACAAAAAGAAAAAGAAAACTATCAGCCTAAAGAAAAATATCTCTGATATAATTGTACAAGCCAAAATAATGTGTTACCCTGTTGTACAAACAATATAAAATACCCTGTACACATCTCGTCTATATCAGCCTACAAACCTATTTTAATACCCTGTACAAATGTATATCACCTCATTCTCAGTTGAAGAAATACCAACTCATTTTTTTTTAGACAAAGTCAAGAAGAAAGCCTGATTATCAATCTTTAGTTCAAAAGTTTACATTCTTCTTCTCAAATTCCTTTATCCTCTAAACTGAAACAAACACCATTTAAACTCAAACAAGAATTCAACTTAATGCAATCAAAACAAACCAGATAAATCAAAGAGATCACAAGAAAAGATTTCAACTGGCAAAACTTCAAATTTCTGTTTCAAGAAAAGAGGCTCTGTTTATTTCTGGAAAATCAGGTGAGCAACTCTCCTTAAAACCCAACCTTCTATCTTAAAATTGTGCTCAGCAATGATGAATGAAATGAGTGAATTTGGTAACTTGTTTGAATGTACACATGTGTGCTCATATGTGTACAGGTTGATGATGCATGTCAGTAAGTAGGTGAGTAACATTTTTAACTTAAAACTTTAAGAATATAAGTTTGGTTGCATGATAAAAATCTGGAATAAGTCTCCTCTGTTTATATGTATGTTTATATATATATATATATGGATTGTTCTGTGAGCATTTTTATTAATTGTTCTCCTCTGTTTGTAGTTACAGAGAGTAATTAGAGGTTCAAAAGAAAAAAAAAATTCAAAACTTATTCCTCAAATCAGTAATAGTCTTAAAGTTTAAACAAAACAGGTTTCTTAAACACAAATTAGGATAAACAAATCTGTTTTAAAAATGTTAGAAGGATATACTTCTGGAATCATGTTTTACATGCAAATGAAGAACCATTTTTGATAAATTTGATTGTTATAAAATATCAATTCAAGAATATTTATTGAATCTATATTGCAAGCCATGAATTTTAAAACAAAAACTTAGATTTTTAGTTTAGTATTCTCAGAGCAATTTATATATGAACAAAAATTGCATTTTCACGAATTTCTGACAATCGAATCGATAATAAATCTTGAAATTTGTTTTGAAGATAGAATGAACATCTGTGATGTTGAGAAAATTGTTGAGATTTTTTTTTAATGCAAGAATTGGTCGAATGAATTCACTTTAGGGTTTAAGGTCTGTTTTTGTTTGGGTTGAGAATCGAGACATGTTCGTCTTCTCTTCGTGACCGAGTGGCACGAAACTCTGAAGGAAGGTTGCTTCGAGGGTTAGCAGGGTGAGGCCGAAGTCGTGGCGATTCCGGTGGCTGGAGCGGCAGTGGCGAGGCGTTTTACCGAAGGTGCTTGTTATAGTTTTTTCGAGCGAATGACAAATTTTCGAATTCGAATCTTTATAGGCGATTCGACCTTGGATTTCGAGTTCTTGGATGATTCGTGACTTGCTTGAGGGTTTGGAGTTCATCAAAGCTTGGTCGCGCCTCCGTGCACGTGCACGGTGGCGATCGATGTCAGTGATTCGAGCTGGGTGTCGTCGCGTGATTTTGCTCGAGTATACTCGAGGTTTTCTTCGAGTTTGATCCTGGTGCGTGCGTAAGTTTAAAACACTTCAGTTATTAACATAAGTTAAGAAAAAAAAGAGAAAAAAAGGGGAAGGTAGAAGAAGAAGAAGTAGGCGAGTAGAACACGAGAAAGGGACGCGGGGAAAATGGGATGGAAGTTGCTACTCGAGAAACTGGGTGTTTGACTCGATCCATTTTATAATGAATTAGCCTAGTATTCGTTAAAGTCATTTGTTATTTAAAATTGAGTATTAATTTAATAATAATGTTGACAAATTTTTAAGCTAAGATTTGACTTAAAATTTATCAAGAAAGTTTTACAAAACGTAAGATGACTAATTAATTTAAATTGAAAGTTAATTAAGATTTGTAATTACTTTAAAATGGATAATTCATTTATTTAATTAATTAATGATTTGGACTAATTGAATAAGTAATTTAAGGTTTAAATTAAGGTTTAAAGATTTATGAAGTTAATTTATTTGTAAACTAAGAATTATTAATTGGATAAGATTAGATAAGTTAAGAGAATTAAATTTTTGATTAGAAATAAATCAATCAAGTAATTAAGAATTAATTTATTTATTGTTAGGTATTTAATTAACTAAATAATTAGGACTAATTAATGTGTTCTTAATGGTTATTCAATTAATAATCAATAATGATCAATAAGAGTGAATTTCTTTAGCAAAGGAATTAAAGAAATTTTAAATTGTTAATAAAGGTCAATCGATTCATTAATTAAGGATGGTTAGTAAAAAAAAATATTAAAGGTTCACTAATAAATGATTAAAGGGAAATTTATCTCAGATAATTTGAAATTAACTTATGTTAAGTAACCAAGATTAATGACAAGTAATACATCCGATCTAGATTTATCAGTTGATTAATAAATTTTACCTTTGGATGTTTAGATCTTATTGAATGGTTGAATTGTTGATATTCCCGATATCTGATGTTTTGTGATATACCCTGATTTATGTTGTGATCTGTAATTTACTTATCTGTGATATATATCTGTGATCTGTGAATAAAGATGAGCGTTATAGTTTATATCGCTTATCAACTATATCCTGTATTTTGATCTGTGATGATTCATTGTGTTGCACTATTGTGTGTGAAATCCCTGGACTACACCTTTACACACACAAATATGGATTTCACGTGGAAATCGGTTAAGTCACAGATAATTTAAATTTGATGTTTTTGAAATTTTAATTTCAATTGATTTTGAAATTAGAAATTTGGGTTTAAAGTGAAAAGCTTTTGAAATAGGATTTCAAAGATAAAAGTTATTTTGAATAACTTAAATCGAGTTTTGAAAATTTAAATAATTTGATTTAAAAATTTGAATTCAAGTTGGGAATTGAATCCTATGATTTGAGACTAGGGATTAAAGATGATATAAATGTGTTTTCTATGAATTTGAACCATTTTAAAATATTGGTGTGAGAATTTGAATTTAACCCAAGAACCTTAACTCGTATGAATGAATCAGATTTTCTGAAATGAAACTGTTTGTTTTTAAATAATAAAAGCTTTCAGATAAGCAATGAAATTCCAGTTTAATTAAAGGAATTTCAATATTGAAGTGAAAATGGTTTTCCAAGTTATGAATGAATTGTTTTGAAAGCTATGATTTGAATCTGTTATCTTTAACAGATTTAAAATAATGATTGGTTTAAATCATTTGAAATGAGATTGTTTTGAAAGCTATAAGTTAAATCTTGATTTGAAGATTTAACGAGTTAATCAAATTGAAATGGAAATTAATTTGGAAAATCTGTGAATGAATCTTTTGTTTAAAAGATTAAAATATGGAAACTGTTTAAACTGTAAAGGTTGAATCTTTTTGTTTAAAGATTTAAAATGGTAATTTGTTAAAACCATTTGAAAAGAAAGATTTTGGGTTTAAGTGTGACTTAATTGAAATCCCATATCCATATGTTTTAAATATTTCGCTCACTATTCGGTTTAGCCGGGAGAGGACCTTTGGGTCGTATAACCCATTCCGAATATGTGATACGTCGTATATGGATAGCATTTGAAGACCGGTGTTGAAGACCGGATATTTTTGAAAACGGAAGGATTACCGTCGAGTTACTCTGCATCGGCTGATCCCCGATATAGAGGTTTTATCACCCTTAGTGACGGGAAGTCCGGACGTGATTGGAAATTATCCGGAATTGCAAGGGCTTCGTGAGAAGTGCCTTCGGTTCTGTTCGAACTCGGAACAGACTTGTATGGATTGTATGTCTGACATTACACTTTGAGATATAAAGCCGATTTCTTTCAAATACATATCTGTTTGGTGGCGGAGAATTTATTCTCTTAGCTTAACACCCTTCTCTGAGACGTACGAGCTCAGAGGTTATGTAGTTGAAATTTATCAGCGATATATCCCAATTTGGTAATGTGGCATGCTGAGTGCTGCTGTGAAATGATCAGTGTTTGATCATTTGCGATATGATCATTTTTTTGATCTTATATCTTTGTGATCATAGGTTGATCATTTGTTTGACCCGAAGCATGGCTTTGTGAACAAAGCGTAGCTTTGTGGACGAGACTTCGTCGGGCCTCACAACCCGGAAATGGTCGAAACAGGATCGTTGCGGCAAGGTTATGAGGGTCGCGCCCTTTAGGGTATGTCATTTCCTTCTGGAAAGGGGTGGTATCATGGTATGGAGCCCAGATACTTACTCATGTGGATACACTTTATTATGTGTGATGTTGGTTTAGAGGCGCCTCGGATAAAGGTCTCAAAGGACCGGGGGGGTGGCATATTCGTGAGTTACCTGTTACAGGGGTAACCCGGCCTTGTTTGCAGAGAGCAGTTTGTCTCTCGGGACGTCCCGCCAGAGGCGATCCCATGCGGCGGAAGGAAGTTCCTTAGCCTGACCATTTGTTGGAAATCCATTTCTCCAATACGGAACTTGTACGATTTTAGTTGTAGAACCTGCCATCTAATATGGTAGCTATAGTAGGCATAGTATAATGGTACCTATGCTGGCTAAGATTAATATTATACTTTCAAATTGTTTTCCACTATGCACTAATAATAATAATCCAATGATTTGCGTAGTAAGCATGTTTGACTATCATAAGAAGAAATCTCCTCCAATTCTGCGTTTGCATTGTGTGTGTGGCGGGAGGTCTTATGGTAGTTTCATTTTCCAAAAGCATTGCGGATTTCAATGTTTAAAATTCTTTTGCTGTTGTTTAAAGATAAACTGTTTTTGTTGCTCACACCAGTCCCATGACTGATCCGGAGTTTATTGTTCCCTTCCTAAACTCTGGGTGCTCATAATTTTCCACACGAGCAGTCTAGAGTTGGGTTTCTTTTCAGATATTCAGGTTTAGTAGATTATCTGGAGCTAGTTCATTCATCGGAGTTGCTTATCTTGGAGTTGTGGATTCATTCTTGTCTGAAGATCATTTTGGAGTTATCATTTCTATTGATACTGTTCCGCTGCTGTTGTTATCTTTTCTTTTCCGCTGCTGTTTCTTGTATCATATCTCTGATGTATATTGATATTCATTGTATCACTCTGTTGTATCAGATATTGTATATCAATGTATCATTCTTTTCTTCCGCTGTGTTATTTACTTAATTGTGTTATAGCTCCGACGAATCGGATTTGTACGGTCGAATCTGCGGCATTCTAGTACAATGTGAAGTACGGATGTTGATTTTCGAGCGGGCAAAACCCGAGTCGTTACATTTTGTGTCGTACCTATGGAGTGCTTCCTGATAGCCCACTTGCGAGTGGAGTTTACAGTATCTGTATAGACTACGACATTATAAAAATGTGTTAAGGGGGATATGGGTAACGCCTTAATGCTATTTTAACAGTTTACTTTACTATAGAAATATTATAATAGCGTATATTACTACATAGTAGATAGTTCCACGGATCCTTAAGAGGATGGAAATCCCAAACATCCTCTGAGTTACTTGTATTTCAGTTGATATTTCACTTGAGTTGAATTTATTAATATAAGAATGTTAATACTGACTCGAATGTTTTGTGTTTTGCTTTATGCTCGGGTCAGACTGAGTGTCACAGCATTTGAGACTCACTTTTGGAGTTTGGAGCTTCGCTTGGAGATCCATCTATATCTATTCAGCTTTCAGCTATCCAGTTGTTTTGTTCAGACTTGTCATCTGTTTGTATTCGAGACTAGATTGTATTTGAGATATTCTATTGTATTTTATTTCAAACTCTGATGTTTATATGGTAGCTTCATGAACTACTATTTATATATTCCGCTGCTTATTTTTGTAATACTCTGTGTCTGTGATTGATTTATTTACTGTATATTCTGAGTTTTGCCAAATATAAATTAACAATCTGATATTTTGAGCAATTCAAGTCCGACATGTGCGGATGCGAAAGGTTCGAAATATCGGGTCGTTACAAGTGGTATCAGAGCTCTGGTTTAGGCAAAACTTAGCATATAGAGTAAATTTAACTACAGAATCACCTTCGTTCGAGCTTGAGTTCCTCCCTCTTTGACTCGGGTTTCCTTTGAATTTTTGGAACTTTCCCCTTCGTTCTGAAAATTCCTTCTTGTCCTTCTTTTCATGTTCTTCTTGATACTGGAGCATCCCATAGCTCCATTACCGTTGATCTCTGTAATGTTTGAGCTTATCTTGCCACCTCAACTGTCAACCTCATCCTTTGTGTGACTAATTCCATTGGCGGTACCGCCAACCTAAATATGATTTGTAAGGGTTGAAACTCCTTTACAACAAGTGTCGATCCACCGGAGATTTCTACGTCCTCGGTTTTGATGCTGTTATCTCTTGCAAATCCCGAACCGTCTCTAGTAGACGATCAGGGTAATCCCCTTGTAGTCTTGACTCCACTCCGATAATCAGAGATTATCCTGATATTGGGTGAAGTCGCTTCTCTTCCCTTCAAGCGGGAAATTGAATTTCCGCATCGATCTTATTTCTAGAATCTCGGTTGACCCGGTTAAGGCCACCCGTGATCAGTATAAGTCTATCTGTCTTCCTCTTTTATAATTTAGTTATCTTATCTTCCTTTCGAGTCTATCTCATTAGTTAGAATTCTTTTTGATTAAGGTCTCTCTAAATTTGAATCTATATCCTTGTTGTAAAATCTATTTTTGAATTATCCTATGAGGGAGTGTGTTTGTAATTAATATAAAAATGTTTTATATTGCGTTGTTTGAGTTGTTAAGTTTAAATTTTTGGATTTCGATCGATTCGTCTGATCAACGCTATCGATAGGAATTCCAAAAACACTTTAACAGAGCAAACTGGCACAATATTGTTTCCTAAATTTGTAAATGAAATAATTTTGTGTATGATTATATTTTATATATAAAGGTATAATTTTCTGGAATTATATAGTTAAATAATTTGGTTGTTAGGAATAATAATACTAGAATTATCATTTATTGTTTTGTCAACATTCCTAAACCTTAACTATTGTTGAATTTTAAAATATGTTTTATAATTGGATTTGAAAATGAAATTTAAATTAAAGAATTGAGAATAAAATTTTCGGTGTTTTTTAAATTTGGTCTTCAAGGTTTTGAAAAATATATTATTTGAAAGTGTATTTTGAATGAAAATTGTTTTAAAGAATTTTGAAAGAAGTAAGTCAGTACTCTCCTCTTATGGTCATTGGAAAATAATTTCGGTGATGACTGCAGCATCATCGACATTCATTTTCGAGTCTCAAAATGGAAAGGCCACTTAGTAGCTTTGCTACACTTTTGTTTTGGAAAAAAGAATTTGATTTGAATTTATTGAATATGAGTTGATTTATAATTTTTTTTATATGTATATAATTATTTCAAAGTAGTTTGAAGTGAAATCGGAAATTTTAATCTTAAGTTTTATATTAAGAAATGGTTTCAATTATTGAAATAAAGTGAAATTTTTGAATAATTGGAATATCTAACATGAGAAATGAAACTAAACCAACTTGAAATAGTTGAATTTGAATAAAACTTATTGTATAATACTAAATTACATTCCAATATATATAACTTACCTAAAATATTCAAAAAGTTAAAATGTTAGGGTGAATATATAGTTAAAGGTTATACAAGAGAAACTTAAGTAATAAATTGTTCAAACTAAAATCTGGCTTAATATAAATTTTGTAAATAAAAGGAAAATTGATATAGTATCTAATTTCACTCAGTACCTTAATATAACTTACCTAGAAATAGTTAAATATTAATAAGAATAGGTAATTGAATAATATACAATATAAATGTAAGCAATAAGATGCCCAAAAATGATATTTTGTTAAGGGAATTTATAAATAATAAATTTAATAATGAATTGAACAATAAAAAGAGAAATAATTGGTTGAATAATAATTGGTTATAAAAAATGTTATACACTTAATATATGTTGTAAAATATGTCGAGTGGAATAAATCAAATGAAAGGGAAAAAAGGGATGCTATTTAAGAAAACAAATATGAACTTAAGAATGGTGAAATTGAAATTTTAAGTGAAATCAACTTAACTAGGGTCAAATGGATTTAATAAATAAGTTAAATCAAATAAATGTTGTTCTGAAAGAAATTTTTGTAATAAATGTTAATAAATTGAAAAAAAATCAATTGAATGAAAATATATGGAATTAAAATCAATCAAATGTGAACACAATAAATTTGATTAATTAAATAAAATGAATTGAAATCAATTAGATGAATATAAGTCAATTTATATGGTTTTAAATTTATTATTGTGTTTTGTACTTCAATCTATCTTTTCTTTCTGGTTGTTCATATTCTCCTACCTTCTTCCTTTTCGGGGATGAAAAGTTTTGAGTGGGGGAGAGTGTAATGACCCAGATATTTTAACGGTTTTTATAACGTAATTAACTAAAATTTTGCTTGAAATTTAATCATAAAATTTGGTAATGAAAATTTGATATTTAATATGCGTCTATCGAGACATAGCAAATGGTAAATTTTGATCAGAAAATATGGAAGTAAATTCTATTGTGTAATTTTCAATTTCTATTTAAAAATAGTTAATTTGATGAATATAAAATATTTTTCAAACCTGAATATTTTTATGCAATGAATTTGTAAATCATCTTCTAGGTGAGACGTCATATTTTGTTTCGTCAAATTTGGACAGTTATTGCTCCGTTTATCTTATTTTCAGCGGTTTTGCAGCATTTTCGGTACCGAATATCGACTTTTGATAAGATGGTCGTATCACTGATATCTGTGTACCGTTTCGATCGTCTCGTCGTACTGATCACCTCAATATATTCATTTGCACGTTTCGGTGTCAAGTACGTGATTAAACCTGCGAAACGGTCAACCGTCGGTACACATTTTTTTCAAGCTTTTCGGTTTCTTGGGTCCATTCAGTTTCCCACCGTGCAAACCAATAGTCATCAGCTATTAATATTTCTAGCATTCAATTTGCACGACTTTTTTTATTCCAAACATATATATATGTTATAAAATATAGTTCGTAAACTTCATTTCATTTTGTGGTGAAACCTGCTTCTTCTTCTTTTAGCCTTGTTCTCCCCTGTCTCTGTCATAAAAGAAGAAGAAGAGTAGAGTCCAACATCTTCTCCTCTATGAACTGCATGACCATCAACTCACGCAGGTCAGAGCCTCCCCCCCACATATTATTTCCGCCCTCTCCATTACATCGCTCAACCAACGCTCCACTTCACAGCCAACGCCACATCCACCTCACCGAGCTGCAACCGTGTCCAACTCCTCCCCTTCCAGTTCGAACCAGCCACCTTCCTTCAACCCGATCACCACCCAGACCACCAAACCCATCCTTCCCTGACCACCAGCATGCAACGCCCCACACGTGCATACCCTCTCCGCCACGAAAGCTCTCTCTCCCACTCGCTGCCTCGTGACAGCTTGACCCATCACTATCCCCGCCTCCTCACCCAGGCAGCCACGCCAAAACCCCACAACCGAACATCCCTGATCCACCTCATCACCCAGGCAGCCACCTTAGCCCATAGCAGCCCGACCACCTTGAACGCCAACACCCTGTAGCCGAGCAGTCCCCTTGCCGAACGAACTACCGCTACATCTCCAAACTCCTATCTTCCCTTCCTGGTTTTTTATATATACATATTTTTCTTCTTCTGTTTTTTGTTTTATATAAGTGTTTTAATATATGTTATATTATAAAGTGATATATAATAAAGTCATAAGTTTGTATGTTTTATAAGAGAAAGAAAAAGGTTGTTAAGTACAAGTTTATAAAGTTGGCTCGTATTGTCTTCTCCTGCTTTTGTAAAAAAAGGAGTATATTTCATATTTTGAGAATATATACATATAGCTATATATATGCTTTTATATATGCGTAGCCTGTAACTATGTTCATTTATATTTGATTTTAAAAGATGATATCGATATTTTGTTCATGTAAGTATATATATATATCTTTAATATGTTGCAGTATAGTTTTAATATGTTGATTAAAAATATATATCTCTTTATATAGCAAAGTATATATATATATATATGTTTTCAAATTTTATTGCATATCAGTTTATAAAATCTGGTTTCCACAGTCTGTTTATATATATATATATAAGTGTATACAAGTTATGTATAATCTGTTTACATATATACATATAGGTTTATATAAGTCATATATGAGATATTAGTTTATATAAGATCTGTTGGGTTTTAACGTATATTTTATAATAGTTATATATAGAGTCTGCTGTGTTTATGTAGGCTATTATAACCTGTCATTTTTTTGTAAGTAGTATACAGTTATATAATAGTTGTCTTACATTTTTTATTTGATCTGGGTTTATACATATAAGTTTATATAAGTTATTTAATCTGTTTATAAGTCTATATACAATTGTAAGTATATATATATAAGCCCGCATGTTATATATATATTGGGTTTTAGTATTTGATTCCTTTTTATATAGTTTACAAATATATTGATCTCAATACATATGTTTTAATGAATATTGATTTTAATAAAATAACAATAATGATATATGTTTTCTGTATATATCAAGCTGATTCTGATTCATTTCATCAATCCCTTATTATCAGCCTCGTCTGTCAATCCATGTTTAGTTACTTCGCTTTGACATTTATCATTTGGATTTGGTCAATTTTCGAATTCATGATTTATTCCGTGTGCGTGTCCGTGTCATCTCTTGATTCCTCTAGCCTCGGAAGATGAGCAATCACTCACGATTAACATTCTTATATTTAGTAAACCTGATTTCACTTGAAACGATAATTGAAATATGCTATTAAATTTGAATTGCTGGTTATTTAATTGTTAAATATGATATGCTATTATTTGTAATTGTTCACCTATGACATATGACACCATATCATGTTGTATATTATTTATTTAATTTATCACTGATGATATATGCCTCTTATTGATATGTTATATTATTATCATATTTGTTCTCACTCTGCAAGTTCCCAGTTAATTTAGAATTCCCTATGGGTTGAAATGATACACACCTGAATGATTTTGTAGAATAAGGGAGAATCGTTATGGGTTGAAATGATAAACCTAAGCGATTTTCATCGATTTTAAATTTTGGGATTGCGGGTTGAAATGATATACACCCGTAAATATATAAATTGCAGATTGAAATGATAAATATCTGTATCACTTGACCATATGATAGAAAATTATATACGAACACCGTTGGTCTATATTTTGAAAAATGATTTCCAAAGTTTTGAAAGGAAATATATGGTTTGAATAAATATTGATTTTAAAAATAATATATATATAGGCTATTTTTATATATGTATAAAATCTAGATTTTAAAATAATATGTTTAGAAATTTTAATTTATAAGTTAGTTTTGAAAATATAATTTTTTAGATTTTTCTTATAATTTTATTTTTTAAAAACATATAAAAATAGATTTAATACAAAATACATTTAATAATAAGATTTACTTTAATAAAATTTAATTTAATTAGTTTATAATATGTTTAAATATTTATTTAAATTTATATTAATATTTTTAAAAATTGATTTTTATAACTGTAATAATAAAGGTTGGGAAGATAAATTAATGTTGACTTGGAATTTAAATTGGTTAATAATTGAATCTAAATAAGAATTTATTTGACCTTATTGATTTTTAGATGTTGAAAATAGGATTTATAACTTGATTTGATAAAAAGTGATTAAACGAATATTCTCAATTTTAAATAAAATTTAGATTGAATATTTAATATTGATTTAAATATATAAATTGGGATTTTAAATGAATTGTTATTAAAATGGTTAAGTGAATATTTTACAATTTGAATAAAAATTTAAGTTAAGGTTGAAATATAAATGAAATTTATATATTGTAAATGTTTAATTATTTAAACTTGAATCTCAGAACTTTAAATTTGAAATGGTTAAACTAGAATTGATTCAAATTGAATTTTGGAATTTAAGGTGATCTGAATCGATTTGCGAAATTGGAGGAAACTTTAATATATAAAGTATTTTTAATATATAAAGTATTTTAATTTATAAATATTTATTATATATATACTATTTTCAATATCTAAACTGTTTAAGTGGAAAGTGTTATGATTTCTAAAGTGTTATGATTTCCAAAGTGTTATGATTTCCGAAGTGTTATGGTTTCCAAAGTGTTATAATTTCAAAAGTGTTATAATTTCGAAAGTGTTACGATTTTGAAAATGAATACTATTTAAAGTGAATAATGATATCGAATTTGATATGGTTTTGAAATAAATATGATATTTGATATGAAGTATGAACTATTTGAAATGAAATGACCACGGTGTGAAATAAGCGTTTGGTTGTTAAAGAGACCGGGATTGGATATTGTCATACTCTCTGCCAATACCGAAAACCACTTTAACAACTGTGTACGTGGTGGGGATTCCAGAGTGAAGTTGGATGGTTTGGTGACGGTTCTATATGGTATTTACGTAGCCTTGACTCCCGTGAGTCAGCTAGATGTGGCTAAAACAGTAGCCATGCCGGGCCAAGTGAGGTCATTCCTCCGATCGGACACATTTCTTCGATACCATTCTATTGCTTTTGTGATTTGATTGGGTACACCCATTGATTCAGAGTGTGTCATGAGGTGGGCGGTAGTAGCTGCTATGTGTTACCACCAGTACGGATCCACAAATGGTATATCTACCCTGGCATTGCCTCGAGTGCCTTGTCACATGCCCTATCGCGCCTTCTACGAGTTTGTTTTGTGTCGTACGTATGGAGTGCTCCCTGATAGCCCACTTGCGAGTGGAGTTTATAGTATCTGTAGAGACTACGACATTATAAAAATGTGTTAAGGGGGATGTGGGTAACGCCTTAATGCTATTTTAATAGTTTACTTTACTATAGACATATTATAATAACGTATATTACTACATAGTATATAGTTCCATGGATCCTTAGAGGATGGAAATCCCAAACATCCTTTGAGTTATTTGTATTTCAGTTGATATTTCACTTAAGTTGAATTTATTAATATAAGAATGTTAATCCTGACTCGAGTGTTTTGTGTTTTGCTTTATGCTCGGGTTAGACTGAGTGTCACAACATTTGAGACTCACCATTGTAGTTTGGAGCTTCGCTTGGAGATCCATCTATATCTATTCAGCTTTCGGCTATCTAGTTGTTTTTTTCAGACTTGTCATCTGTTTGTATTCGAGACTAGATTGTATTTGAGATATTATGTTGTATTTTATTTCAAACTCTGATGTTTATATGGTAGCTTTATGAACTACTATTTATCTATTCCGCTGCTTATTTTTATAATACTCTATGTCTGTGATTCCATGATTGATTTATTTACTGTATATTCTAAGTTTTGCCAAATATAAATTAACAATCTGATATTTTGAGCAATTCAAGTTCGACATGTGCTTATGCAGAAGGTTTGAAATAGCGGGTCGTTGCATCTACACATAGTCTTAGGGAACTGTCCTCCTTCGTAGCAAAGACGATGGACGCTCCCCAACTCGAACAACTCGGTCGGATCAAGCCCTTTTGCAACAAATCACTAACCTGATTTATCAGCTCCAACCTCTCCTTTGGGGCAAGTCTACGAACATGCAACACGATAGGCTTTGCATCCGTTACTAGATAAATTCTAAACTCTATCTCTCGGTGAGGTGGTAAACTTGACACCTCATCGAAGACATCCTCAAACTCCTGAACAATCATGATCAAACCTAACTCCTCTTCCGCCACATCTAGAGAATAAAGAAAACTAGTCATAAATGAGCTAGGCCCTTCACAAGATATTACCATCGCCTTCCTTCCCTTCTTCATTAATGACACAGTTCACTCAACATAATCTAGGATGGCATTATTCTACGAAAACCAATCCATCTAAGCAGAACACCAAAACCCATAAAGCCCAGAACAGACATATCGCTAGAGAAGAGTTAGTTAAAGAAAGAAAATGGAACTCCTAAATAAACCATGCTAAGACTAGCTGAGCCCCCAATAGGGTTCAACACGCAAATAGAATCTAAAGCCATAAATAGCTCAAGCTTCAATCTATCAACAAGAGTATGAGAAATGAAACTAAGAGAAGCACCAGTATCAAATAAGACATGAATGGGAATGCTAAAAATAGATAGAATACCTTCTCGAACTTACTTCCCCTTTGCAGCTGCAGAAGTGGAAAGTGCTGAAGCTAGCGCAAAAGTTCAAGGTTGTTCCCCTTTTTCGAGCATCAGACACTCCCTAGCAAAATGGCTTGGCTAGTGGTAGTTGAAGCAGCTCCTTCATGCAAACTATGCCTTGACCATCTGTGGCTCTAACTTTGGTACCTTAGTAATTGGTGCCTTTACTAATGGTGCTTTTGCCACTTTCCCTCCCATACTTGACCTACAATTCATAGCAAAGTGCCCTTTCTTTCCACACTTATGGCAAACTACCCGAGAAATATCTCTCGGTGGTTGAAACTTCCGCTTGTTGTCCGCAGCTGGTACAGCAACAGATGGCTTCGGTGCTAAGCTCTCAAAACTCAACCCCATCTTCACCAAATGCACATAATACTCAAGATGTGATTTGTCATATTACCCTTGAATTCTAGATGCATCCATGCAATGAACATCTCATTTCTCTTCAATGGCATACCAAGCCCGAACTGAGATAAGGTAGTGAATCAGTTATCATACTCCACTACTTTCATGGCCCCCTGCTTCAAGTCAAGGAAGCTTCTAAACAACAAAGTCTTCCCGGCTTTCAGGACAAACTTCATCTCGAATCCCTCCTTAAATTAGGCCCAATAGATGTTGTTCTCTTGGACATCAGCAGTGATAGAACTCCATAAATCCATGGCTACGTATGTAAGATGCCGATGGTGCCAACTAATGCTTCATCACATCATCTAGCTCCATATCTTCAAATATTCGATCACTTAATTTGATCCAAGTCTAGACTTCTATAATCATCTCTGTACCACCAAATCTCTTACCTTCTAGCCTCTCAGAATCACGGCAGAGCAAAGTAAAATTCACCCGAGGCCTCACCTACATGACCTCCTCTACAATATCCACTCTTAGTTCCCCAACCGGAGCAACATTCCTTAGTGCTCGATCTCCAACATTTGTGATGGTACAATCCTAACCACCTCTGCCTCTACCTCCTCAAGCATTAACAGCTCTAGTACTCGTGACGTAGAACCTGAACATAGCAGAATATATTTAGAATATGAAAGGCTAGAGTTATTTCAAGTAAAGAGATTATTCCTAAGGAAAGCTGAAAAAGGGGTATAGGTTTATAGAAAATACAAATATGCTCTCGTATATATAATGCACTCAACTCATTCTAGGTGGTCACTTACCATATCTTTAATGATCCATACCCAACCAAAGCCAAGGTGTTTACTCAACCTTGGGCTCTAATACCAGATGTAACGACCTGATCGACCGTCGAATGTCAACACTAATACATCCACGATATTCATATGTCAAACATCCAATTCAATAAAAGGTATAAAAAATTGAAATTCACCATTTTATCCTCGCTGCTAGTACACCTGATCCAACATTCATAAGATTGGAATATTAGTCCTTATTATTATTTTGATTTAGCATTTATACAAAATCTTTTGAAACTAGTAAAAAATTTCTTATAAGAGTTCAACAATAATTTTATCCTACAACATCTTTATTAGAATTTAATTTTTTGTTATAGCTAGTAGATCTGATCAATACGCAAAGTAATAAAAGAGTTTTAGTGGCTAATATTTCCCATAGGGTTGACCTTATAGGGATATGATGGTTACCATTAGAAACAAGGTTGAAAGAGCTTTCTAATAGGCGGTGGTCTCCCCTCAATCAAAAATTGGAACACGAAGTCATGCTTATTGCAAAACGGAAGGAAAAAAATTGATTTTGGAAAACAAGTAATTGCGATGCTTAGTACCTTCTAATGGTTGACACATTAGACACATGATCATTGCTATTGGGAGATAGATTAGAAGAACTTTGTGATGACAATGGTTTCAAATCAATCAACCATCGAAAAAGAGAAGAAAATGAGTTTCAAATTCCAAACATAATTAAAATAATTTGAGTATTGGACGGGGTGTGAGATGGCATTTTTGATGGTTATGTAAGATCATAACAATTATATTCAGTTGAAATTTTCTATAGCTAGTACATGGGATGCAATTATCTTCCCTACATAAGGCTTTCGTACAAAAATTACTTTTAAAGCATAAAATAAGTTAATGAACTCGCATATCCAATGGCTCATGTCTCCCACATGGAAAGATAGTTGAAGAGCTATCTAATGGCGGATGTTTTCCATTGATTCGATACCAGGACTTATAGATATGGTCATTACAAAATGAATTTTTTTTTGGAAAATAAGCTATCAGTCATCGATTGCAAGGGTTAATGACCATTGAATGGTTGATCCATTCGAGATGTTATGATCACCATTAAAATCAAGTTGGAAGAGCTTTCTAATTATCATGTTTATGATTGTTTAAAGTTATGTGTCAACATGAATTAACCATCAAAAATGAGAAGAAAAAGATTTTCAGACTCTAAAACCAGTTAAAATTTATATAAGTGGTAGAATGTGCATTTTATGTTATTTACTATAGCATGAGCAACTCGATGGTTATGTGGTTTGGTTATGGTTTTATAGGCAGTCATTAAGTGGATGTAACTACGGCTTTAAGTTGACTTACCAACTATGGTGACATTGGCCTAATATAACAAGGGAGACGGACCCTCTCTCGAGTGGTGTTTTACTTCAAATAGTTCAACGTGTACCTTACTATGGCCATAACACAGTTGCCATGCCATCTAGTTAACCATAGTCAAAAGTAAAATCTACATCTTAAGATCAACGATACTCTAAAGTTAGAAGATTATTCTACATCGTTATCCTAAGATCTTCTATTTTGACTTAGTTACAATAACATACAGAAGACTCTCATTAAGTCATTGTGTGATCATTCCAGATAATCATAAGTACATAACTCCTAGGTGCCCCCAACAGTTATGAGTAAATCATCATCCATCGTATGGATGTCATTTCGTACACTAGTCTCAACAAATATATTAATACCTTTTCTCGATATATCACAACTAGGAATATTTAAGGAGTTGGTGTTTAAGGTTATATTGGTTCGATACTCATGATTACAAACCCACTCGTAATTGTAATTCATAAAATACTACTTCGAAGGATTTTCTATCTAGATGTATCACTACACCAAAAAGCCATTTCGCAACGGCTTTGAGCCATTACTAAAGCATTTCGCAACGGCCTAAAGTAGTTGCGAAATGGAGAGTGGCTGAGTCATTGCGAATTCATATTTTGCATAGGTAAGAGCCGTTGCTAATTTTGAAATTGCAACAGCTTCTAGCCATTGCTATACTATAATTTCGCAATGGCATAAAGGTGTAACCTATTATTAATTTAGATAGGCATTCATAGCATTACATCACTAATTATCTAAACATTCAAATATAGCTTCATTAACAATTAAAAGAACCACAATTACCTAATGCAATTTGATTTTAATAAGACAGCTATGTATAACAGCAAAACAAAAGAAGTTGACAATTATATAATATATAATACTTCTGAATCTCATAAGTTCATCATGGACTATCTGTTGGAAAGACAAACCAGTATGTACAATGGATATATTAATGCTTAATATGCATAACTCTCCATATTCAATACCACACTTTATTCTACAAATTTGGCACTCAGTAATATTCAAGTGGAGCTGGACACTTTTGTAATTCCCGCCCTTGAAATTGAATGTCCTACAATATAAAACCATGCATAAAATTAAAATGTCACAAATATTGAAGCACGAAGAATCTAACACTATACTATATTTAACACTGATTAGAGTTACCCTTGGGTACTTTGGAATTTAAGGGCGAGTAGGGGTCATAGTAGTGAGGGGAACTGTAAATTAAGTATAGGTATACGTAGTTTTCCTTTGTATTCATCTCCTAATCCACCCAAGTCAAACATTTATTCCATGAAAATAATACGAATATACCTCACGCCATATACCACATAGTTTACCTAAAGTTTAATTTTCTTATTTCATCATGATTCAATTTACTAAGCATAAATAAATACATCAACATCTATGAAATGTCACTGTTTGTAAGAACTATATTTGGACATTTATTTTTTCAATACAAAAGAGGTCATGATATATTACAAATACAACTAATATATATATATATATATATATATATATATATATATATATATATATATATATATACACACACACACATATATGTTCTCCACTTCATTGAAATTCATATACTACCTGTATTTTTATATGACTAAATAATATGTTGCATGGTTTTTATATTTTAAGGGATTTCTTGGAAGGATTCTTACATGAAATTATATTAACCAATTTATCAGGTTTTATAATAAGTGTTAAATTTCATTTACTAAAATAAATTGAAGCTTGCTAAAATTTCACGATAAAAACTTACAAAAATGTCTCATTTTCTAAAACAAATTAAACTTACAGAAATTTCATTATTTATTTAAGTAAGCTGATAAAATCTAGGATCTAACACTTGATCTATATATTCAAAGATGGGACCTAATATAGTTAGTCAATATCATTCAAAGATAATAGTAATAATCAAGTGGACTTTGGACATTTCTACATCCAGCGGACATGATAGGTTTCGGTTTTGGATGATGAGGATTATCCATAGGTAAGGGTGAGTTATATAAAGAAGTGTGTTGGGGTTACTAAGTATAATAAGTCTGAGAAGTGGGTTGCTGGTGACTATGTTGATCAAAGTAGGGGTAATGATGGACTTACTAATTAAAGTTAAGGTAATAAATCCAATTTGTAAATTTGTAGTTTGTACATAAAGAATAATATGCTTACAACTATAATAATAATGAGCCTTACAAGTGCAGTGACATGTTATTAGAAACATGATCATGTATATGGTCCACATACTTGGTTCCACTTCAAATGAAGTGTTACAAAACTAATAATACTTTGCACTTCATGTGTATAGTATGTTTCCTCTAAACTATACATATCAAAGAGTAGACACAATATACACATTTCTAAGAAATCATATGATTGGTTGTAAAATTGTAACATTAAAATGAGAACAATCATGTCTAATCTTTATGTTTTATATTGATAAGCTATCTTTTGAGGGGTTATTACATTATTTAACTTTCGAAAATTGAATAGTGTAAACTTGAAGTTTTTCACAAATCCTACACTTCTTCGCAGCAGTCTTTTCTTGATATCTTAATTCAATTTTCTAGACTAGTAGCTTTTAATTATATTTGACCTCATACTACTTTTATGTTATGCAAATCAACATACATAATAAAATACTGAAAATAGCTCAAACAAAATTTAAATAAAACTGTTGATTAAAACCAACTTATATAGAAAATAATAAACTATTGCTTGAAAATGACCAAATCATAAAAATTAGGAAGATTGCAATGGAAACTTAAATAAAGACGGGTTTATGAACTAAAAGGCATGACATAAATTTCATACCTCACAAGTTTAATTAAATATAGTATAATTGTGCAAGCTATAGTAGAAAACTTCACCAATGCATGGAAAGTAGAAGAAGCATCCTATTTGATCTTTCATTATAGTTTGTGAAATTTCTACTAGGTGGTATTGAGCATGTGGTTCCTACGTATGAGTTTCTTCATTTCTGTACTCTATTTCTACGCAATTTATATCACATATTAATTCCATGACTCATTGCACTTTCTAATCGTCACTTGTATCGATGAGCCATTTTGAATAGTTTCAGGTCATGTTTAATTAAAAAGAGTTATATTTGAATCATACAAATTGACAGTTTCATCAATGATGCATCATTGATAGAAATGATATAGAACAATCTTGCATGGACATTGTAAATAACATACGATATAATAGGGTATCTAAAATATCAGTGTTTACTAAGGCTTAATGAGTAACGTTAATGAAATATGTAAGTTACAGGTTACAATAATTAAATCAAATCATTTGCTTATTTTTACATAAATTAAAGACATTGATGTAAACTTTTAGTGCAATGTCATTTGATTTACTAGTATTAGTAAAAATACTAATGAAAAAATTACTAGGGAAATTACCATGAGAGTAGAAAAGGCTCAGTCAAGTTTTTATGAATATTGATGATAAGATTGTCATTTGTAACTAAAAATACACTTGGTCCTGGAAATTGCCCATTTATCAAAATCCCTTGAAAAAACAAATTAAAAGATGATTAAATTTACACTTCTACCTATATACCTATATAGTTCTCACACCCACAATGAGAAGAAACTAAATTGAAACAATTAAGGATACCTATTGCTTGACACCAAGGGGATAAATGTCACCAAAGTAACTACCCAGTCAAAAAATTGATCTGCTTTTTCTGCAAGTACAAGACGAAGGCAAAACAATAGTGCAAGCACAACTCATTTTGTTTGCATTGTTCGAATTTATTTACTATGAAGAAATCTATGATTTGATATTGAAGTGAACTGAAGTGAAGTGAAGAAATGTGGTTTATGATGAAAGAGAGATGCAATATGCAAAACAAAAGCTACTTAATTGTGTAGTTCAACTTAAAGATGACTTATCTATGCTATTTCAAAGAAACCTTTACAGTTCTAACACATTTTACACACATCAAATCCTGATCCGTACACACTAGACCTTATATGTGTCAACAATATTATCACTTTTCATCCATTAATAAGATCCAACAAAGAATCCGAACCCAAATTCATTTCACTATAACAAAAGGTGAACACATTCAACACCTATATTTTTTCCAAGTTCCAATCCTATATAGATATAAGATCCAACCAACAGATTGAATTTCTTACCTCATCTCAAACCCTAGCCACACTAGTTGGCCCTACCTAAACTACAACCATTGGTGATGGTCTAAAGAGGCACACGAAGCTCCAGACGGTAAACAGGCCGAGGAGGACGATCATGGTTATGGTAGCTATATAATTGAAATTATTGACACTTTGTGAATGTGAGGAAGTGACAACAAAGAATTTGATGACGTAGTCAATGGATGATTTTGAGGATTGAAGACAAGGATGTAAATACCCATAAATTTCAACTGTTTTAATAACGTAATTAGTTGAAATTTTATGAAATTTTAAAACGATAAAATTTTGAAATATAAATTTGATATTTGGAATGCGTTTAGTTAAACATAGCAACTGGTAAATTTTCGTCCGAAAATATGAAAGTTTATTTCGCGCGTAAAATTACTTCAATTTAATCAGTTAAAAAGCGATGAAAATAAAATATTTCCGAAACCTAAATATTTTTACATAGAAAAATTCTAAACCATCTTCTGAGCAAGATGTCAGTTTGTCGTTTTTCCAAATTCGGACATCTTTGACTCCGTCGATCTTATTTTTCAGTGTTTTTCTTGCACTTCCCGCTAATAGAAAATTCGAAAATTTTATAATTAAATCGTACCACTGATATCAGTATACCGTTCTGACCGTCTCGTCGTGCTGATCTCAACGGTATATTTATTTCTGTGTTTTGAAGTCCGATTCGCAACGGAATCCGCGAAACGGTAACTGTACCCGTGCCCACTTTCAACATTTTGGGCTCCTTGTCTTTTCATCTATCTAACCGTTGAAATCAAACGCCTTTAATATTTCGAGAATTGATTTATGACTGTGACTATTCATTGCTTGATATTTATTTCGGTTCATCCTGCATTTATCTATTTTCCGTTCTTCAAAGAGCAAAGTTGTTTCATCTTTCTGTTTGCAACCACTTTTATAAAAATAAAAGAAAAACTTTGACAGAGCATATATTTTCGAACCATCCTCTTCTTCATTTTCCTATCACTCTTTCTCCCATCTTTTTCTCTCTTCTGTTTTTTCGAATATATGTACAAGTCTTCCTCACGTCTTCTCCTTACCTAGCTCGCAAGCCTCCGCCTCCGACATACAACCTCCTCCTCTCCATAACCGGCCACCAGCGCCTCATCAACCACCACCGTGTTTTCCCCTCCGCCATCAACTCCCACCAGCCAAGTGCGGCCGAACCCCATCAAACCACCTCGGCCACACCATAGCCTCAACCGTTCCCATCGCCTTCGCCTTAGATCCGATGGCCATTCCTCCGTAGCCGCAACACTTCCTCTCTCCTCCCTAGCTGTGCTCTTTCTCTACCAATGTTTAAACTAGATAAGTTATTTTATATTAGTTTATAGACTTTTATTATTGCTATTATGTTTTCTCTGGTTTATTTGATAAGTTATGAATTTATATGTATATATCCTGTTAGAATATATATACCTTGATATGTAGTTTATATAGAAAGAGTGTTAATACTTTAAATTGTACTTTGGTCTCGGGTAGATAAAAATATATTATTAGATTCTTAAACTGTTATATATATCCATATACACTTTGTTAAGTATACAGTCAAAATTTTAAATTTTGGGTTACAGTTTATTCCATAGGGGGAATTATGATTTCTTTTGGTTTATATTTTACTTTAGGTGATCTCTTGTTTTATGCTTCCAGGTTATAAACATACTTAATATTTAGATATATATGGTCTGGCATTACCTCTTTGCGTATAAAGTTATATCAGTTATATTTATATGCATGCATTCAAAAGTGTGGGTGATTTTGCTGTTTACAGCTTAGTACTATATGTTGGTTATATATATAGTTGTGGTGATGTATGAGAGTATGTATGATAAGTTGAATGAATCACATATTTGTTGTATATATAACTGACTATTTATATACGTCAGTTTATATGTTATAATTGTTGTGTATCTGCTCTATGTTTTTTGTGTGTGAGCTATCAATTTCGGTTCTGTTGTATTAATTGTTTACTGTATCATCTGGGTCCTGGTAGGCTAGGTTGTTGCATTGGACACATTTATTGAGGATGGTTTTAGGTAGAGTTGTTTTGTCACCGCCTAACTTTCTACGCTGTTCTCAGATGAAATTCCTGCATTTATTCCATTTTGTAACGAGAATTAAACTATTCTCCTTATAAAATGCTAACATTATGTTTAAAAAAAAAATTATATGTTATAATTGTATTGAAGTAAATCATATACGTACATGTTTGATTTTCAATTTTCTAATATTGACCTTTTATAAAAAAAAATAAAGGTATATACGTTTCGATTTAAAATATACGTGTGAACCAAATTTAATAGGTGTTTGAATTTAAATTATGATTTATATATATGGTTATATATTGCTAGATACATAGAAATTCACTCATGCTGCTTACCATCATCGATACAATTCTGATTTGATTTTGTCAACTTCTATCAGCTTGTCCGTCGAGTCCATCGTGCTTTGCTTTGGAATTCGTGCTTGGATCCGTAACTCATTCTATTGTATATTCTCTTTAGCCTCGAAAGGTGAGCACTCACTCACGATTAACGTTCTTTTATTTATTAAATTTGATTTCGATTGAAACGACAATTGAAATATGCTGATGTTAGTTAATTACACTGTTATATATGCTATTGCCTGTATCAGTTCACCTGTGACATCTGACACCATTATCTGTTAATTATTTATGTGATGATAATACAGTTTGGCTGATAATTGATTGATTGTTGATGTTAAATTGTTAATGTTAAAGTGATAAATATTATGCAATTGAATTTGACGTAGAATAGTTAAAAATTTGAACCGACATATGTGTGGAATTTGGTTAGTTAAATTTGCTTAATATGACCCCTTAAATGTTTAATCATTTGACACGTAGAAAATAGTGTTAACTACACCTTGAACCATCAATTGTATGTTGTTTAAACTGATGATGTATGAAATTTGTAAATAGATGTCAAGTAAAAATCGTAATGTAATAATCTTTAATCTACATGAAATGATAGTGTAGATTCTAGAAATAATTATATAAATTCGTACAAATAACAATGCGAATTAATACGGTTATTTCGGGATTATTTGAATTGACTATTGGATTGATATTGAGTGTTGTTATTGTTTGTTTATTTACTTTGACACCATCCCAGTTATCACACTACAAGTTCCCTTTGTTATGTTTTGATTTTGAATTGAATTGGAATCGGGTTGAAATGATAAATACCCAAATTGAACTTTGACCTAGGATAGAGAATTAAATAAAACCCGATTGGTCAATAATTTGATTTAAAAATAAACGAAGATTTTATTTGAAAAAATAATATGGTTTTGAAATGAAGTTGAAATTTGAATTTTTATGAAAAGAAAAATGTTAATATTTAATAATATGAAACAAAATATTAACAATGTAATTGATGAAAGAATGTTGTTTAATATGAGAAATGATTGAATTAAGTTTGAAATTATTAAACTTTGAAATGATTTAATAATTAAGTTTGAAATTATAATTAAGTTTGAAATTATTAAACTTTGAAATTATTTAATAATTAAGTTTTGAATTATGTAATAATTTAATAAGATTGAATGATTTAATGATTAAATTGAATTGAATTCTTTAATAAGTAAAATTGAACTTTTGAATAAGTGAATTTTACTTCGTAAATAATTGAAATTGAGTTCTTTATTAATTAAGTTTTGGAAAATTATTTGAGTAAGTAAATAAGTGAAATTGAATTTCTTTAACATGAAATAAAATGTGATTTATTGAAATAAATGTAAGACTTGAAAATTAAAGAATTTGATTTGATGAATTTAATTTAATACAATTTATAAGTTTTGATATAATGAAGTAGAATTTAAATAATGGATTTAATGAATTGGAAATTCAATAGAAATTGTTTTGAATGGAAAATTTACTTAATGAATATTGAATGAAATCGATAAATGGATTTAAATTGGTTTGAATGTTAAATTAATTTAAATGATTTCGGAATGATACTTATATACGAATTTGAATCAATATTTGAATTGTTTTAAATAGAAATTGAAATTGAATTATAAGATTTTGAAATTGTGAATTTGGAAGTTTTGAAACGTAAATATTGGAAATTGGTTTTGAAAGACAAATGAAATGTTGATTTACGAATTCTAATTGAATTGAAATTGATTTAGTTTTTGAAATATATAAACGACCAATCGGTGTAATAATTACGAAAGTTATTTAAGAGACCGGGTTCGGTAATGGATATACTCTCTATCTGAACCGAAACCACTTTAATAACTATACGCGGAGTGATGATCCAGAATGAAGTGGTTGGAATGATGTACGTGTTGACTGAAGAAAGAGAACGATAATGGATAGCCTTGACACTTGTGTCAAATTGGAAATGACTAAAACAGAAGCCGTGCCGGGCCAATGGAGGATTAG
Organism: Allium fistulosum; assembly: GCA_030737815.1. Lineage (NCBI taxonomy): Eukaryota > Viridiplantae > Streptophyta > Magnoliopsida > Asparagales > Amaryllidaceae > Allium > Allium fistulosum. The sequence goes on along the minus strand of JASFAW010000015.1, from coordinate 16,546,537 downwards.
CTACCTCAAGTGGACACACTTCTTCGAACTACTCATTACTTGTTGTCGATTGGTGCACCCTTGATTTTGGGAGTGTTGTTTCACGGTGTTGCGGGCGCTGCGGCGTTGCGTTCTCACCAGTCCGGATCAGGCGAACGGTAGTATCACTACCTTGGGTATTGCCTCATGTGCCTTGTCATACTTGTATTCCATTTATGCGCGACCACTACGATTTTGATTTGTACCTTTAGTATATGGATTGCCCTCTGGTGACTTCCGGTTTTGGGGAAACTACGGTCTTGTATATGCTTTTGGGAATAAAAATGTGTTAAGGGTGGAATGGGCCATGACTTAACGCTATTTTGATATCTTATTATTACTGATAGACATTATCTACTTATCGTACATTACTACCTAGTAGATAGTTTAACGGATCCTTAAAGGATGGTTATTCCAAACATCCTTTGAGTTACTTGTATTTCAATTGCTATTTCACTTGAGTTGGATTTATTAATATAAGAATGTTAATCCTGACTCGAGTGTCTTGTGTTTTTGCTTTATGCTCGGGTCAGACTGAGTGTACCAATATTCGAGACTCACCTTTGAAGTTGGAGCTTTGATTGAAGATCCAGCCATCTATTCTGCTTTCAGCATTCGATGATTCCAGTAATGTATTCTGATTTGTATCTGATGTATCGTGTTACTCTTCTGTTGTATCTGGTTTAACTCTGATGTATCGTATTACTCTTCTGTTGTAAACTCTGATGTATTTTATATATTCATATAGTAGCTTCATGAACTACTATCTCTTTTATTTCCGCTGCACTTATTACTCTGTGTCTGTGATCTGTGATTATTTATTTACTGTATATGTTCAGTTTTGCCAAATTTAAATTAACAACGCGGTATTTTGAGCAATTCAATTCCGGCATGACTGTCTACCTATACACTTATAATGGATGCGAATGATCCAAAATTCTGGGTCATTACAGTTGGTATCAGAGCTTTGGTAGCTCTAGGCAAAACTCAACATATAGGGTAAATGTATTTACGGAATCACTCTCATTCGAGTTTCAATCTCTTCCCTTGACTCAATTCCTTTGAATTTTGGAACGTTCCCCTCGGTTCCGAAATTCATTCGTGTCCTTCACTATTCGTCTTCTTTCAAATTCTGGAGCACCCCATAACTCCATTTTGAATGATATCTATTATAGATCGGCGGTCTCGCCAATCTTCGAATAATTCGTAAAGGAGCAAAAAAAACCCCTTTATAATAGACATCGATTTACCGGAGATTTCTGTATCCTCGGTTTACGATGCTATCTATCTCCTGCTATACCTGAATTCTATTTCTTGAGATCGAATGTGGATTTGCCTCGAAATTCTGCATCAAACTTATTCTTGAAGTCACGGTCGACCCGGTTAAGGTTGCCCGTGAATTAAATAAACTCATCCATCTCCCGATGGTGGTAATTGAATTATCTTATCTTCTGTTTCAAACTTATTTTCGAATCAAAATTCTCTTTGATTTGATTTCCATCAAAATTTGAATCTCTACATTTATTTTGAAATCCATCCTTGTATCGTCGAGCGAGGAAATGTATTTGTAAATAAATATTAAATGTTTTATATATTGTGTTGTTTGAGTTGTTGATGTGATTTGGGTTTTCGATCGATTCGTCTGATCAGCGCTATCGATAGGATCTCCAAAACACTTGAGCAGAGCAAACTGACACAACATTGTTTTCAAATTTAGTAAATAAAATAGTTTTGTATGATTATATTATATATAAATATAAGTTTTCTGAAATTAAATTGTTAATGAATTTGTTGACAAAATGATAATATTTGATTATCATTTATTGTTCTAAATAAATTTATAAATACGGTTTATAAATTGATTTGGAATTTGAAATGAATCTAATTCAGAAATTTGAGAATTTATTAGTTTCCGGTGATTTCGAACTTTGGTTTTTAAAATTTTAAAGTATATAGTATTGAAAGTATTTTCAAATAGAAACCGTTTTCAAGAATTTTTAAATCAGTGCTCTTCTCTTTGTCGCTGGAAAATAATTTCGGTGATGGTGGCCGCATCATCGACGTTCATTTTCGAGTTTCGAAGTGGAGAAACCATTATGTAGCTTTGCTACGGTTTTGTTTTGAAAATATTTTGATTTGAATTTCTTCAGTATATTTTGATATATATATAGGTATCTTATTTTAAAATTTAAATTGATTTGATATAAATATATGATATATATCTCTAAATTGTTTAAAGTTAATCGGAAATCTAATTCTTAAATTTTGTTAAAGGATAATTTTAATTATAAATAAAACCAAAATTTGGAATTAATATTTAAACTTGAATAATTGAATTGGGAAATTTTATTTGTATATTGTTCAACTGCATTCTAATACAACTTACCTAAATCATTCAGAAGTTGAATATGTAATTGGATAATATATAAGATAAATTGAATTTATAAATAAAATTTGAGTGTTTATAATAAATGTTATACACTAAAATTTTGATTATAAAGATTTTAATAGAGTTAGATAGGATAATAAGTAAAACTCGGTTAATAATGAAATAAATTTGTTTTGAAAGAATTAATAAATTGAAATTTGATCAACATAAGAAAATACCTTGAATTTAAGAGAAATTAATAGATATAAATTAATTTAAATCGAAACTTTTATGGTTTAAATTAATTTATATGGGTTAAATATATGTGATTAGATATATTAAGTAGAATAAATTTAACAATAGTTTGGAATAAAGAAGAATTTAAATTGTTGAAGAAAATATGATTATAATAAAAGACTATTCAAATTTATGGTTTTAAAAATTGTAAATCGAAGAAATTGGATAATAAGATAATGAATTTAGAAATAGTGAGATTGATTTTAATGAAATCAAATGGATTAAATCAAATTATTGAATATCAATTAATTTAAATTTGAAATTATATGGTTTAAATTAATTGTTATTTTGTATTTCAAATCTGTTTTTCTTTCTGGTTGTTTCTATTCTCCTACTTCGTTCCTTTTCGGGGACGAAAAGTTTGAGTAGGGGAGAGTGTAACGACCCATAAATTTCAACTGTTTTAATAACGTAATTAGTTGAAATTTTATGAAATTTTAAAACGATAAAATTTTTGAAATATAAATTTGATATTTGGAATGCGTTTAGTTAAACATATCAACTGGTAAATTTTCGTCCGAAAATATGAAAGTTTATTTCGCGCGTAAAATTACTTCAATTTAATCAGTTAAAAAACGATGAAAATAAAATGTTTCCGAAACCTAAATATTTTTAGATAGAAAAATTCTAAACCATCTTCTGAGCAAGATGTCAGTTTGTCGTTTTTCCAAATTCGGACATCTTTGGCTCCGTCGATCTTATTTTTTAGTGTTTTTCTTGCACTTTCCGCTAATAGAAAATTCGAAAATTTTATAATTAAATCGTACTACTAATATCGGTATACCGTTCTGACCGTCTCGTCGTGCTGATCTCAACGGTATATTTATTTCTGTGTTTTGAAGTCCGATTCGCAACGGAATCCGCGAAACGGTAACTGTACCCGTGCCCACTTTCAACCTTTTGGGCTCCTTGTCTTTTCGTCTATCTAACCGTTGAAATCAAACGCCTTTAATATTTCGAGAATTGATTTATGACTGTGACTATTCATTGCTTGATATTTATTTCGGTTCATCCTGCATTTATCTATTTTCCGTTCTTCAAAGAGCAAAGTTGTTTCATCTTTCTGTTTGCAACCACTTTTATAAAAATAAAAGAAAAACTTTGACAGAGCATATATTTTCGAACCATCATCTTCTTCATTTTCCTATCACTCTTTCTCCCATCTTTTTCTCTCTTCTGTTTTTTCGAATATATGTACAAGTCTTCCTCACGTCTTCTCCTTACCTAGCTCGCAAGCCTCCGCCTCCGACATACAACCTCCTCCTCTCCATAACCGGCCACCAGCACCTCATCAACCACCACCGTGTTTTCCCCTCCGCCATCAACTCCCACCAGCCAAGTGCAGCCGAACCCCATCAAACCACCTCGGCCACACCATAGCCTCAACCGTTCCCATCGCCTTCGCCTTAGATCCGATGGCCATTCCTCCGCAGCCGCAACACTTCCTCTCTCCTCCCTAGCTGTGCTCTTTCTCTGCCAATGTTTAAACTAGATAAGTTATTTTATATTAGTTTATAGACTTTTATTATTGCTATTATGTTTTCTCTGGTTTATTTGATAAGTTATGAATTTATATGTATATATCCTGTTAGAATATATATACCTTGATATGTAGTTTATATAGAAAGAGTGTTAATACTTTAAATTGTACTTTGGTCTCGGGTAGATAAAAATATATTATTAGATTCTTAAACTGTTATATATATCCATATACACTTTGTTAAGTATACAGTCAAAATTTTAAATTTTGGGTTACAGTTTATTCCATAGGGGGAATTATGATTTCTTTTGGTTTATATTTTACTTTAGGTGATCTCTTGTTTTATGCTTCCAGGTTATAAACATACTTAATATTTAGATATATATGGTCTGGCATTACCTCTTTGCGTATAAAGTTATATCAGTTATATTTATATGCATGCATTCAAAAGTGTGGGTGATTTTGCTGTTTACAGCTTAGTACTATATGTTGGTTATATATATAGTTGTGGTGATGTATGAGAGTATGTATGATAAGTTGAATGAATCACATATTTGTTGTATATATAACTGACTATTTATATACGTCAGTTTATATGTTATAATTGTTGTGTATCTGCTCTATGTTTTTTGTGTGTGAGCTATCAATTTCGGTTCTGTTGTATTAATTGTTTACTGTATCATCTGGGTCCTGGTAGGCTAGGTTGTTGCATTGGACACATTTATTGAGGATGGTTTTAGGTAGAGTTGTTTTGTCACCGCCTAACTTTCTACGCTGTTCTCAGATGAAATTCCTGCATTTATTCCATTTTGTAACGAGAATTAAACTATTCTCCTTATAAAATGCTAACATTATGTTTAAAAAAAAATTATATGTTATAATTGTATTGAAGTAAATCATATACGTACATGTTTGATTTTCAATTTTCTAATATTGACCTTTTATAAAAAAAAAAGGTATATACGTTTCGATTTAAAATATACGTGTGAACCAAATTTAATAGGTGTTTGAATTTAAATTATGATTTATATATATGGTTATATATTGCTAGATACATAGAAATTCACTCATGCTGCTTACCATCATCGATACAATTCTGATTTGATTTTGTCAACTTCTATCAGCTTGTCCGTCGAGTCCATCGTGCTTTGCTTTGGAATTCGTGCTTGGATCCGTAACTCATTCTATTGTATATTCTCTCTAGCCTCGAAAGGTGAGCACTCACTCACGATTAACGTTCTTTTATTTATTAAATTTGATTTCGATTGAAACGACAATTGAAATATGCTGATGTTAGTTAATTACACTGTTATATATGCTATTTCCTATATCAGTTCACCTGTGACATCTGACACCATTATTTGTAAATTATTTATGTGATGATAATACAGTTTGGCTGATAATTGATTGATTGTTGATGTTAAATTGTTAATGTTAAAGTGATAAATATTATGCAATTGAATTTGACGTAGAATAGTTAAAAATTTGAACCGACATATGTGTGGAATTTGGTTAGTTAAATTTGCTTAATATGACCCCTTAAATGTTTAATCATTTGACACGTAGAAAATAGTGTTAACTACACCTTGAACCATCAATTGTATGTTGTTTAAACTGATGATGTATGAAATTTGTAAATAGATGTCAAGTAAAAATCGTAATGTAATAATCTTTAATCTACATGAAATGATAGTGTAGATTCTAGAAATAATTATATAAATTCGTACAAATAACAATGCGAATTAATACGGTTATTTCGGGATTATTTGAATTGACTATTGGATTGATATTGGTTGTTGTTATTGTTTGTTTATTTACTTTGACACCATCCCAGTTATCACACTGCAAGTTCCCTTTGTTATGTTTTGATTTTGAATTGAATTGGAATCGGGTTGAAATGATAAATACCATAATTGAACTTTGACCTAGGATAGAGAATTAAATAAAACCCGATTGGTCAATAATTTGATTTAAAAATAAACGAAGATTTTATTTGAATAAATAATATGGTTTTGAAATGAAGTTGAAATTTGAATTTTTATGAAAAGAAAAATGTTAATATTTAATAATCTGAAACAAAATATTAACAATGTAATTGATGAAAGAATGTTGTTTAATATGAGAAATGATTGAATTAAGTTTGAAATTATTAAACTTTGAAATGATTTAATAATTAAGTTTGAAATTATAATTAAGTTTGAAATTATTAAACTTTGAAATTATTTAATAATTAAGTTTTGAATTATGTAATAATTTAATAAGATTGAATGATTTAATGATTAAATTGAATTGAATTCTTTAATAAGTAAAATTGAACTTTTGAATAAGTGAATTTTACTTCGTAAATAATTGAAATTGAGTTCTTTATTAATTAAGTTTTGGAAAATTATTTAAGTAAGTAAATAAGTGAAATTGAATTTCTTTAACATGAAATAAAATGTGATTTATTGAAATAAATGTAAGACTTGAAAATTAAAGAATTTGATTTGATGAATTTAATTTAATACAATTTATAAGTTTTGATATAATGAAGTAGAATTTAAATAATGGATTTAATGAATTGGAAATTCAATAGAAATTGTTTTGAATGGAAAATTTACTTAATGAATATTGAATGAAATCGATAAATGGATTTAAATGTTAAATTAATTTAAATGATTTCGGAATGAAACTTATATACGAATTTGAATCAATATTTGAATTGTTTTAAATAGAAATTGAAATTGAATTATAAGATTTTGAAATTGTGAATTTGGAAGTTTTGAAACGTAAATATTGGAAATTGGTTTTGAAAGACAAATGAAATGTTGATTTACGAATTCTAATTGAATTGAAATTGATTTAGTTTTTGAAATATATAAACGACCAATCGGTGTAATAATTACGAAAGTTATTTAAGAGACCGGGTTCGGTAATGGATATACTCTCTATCTGAACCGAAACCACTTTAATAACTATACGCGGAGTGATGATCCAGAATGAAGTGGTTGGAATGATGTACGTGTTGACTGAAGAAAGAGAACGATAATGGATAGCCTTGACACTTGTGTCAAATTGGAAATGACTAAAACAGGAGCCGTGCCGGGCCAATGGAGGATTAGCTACCTCAAGTGGACACACTTCTTCGAACTACTCATTACTTGTTGTCGATTGGTGCACCCTTGATTTTGGGAGTGTTGTTTCACGGTGTTGCGGGCGCTGCGGCGTTGCGTTCTCACCAGTCCGGATCAGGCGAACGGTAGTATCACTACCTTGGGTATTGCCTCATGTGCCTTGTCATACTTGTATTCCATTTATGCGCGACCACTACGATTTTGATTTGTACCTTTAGTATATGGATTGCCCTCTGGTGACTTCCGGTTTTGGGGAAACTACGGTCTTGTATATGCTTTTGGGAATAAAAATGTGTTAAGGGTGGAATGGGCCATGACTTAACGCTATTTTGATATCTTATTATTACTGATAGACATTATCTACTTATCGTACATTACTACCTAGTAGATAGTTTAACGGATCCTTAAAGGATGGTTATTCCAAACATCCTTTGAGTTACTTGTATTTCAATTGCTATTTCACTTGAGTTGGATTTATTAATATAAGAATGTTAATCCTGACTCGAGTGTCTTGTGTTTTTGCTTTACGCTCGGGTCAGACTGAGTGTACCAGTATTCGAGACTCACCTTTGAAGTTGGAGCTTTGATTGAAGATCCAGCCATCTATTCTGCTTTCAGCATTCGATGATTCCAGTAATGTATTCTGATTTGTATCTGATGTATCGTGTTACTCTTCCGTTGTATCTGGTTTAACTCTGATGTATCGTATTACTCTTCTATTGTAAACTCTGATGTATTTTATATATTCATATAGTAGCTTCATGAACTACTATCTCTTTTATTTCCGCTGCACTTATTACTCTGTGTCTGTGATCTGTGATTATTTATTTACTGTATATGTTCAGTTTTGCCAAATTTAAATTAACAACGCGGTATTTTGAGCAATTCAATTCCGGCATGAGTGTCTACCTATACACTTATAATGGATGCGAATGGTCCAAAATTCTGGGTCGTTACAAAGGATGTCGGTGGCTAACGTGAGAGGGGGGAGGTGGAATTAGGGATTTAGAATTGGAAATTTCTGGGTGTTTTTGGAATGTATTATGGTGTATGCTTCATAGTGTTTGCTTGTTAACTACAAGATTGAATCTTCACAACGACTTTGGGCCATTGTGATATTGTAACGGCCTATAGCCTTTGCAAAATCTGTTACAACGACTTTGAGCCGTTGTGGATTTTCTATAAATCTGCACTGCGAAACTGCAAATATGGTGTAGTGTGTATATTTAATGTTATAAATTCATTACTTATATTGCAATATAACAACACATATAATAGAAAACAAAATCAAAAATACATTTTATTTCAATCAACATTTTTCACAGAATTAAGATTATATTATAAATTACATAATTGCACCTAAGGCATCTGCTTAATTCTATCTTCTATCTGCACTTGGGGCCAATTATAGAGCTTTATCTCCATGCCTTTGAATATTCTTCCTAAAATAGACTGAGAGAGCACCTTAATGTATGGATCTACAATGTTATCTTTTGTATCTACTCACTTGTACACAATTTCTCCACCATCGATAAACGATCTTATCATATGGAACTTGTTGAGGATGTGCTTCGACTTCTTATGAGCTAGCGGTTCTTATGCAGGATGTATTACCACAATATTGTCGCAATGTGCGAGCATTAGACCTTCAATGCTTGGGATCACACCTAGATCCTTAATGAATTCATGCATCCACGCTGCTTCTTTTGCGATATCGCTCAGGGTTAAGTATTCGGCCTCAATGGTAGAATCCTGTAACGACCCAGAATTTCAGTCATTTGAATTTGAAATATTTAATTTATTTTGAATATTGAAAGTTAATTTTATAAGTTAAACAGTTTAAATTATAAATAATAAGGGTTATTTGAATATTGGAATTGTTTAAATAATTAAATCTTGAATTTAATATGAAAAATAATAATTTCTAAAGTTGATTTAATTCTATTGAATAAGAATGAAGATAGTAAACTTTTGACTTTAGAAGTGAATATGCTAATTTAATAATAATTTGTTTTAATTAACGAGAAAAAGTTGCCTTCGGGGGTACTGTCTTGGATTTTGATGAAACCCGTTTCATTGGATCCGAAATGGTAAATTATAGTATGCCGTCGAATTTCGTGGCGATCGGACGTATCGTTTGATCGTGCAAGTTCAAAACGCGTAGAAATTAATTAAAGGAATTTAATTTACTCGATTTTAAAAAGTTAACTTCTGTATACGATGGAATTAGGTCCGATATATATTCCATTGTGTTCGGAATAGGGCTATAACATATAGAGTGTCAGGCAGCACGCCTCGATTGGAGTTTGAAAATTTAATGCGTGAATAGTGCCATGAATATTTTCTATTTAAGGACCTTGCTATCTCATTTTTTTTCAAGAAAATAAAACCCTATCCCTAACAACCGCAACATCCAGACTGAAAATCTCCATGTCAATCGGGACTATTTTAGGAGAAGAGTTCAACATCAAAGTGGAGCAGCATGGAGTGAGGATTCGATTAATGGTCGTGGATCGACGATTTGTGGCCTACTGCGATGGAGATCTGGTCTCGAGGTTGGCACATGGATGGGGATTTTCTTCGATTTGAGGTGTCAAGGTGGAATGCTGTGGATGGCATCGGAGAGGTCATGGGTTGTGCGAACTTCGTTGCAGAGGCGGCACGTTCTGGTGTGATCTAGCAACGGTGGTGAAGCTTTGATAGTAGGCGACATTGGGTATATTTGAGACTTAGATGAACGAATGTAGATTTGGGTAATTAATTGAGTGAATCAACGTAATTAGTGAAGACAATATATTATTTAATTCCAATAACTTATAAAATGTATAACTCTTGCATTCGAGGTCCAAATTGAATGCGACAAGTTGCGTTGCGATCGTATCAGCGAATACTATGCTATGAAGTTGGATTGGATGGATTTGGAGCTAGTAGGAATTTAGATTAAAATTGAACGCCTGTTCGATTTTAATTCAAACAGGAGCACTTTGGCGATTACTAGAATCAAAAGGAGTCAACTCACCTCTCTGGCATACTTATATTTTTATATAAGTATGGATAATTTATTTATTAATTGCTTGTTGATTGTTTGAATGATTTACTATTTTATTAGTTGATTTGGATATGTTCCCGCCCCTGGAGCGGATGAGACCCTATTACGTTCTCATGTAAGAGTGGATGACCCTTTGTATACGATCCCGCCTCGAAGCGACTGATTTTTTTTTGATTATATGTTGTATGTGATACACGGGGACATGTTAGAGGGTTCAACTGGATTGCTTACACTGTTGATTTTACTTTTCATATATTTTGATATATGATGTGGTGGAGGCCGTATTTGATGACATGGATGATTTTTCCCTATTTTGTGCTATAGTAGCACTTGGCCACATTTTTAGTATTCTACAATACTATAAAGTGAAGATTTAAATTTTTAAAAGAATTTTAAGTGATTTCGAAAATTTATAAGTTTTAAATAATTTCTTGAATTTATTTAAAGAAGGAATTTATTTTAAAATAAAAAATATGATTTTTAGATACTATAAATTAATAGTTTATAAAATATTTTAAATAGAGATTTTTGAACTATAAAGTAAAGGTTTTTAAAATCTTAAAAATAAGTCTGTCTTTTATAATAAAGGAATATGGTTTTAAAAAGAAGATAGAAATATTTTGGTATAAATATTTATTAACCGTTTTTATATAAAGTGACACAAACACACACATATACATATATTAACATTATTTATAAATGTGGAAATTTATAAATATAATAAATTATAAAAGTGACATTTCACAGATAAGGTGAGGATTTGTAAAATCGTATTTTATAAATAAAAGGATAGATTTATAAATGGTGTTTTATAAATTAAAGGGAAACTATTATCCTTGATAGATTTGGTGAGATAAATCATAGTTGTGGATTTATAATAAGATGTGGATGTTGTTTTAGAAAAATAGTTGATTCTATTTTGGATATTGAAAGTGAGGATAGATTTGGAGATGTTAAATGATATGTTATAAAATAGAAATAGATTTATAAATATAGTTATATAAATATTGGAATGATTATGTTGAAATTTAAGTATGGATTCTTACCAAGGAAATATATATGTTTTAAAAGTTATTTATTTACATTGATATTGTTTTAAAGTTGTTTATCAATATTTTAATATTTTGAAAAGTTAATTATTTAAATTATTAGTATGGCTTGAAATTATTTTTTATTATTTAGAATAATGTTGAAGATAAATTATTATTGCTTTAGTAAGAAAGTTTTGAAGTTATTAATTATTTTTTAAAGATGCTTTGAAGTTAATTATTATTTATTTATAATGTTTATTATTATATAATAGTATTTTAAAGTAAATGATTAGAATTTATTTATAAATGTTTATAAATAGGGTTGTATAAACAGATGTGGGTTTAATAAGAGGAATCTTATAACATGGTTTGGAAAATTTAAAGGAAGATTAGTTAAAGGGGAAAAAGGGTTTTATGAATGGTCTTAGATATTTATAAAATAGTTTTAGAAATGGGTTTATAGATATAAAGGGTTTATAAATGATATTAGGAATGTATAAAAGGAAGTTTTATAAATAATTTTAGAGATTAATGAATGGGGTTATAAACGGGTTTAGAAATTTATAAAGGAATTTATAAATTGTTCTAGAATTATGTGAAAAGAAAACCTTCCTTCGTTCTGTGAATATACTTATACCGTTGAGATAAGTATATAGATTTTTCCAAGTATCGAAAATATAGGGGTTAAGGGGTATATCTTCATAAAGATGTTTTAAGATGAATATTTGGAAAGTGATTTTAATTAATGAAAAGATTAATTAAAGAGGTTTAGTGTTGCTTGGTGCTTAAACAATGTTACTTCCTTTAGAAATTTAATCTCTTATTGGATTGTTTATTTATTTGATAATTAAATAACCGACTATCAAATGTTAGCCAATTTATAAACTAAGGTTGTCGGATCGAAGAGAACGAGATTAGATATGTTATCCCAAAATCACTTTGAACCGGCATAAGCGTTTCGAATTGGAATATCTTAAAGATAACCGAAATGGAGCATTTGAAGTGCAAGTGCTACTTGCTACTAATCATGAGGGTGATTCCCAAAATGGATGAAGTAGAAGTGGTTATTTCGGTTTCGTTCAGTCCCATAACGAACTTGTACAAATGAATGCTGGCTTTGCATTATTACCTGGAGGGTAGTGTTAGCATTCCAAGTGGGAAGTTCTATACAAAGGTAAAATGTAGCCTTAAGCCTCATCAACCAGGAAATGACCAAAATCGAGCATGTAGTAGGGCCACGTGGGTCGCTCCCATCACTATATGATCATTCCAAAATCTAGATCGGTTACTATCTACTCATGTATGCTTCGGGTTTACTAATGAAAGTGGTGATCATACTCGGTACTGCTAGTCAAGTGGTAGGCCAGTCCTGTATGGAAGGGGTACGAGATGTTCTTGTCAGAACCCAGTGCATTTTATCTAGAGATGTGCCATCGGAATGTAGTTCCTTACCTTGTCATAGTATAGAATCCATTCTCCAATACGAGCTTTACAGACTTAGTTGTGCCCAACCATGCTGAAATGTGAGATGCAAGCAGCTATTTTATATATTTACTTTGAATCCCTAGACATTATTATAATATCACCGGATTTTCTATAGAAAATGTTTTAGTTATCGTATGGTAAAAACCCGTCCGTGTTCATGTGCGACGTGGTCTTACAAGATACTTTTGATTTCAAAGGTTTTTATAACTTTGAAACCCAGTTGGGTGTGCCTTTCTCACGCTGGTATACCAGATTGACTCGGGTGTAATTTTATTATAATGCTCGGGTCAAACCGAGCATATTTACAAATTACTTTGGATGCATTGGAGCTTATGAGAGGAGCTAAGGGTCTTCATGGCGTATTTCCGTATTAGTTTATTTTTCCGCTGCATTGTTGTTGAAATTATCAGTGTTGTGAGGACAGGTTGTTATAACTGTCTAGGTTGATGATTGGTTATTCGTGTACTCTTATTGATGTATGTATATTACAATTTCTCTTCTATAAAGATCATTGATATTATATTATATAATGTTTCCCTGCGATTGTGAGACTCTATGTTGTTTTCAGTTCCTTTTTCTCTTCTTCTTCTTTTCTCTTCTTTCTTTCCCATAAGTATCCATTTTTCCATTCAATTTGGGTTGGACATGTGTGGTTTATTGTCAGCTTTAATTGTGTGGATTTGTGGGTCGTTACAGCTTGGTATTAGAGCATAAGGTTAAGCGGGAACCTTTGGTTTGGTGGGGCAACTCATTAAGAGATAAGGTGATGGAATGCTTTATTATGATTTTTGAGTGTATATATACGAGCGCGTATTTATTAGTGATTATAAAATGTTTCATATTGTGTTAATTTATCTATTGAGTGGCTTATGAATTCTAGTCGGTACATGGGATGCCATGATATCGATAGGGGTTTTTAAATGCTTAAATAAGGCAAAAAGACATAGTATTATTTTGAAAATTGGTAAATGAAATAATTTTACCTAAATTATATTTTATATATAAAAGAATAATTTTTCAGAAATTATTATAGTTATATATGGTGTGTTTGGTTGTTAGTAAATGATAATATTTGATTATTACCATTTTTTATTTATTATTCTAATAAAAATTGTTATTATTATAATCCAAACAAAGATAAACATTTGTAAAATGAGTTATATAAGAAGGTGAATTTATAAATATGAATTATACAGTATTGATTATAAGTAAAATAATCAACATTTGTGAAATGATATTACATAAGAAGTGCGATTATATAAATATGATTTATAAGTGTGATTTATAAATGAAAAGGAAATGAAATTGTATAAGTATATTTATAAATATGATTTGTAAATAAAAATGGATCTAAAACAAGAAATCTAAGATTTAAATCCTATTGATTTTAAAAATTATTTTCATAGATTTTGAAAAAAAAGTATTATTTTGAAAATATTTTGACTAGAAATATTTTTAAAAGGATTTAAAAGAAATAGAAAGCATAGAACTCACTTCAGCCGCTGGAAAATAATTCTGGTGATGACTGCAACATCATCGACGTTCATTTTTGAGTTTCTAAGTGATGGATCGCTACCATTGAAGTTGTGTTTTGGTAAAACAAGTTGTGATTTTGAAATCCGAAGTAATTTAATAAACATGAAGAAATAAGTTTTTTAACGTATAAATTTTTTAGAATTAGTAAGCTAAAACAAAATTTTAAAATTTGTTGAATATAAATGTTAAGAAAACTGAAATTGAACTATGAAATGAAATTTAACTTAAGTTAAATGAAATGAATTTTGAAAAGAAATTTGACTCAAATAAAGATAAATGAAGTGAATTAATGAAATGGATATGAACTTGAGTTATAGAATGAAATTCAACTTAAGTTGTAAAATGAATTCAATATGTTTTGGAATGTTGTCTGATCAAAATTTAATGTGAACTTAAATTGGGAAGTAATAATAAACATGATAAAATTTTGAATAAACTTAAGTAATTGTTGTATGAATGGTTCATAAATAATATTAGTATTGAAGAAATATACTAACTGATAGTGAAACAAAATTTAACTTAGGAAAAGTTAAAATGTAATGATTTTATGAAATAGTCCATAAACTAATTTAGTATGAAATGAAATATTAAACATAAAATTAATTTAAAGTGAATGTAAGCAAAGTGACGGAAAATAAAGTGAATGTTAATAATTGAATGTGAATCAATTGAATGCAAATAAATGAATGTGAATAAGAATGAATATAAATAAAAAGAATTTTGTATAGTTAAGAAACAAATTGAAATAAATGTGTAATTTGTACGTATATTATTTTATTCGCATAACAGTTTGATCTAGATTCGAATATACGATTTCGAGATGATTTACATCGGTCCGAGTTAGAATTTTTCACCTGATTCTCGATAGCGAACTCTGGATATGGATTATTGATTGATTCTGATATTCTCTATCATAGTATATGGCTACGTAAGGAGAATGGAGGTTTCTAATCAAGAAGCCGGATCTGGTTCCGCACTAGAGTGGTCGTATGAACGATACTAGTTCGGAAGTGAAATTGTGTGATCGAGAGAGCAATCAGTTATGGTTTTATGTACTGATGATATATGTATATCGTACGGGCTTTAATAAATTAAATGTTGATATTGGAGAAAATGTGAATTGATATGGTTATGAATTAATTGGATGGATATTATTTGTTTGATGATTTCTCTTACTGCATGTGTTACATTTGCATATAATTGTATTAGTACATGTTATATATCGATATTATTTCCCCTATGCTTGTTCTCATTGGTTGTTAAGTGATTAGTAAGTGTGGATTGCATATGCTCTACATTTGGAGCTCGCTTTCGCATTTTATTGGGTGTATATGTTTGCTAATATTAATAAAAGGTACACATCTCGGAATACATATCGTATTTTATATTTTTCCCTACGGGATGCCTCATCCTCGAAGATGAGATGTATATTTCTGATTAAATATATATTGTAAATTTTTTTGATTGAGCCGCGCAAAGGAGACATTGGCGAATTTTCCGAAAATTTAGGGCGTTCGAAAATTTGAATTTTTTTTTAAACTAAAATTTGATTTTGAGTTATAACTTGGAATGACTAAATGGATGGTATTAGTTAGTAACTATGAATGAATTTAAAGATTTAGAAAAAAGGTGATAACAAAGTTTCAACAAATTAATCTTGAAAGATTAAAGGCTTGAAAGAATTTGGTAAACTATTTCAGCTAATTGGTTTTGAAGAGTGAATGGGTTTGGGGCATTGTTCTTACTTGCTAATTTCGAGGAAAAAATTCTTTTAAGGGTGGAAGAATGTAATGACTCAGAATTTCAATTATTTGAATTTGAAATATTGAATTTATTCTAAATGTTGAAAAGTTAATTTTGTAAGTTAAATAGTTTAAATTTTAAATAATAAGGGTTATTTGAATATTGGAATGGTTTAAATAATTAAATCTTGAATTTAATATAAAAATAGTAATTTCTAAAGCTGATTTAAATTCTATTGCATAAGAATGAAGATAATAAACTTTTGAATTTAAAAGTGAATAAGCTGACATAATCATAATTTGTTTTAATTAATGTGTAAAAGTAGCCTTCAGGGGCACTGTCTCGGATTTTGACGAAACCAGTTTCATTGGATCCAAAATGGTAAATTATAGTATGCCGTTGAATTTCGTGGTGATCGGATGTCCCATTTGATCGTGCGAGTTCGAAACGCATAGAGATTAATTAAAAGAATTTAGTTTAATATAACTCGATTTTGAAAAGTTAACTTCTGTATACGATGGAATTGGATCCCGATATATATTCCATTATTTACGGAATAGGGGTATAACATACAGAACGCCTGATAGTACACCTCGATTGGAGTTCGAAAATTTAACACGTGAATAGTGCCATGAATATTTTCTATATAAGGGCCTCACTATCTATTTTTTTCAAGAAACTGAAACCCTAACCCTAACAGCCGCTACATCTAAGGGCCGAAAATCTTCGCGTCGATCGGGACTATTTTAGGAGAAGAGTTCAACAGCTAAGTGGAGTGGCATGGAGTGGGAATTCGATCTATGTTCGTGGATCGACAATTTGTAGCCTATGGTAGTGGAGATCTGGTCTCAAGGTCAGCGTAGGGATAGGGAATTTTCCTCGATTTGAGGCATCGAGGTGGGATGTTGTGGATGGCGCCGGAGAGGTCATGGGCAGGGCAAACTTTGGTGTAGAGGCGACGTGTTTCGATGAAGTCTGGCGACGGCGGTGAAGCATTGAAAGCGGCGGCGCTAGGTATATTCGAGACTTAGACAAACGAACGTGGATTTGGGTAATTAATTGAGTGAATCAACATAATTTGTGAAGACAATATATTATTTAATTCCGATAACTTATAAAATTTACAACTCTTGCATACGAGGTCCAAATTGAACGCAATAAGTTGCATTGCGATCGTACCAGCGAATACTAAGCTATGGAGTTAATTGGATGGATTTGGAGGTAGTAGGAATTTGGGTTAAAATTGAATGCCTGCCCGATTTTAATTCAAACCGTAGCGCTTTGGTGATTACTGGATCAAAGTGAGTTAACTCACCTCTTTGGCCCACTTATATTTTTATATAAGCGTGGATAATTTATTTATTGGTTGTTTGTTGGCTGTTTGAATGATTCACTATTTTATTAGTTGGTTTGGATATATTCCCACCCCTTGAGCGGATAAGACCCTATTACGTTTCCGTGTAAGAACGGATGACCCTTTGTATACGATCCCGCCTTGAAGCGATTGATTTGTTTTTATTATATGCTGTATGTGATGCACGGTGATAGGTTGGAAGGTTCCAACTGGATTCCTCACACTGTTGATTTTACTTTTCATATATTTTGGTATATGATGTGTTGGATGCCATATTTGATGACATGGATGATTTTTCCCTATTTAGTGCTATAGTAGCACCGGGCCACATTTTTAGTATTATGAAATACTATAAAGTGAAGATTTAAATTTTTAAAAGAATTTTACGTGATTTCGAAAATTTATAAGTGTGATAAATTATAAAAGTGACATTTCATAAATAAAAGTGAGGATTTGTAAAATCGTATTTTATAAATAAAAGGATTGATTTATAAACTTAAACTTAAGGGAAACTATTATCATTGGATAGATTTGGAGAGATAAATCACAATTGTTGATTTATAATAAGATGTGGGATGTTGTTTTAGAAAAACAGTTGATTTTATTTTGGAATTTGAAAGTGGGGATGGATTTGGAGATGTTAAAAGATATGTTATAAAATAGAAAGAGATTTATAAATACAGTTTTATAAATATGGAAATGATTATGTTGAAATTTAAGTATGGTTTCTTACCAAGGAAATATATATGTTTTAAAAGTTGTTTATTTACATTGATATTGTTTTCAAGTTGTTTATCAATATTGTAATATTTTGGAAAGTTAATTATTTAAATTATTAGTATGGCTTGAAATTAATTTTTATTGTTTATATTAATGTCGAGGATAAATTATTATTGCTTTATTAAGAATGTTTTGAAGTTATTAATTATTATTTTAAAGATGGTTTGAAGTTAATTATTATTTATTTATAATGTTTATTATTATATAATAGTATATTAAAGTAAATGATTAGAATTTATTTATAAATAATTTCAAGATTTATAAATAGGGTTTTATAAAAAAATGTGGATTTTATAAGAGGTATCTTATAGCATGGTTTGAAAAACTTAAAGGAAGATTAGTTAAAGGGTAAAAAGAGTTTTATAAATGGACTTAGATATTTATAAAAGATTTTTAGAAATGGGTTTATAGATTTATAAAGGGTTTATAAATGATTTCAAGAATGTATAAAAGAGAGTTTTATATATAATTTCAGAGATTAATGATTTGGTTATAAACGGGTTTAGAAATTTATAAAGGAATTTATAAATTGTCTTAGAGTTGTGTAAAAAAGAAATCTTCCTTTGTTCTGTGAATATACTTATACCGTTGAGATAAATATATAGATTTTTCCAAGTATCTAAAATATAGGGGTTTATGGGTATATCTTCATAAAGATGATTTGAGATGAATATTTGGAAAGTGATTTTAATTAATGAAAAGATTAATTAAAGAAGCTTAGTGTTGCTTGGTGCTTAACTAGTGTTACTTCCTTTGGAAATTTAATCTCTGCTTGGATTGTTTGTTTATTGATTGTTAAATAATCGACTATCAAATGTTAGCCAATTTATAAACTCACGTTGTCGGATCATAGAGACTGGGATCAGATATGTTATCTGAAAACCACTTCGAACTGGCATAAACGTTTTGAATTGGAATATCTTGAAGATAATCGAAATGGAGCTTTTGAAGTGCAAGGACTACTTGCTACTAATCCTGAGGGTGATTCCCAAAATGGATGTAGTAGAAACGATGCCTTCGGTTTTGTTCAGTCTTCGAACAAATCTGTATAGATGAATGCTGGCATTGCATTATTGTTTGGAGGGCAGTGTTAGCATTCCAAGTAGGAAGTGCTATATAAATGTAAAACGTAGCCTTAAAACTCATCAATCAGAAAATGACAAAAATCGGGCATACAACAGGGCCATGTGGGTCGCTCCGATCAGGGTATGGTCATTCCAAAATCTTGATCGGTTACTATCTACTCACGTATGCTTCGCTCCCATTAACGAAAGGAGTTATCATATTCAGTACCACTAGTCAAGTGGTTGGCTAGTCCTGAGTGGCAGGGTACAAGATGTTCTTATCAGACCTCGGCGGATTTTATCTAGAGATATACCTTCGGAAGGTAGTTACTTATCTTGTCGTAGTAAGAATCCATTCTCCAATATGAGCTTTACGGACTTAGTTGTGCCCAATTATGCTAAAACGTGAGATGCAAGAATTTCAGCTATTTTATATGTTCACTTTCAATCCCTAGACATTATTATAATATCACCGGATTTTTTGCATAAAATGTTTCTTTATCGTAAGGTAAAAACCCGTCCGTATTTATGTGTGGCATAATCTTACGAGATACTTTTGATTTCAAAGGTTTTTACAACTTTAAAATCCAGTTGGGTGTGCCTTTCTCATGCTGGTTTACCGGACTGACTCGAGTGTTATTTTATTATAATGCTCTGGTCAGACCGAGCATATTTACAGATTGCTTTAGATGCATTGGAGCTCAGGAGATGACCTGGGAGTCTTCATGACGTATTTCCGTATTTGTTTATTTTTCCGCTGCATTGTTGTTGAAATTATCAGTGTTCTGAGGACAACTTGTTATATCTGTCCAGGCTAATGATTGGTTATTTGTGTACTCTGATTGATGTATGTATATTACAATTTCCCTTTTGTAAAGATTATTGATATTATATTATATATATTGTTCCACTGTGATTGCACTACGCCATAAATGACCTTCTGCAACACTTTTGCAAGGTGTTGCCAGCTAAAATGTTGTGACAGCTATAAAATTTTGGTCCTACTGCAACGTTGCATTTTTGGTGTTACCTTAGCCATAAAAATGTGTTGCTCTAGCTAAACAAGTGTAACACGATGCAACATTTTTGTATAGTGTTGCAATAGATGTATTCAAATTAAAAAATTAATAAAATTAGCAATCCGCGTGAATACGATCCAACGATCTACATTTAATCTGGTTGTTAAAATGGATCACCACTGCAATTTGGCCCAAAATTTCGTTTTCCCGCCTAAACTAGTTCAGATCCCCTTTTGGTTTTCATTTCAATTCGTCTCCTCCCATTCGCCTCCTCCCAGTCGCCTCCTCCCATTTTCCTCCGCCACCAAATTGTCTCCCTCCTTTTCTTCTGCTTCCTCATTCACCTCCGCCACCAAATTGTCACCCTCACCCCCAGCTACCCCTTGACCCATCGCGACCATCTAGCTCCAACAAGAGCCCTGTCACGACACCAAAACCTGAAGCCAAACAAAGTTTTCCGTTCAAACCCCTTTTGCCACCGCTGTCGTCGCCATCAGCTCTCGCCTCCAACAGAAGACCTGCTCGCCACCAACCCCTCTACCTTTCTCCTTTAGACCACTTCACCTGAAAACCCTTCTAGTGCCTTAATTTCTCCCAAAACCCGAACTGCTCTCGAGATGTAGCTGTCATTCTCGCAACAATTAATCTGCTAATGGTAATAGATTGCAAGATGATGACATTATTAAGGATAAGCATGGGAATGGTACTGGTAATTTCAATAAGGTAGTACGCCCCCCATATGTTTGTGAAAATGCTCCTTTGGAACTTATATCATTTTCTAGTTATATTTTTGCAGGTATCATGTGTATATAATTCACATTATATCATTTTCTTCATGTCGGTTACTAGTTAATACTCACAGACTTGTATATATACATCCTCCTTATAGATAATTTTTAGTGTTTTATTTTTAAATTGTTGTTAAGGGAGATAGTGTTGAACTTAGGAGCTCCAAGTTCAGTTTTATAATCTAGTGCACATTTTCATGTATTACTGCTGTTTGATGGTGAATTGATGATTACAATGTTCAGGTTGTGAGTGGCAGAGGTGATTGTTGGTAGAAGTTTTATTATGGTGATGTGAGTGTTCGGCAGGGGTTGTTGACGGTTTGAAGGTGGCTGTTGGTCCAGTTATTACAGTTGCCTCATTTATTGTTGTAGTGCTTGCAATTACCATTTGTGCATCATTTTACGTCGTTTCAAAGAAGGCTCGATCTTCCAAAATCGGATGAATCGGGCGGTGCCCCGGACCCCCGCCGGCGCTGCGCCCGGACCCGCTTCTCGGCTCGCCTTCGGCTCGGCACTCGGCTCGCCTTCGGCTCGGCATATATTTGTCAGTGTCGGTGTATGTATAAATTGAAACTGCATATGTAATGAGTGAACTGAGTGATGTAGTGAGGAATATCTATATATGTGAATATCAGTGTTATATATCATTGAATTGTAAAATAGTGGAGTCAGGAATTTGTACTATTTCAAATGTTGAAATAAAATATTTATTTAAATAAATTACTGTTTAAATATCAAATTTTGTGTAATAGCATTTTATTAAATAAATATTTATTTTTATTAAAAAAATCAAATATGCTCTACATTGTGGGCCCCACAAATTCAAAAAGTTCATATCTATAGCAACATTTTGGAATGTTGCTACAGATACCTATGGGTGTTGCCATAGACCCAAATAGGGTTCTATTGCAACAATATTACTTATGTTGCCTTAGATAGTCAAAATGTTGCCTTTGAGGTCTAAGGCAACGGCAAAAATTGCATCACCCTAAAAGTGTTGCCATAGACCTATGGCAACATTTTTCGGGCCTGAGCCAACATTTTTTTTGTGTTGCAGTAGGCCATTTATGGCATAGTGTTGTGAGACTCTATGTTGTTTTCTGTTCCTTTTTCTCTACTTCTTTTTTCTCTTCTTTCTTCTTTCTTTCCCATAACTATCCATCTTTCCGTTCAATTTGGATTGGACATGTGTGATTTATTGCCTGCTTTAATTGTGAGGATTTGCGGGTTGTTACAAATCCACCACAACTTCCTATTTGGAACTCTTCTAACTAATGATCCCTTCATTGACAGTAAAGATAAATCTTAAGACCGACTTACTATCATCGATATCAATTTGAAAACTAAAGTTTAAATACCCCTTCATAAGAAGTTTGTTGCTTTCATAGTTTAGAAATAGATTCTTAGTATTAATTAAATACTTAAGGATGACTTTGACTATTGTCAAATATTTTACTCTCAGATTAGATTGATATTGACTTATTAAACCTAGTGCATAAGTGAAAAATAGACTAGTACGCAGCATGACATACATGATTGATCCTACCGCTAAAGCATAAGTGATTTAACTCATGTTTTTCCTTTCCTCTTCTGTAGATAAGGAGTCAAAGGACAACCCCATATCGTACAGGAACATTCCATGCTAAATCGTTTTAGTATGGTATCTTTGTATATAGATTGGGATAGTCCCAATATCCTTTTAGATCAACCTAAATCCATTATTGAGAAGTTATTAGACAACCAAGCCTTTACTAATTGTAATATTGGTACATTGTTATCAATCAGTACAAAATCATCGACATCTAAAACTAAGAATGTTACAATACCATTTTTCTCTTTCTTATGTATGCACGCTTCCTCTATGTTTTGGTAGAAACCAAATTGTTTGATTACTTTATCAAAATATTTGTTCCTACTTTGAGATGCTGTCTTAAAATCGTAAAAGATCTTAAGAGTCTACATGCCTTATTGCTATTCCCGTTGACTTCAAAACCATCTGACTACGACTATAAACTATCACTTTTAAATTACTATTCAGAAAAGTCATTTTAATGCCTATTTTATAAATTTTATGGTCATAGTATGATGCAACTACAAGTAGAATACGAATGGATTTAAGCATGGCGACTAGCAAAAACATTTCATCATAAATAACACCTTGAATTTGATAGATAGATTTTGCGGCAAACCTTTCCTTGTAGGTCTCGATCTTTCCATCTGTACCAAATTTTTTTCTTAAAGATCCATTTGCAGCCGGTGGTTTTTATACCTTTGGCTACATTTTCCAAAATCATGACTTTGTTCTTATATATGGAATCCATCTCTTATTTCATCGCATCAAGACATAATTCAGAGTCTTTACCCTCTAGGGCCTTTCGGTATGTGAGGTAATTGTCATCATGTATGATGCAAGCCACATTCTCGCTATTAGTGAGAAACTCATAGTATCTCTCTAGCCATGAGATTCTCTACTAAGCCTTCTAATAGGTGTGTATTTTCTACGGGTAGCAAATTATTGTCTATGTATTCAGTCTTAACAGAAGTTTCTTGGATCTCATCCAAATCTATCTTACTGCCACTAATTTTTCATGAGAGAAATTTCTTTTCCAAAAAGTTAGCGTGTCAAGAAACAAAAACTTTTGGTTCCTCGGTTTGGTAGAATATGTATCCATGTGAATATTTTGGAAACGCTATAAACTTATACAAGACCTGATCTCGCCTCTAACTATTGGTAGTTATAGTCTTAACATAAGTTGGATAACCTCAAACTTTAAGAAAATCCTTAAATGATATGTTATGTGATAATAATTACAAGGAGTCGTAATTATGGAAAAGTTATCGCAACATAAGATAACATATTATTTTAAGTATTCATGGTCAATATGTTTCGAGAAAGGATATCGATACATCTGTTGAGACCAAGTGTGTAATGATTTGCAAATGTTAGGCAATGTATTACTCATGACTACTGGGGATACCTAGGGGTTAGTAATCATAGTTATTAGATAATGATAGAACAACTCATTCGAGATTTTACTATTGGTTATTATCAACTTGGTCAGATGGAAAATTTGAAGGCGACGATTGTTAGCACCAAAATTGGTCACTAGCACCCAAAGAGAGTTTTGTGTAGAGAGATTAATGAAGAAGATAAATTAAAACAGAGGGATGTAAGTTCAATTAACTGCAGAGAATAAGAACACCAGATTTATAGTGGTTCGGCGTAACTGCCTACGTCCACTTTGAGTTTTAATCTTTATTTCTTTCACAAGTAGTTGAATACAGATACAATCCATACGCTAATGACTTGAATACAAGTTTGAACTGAAAAGAATGAGTCTTGAAAGCGGCCGAGTCTCCCCAGTGTTCTCTCCAAAAAGGGTCCATTTCACCATGCCCATGCCCTTCTATTTATAGATGAAGATGGGTTGGACTTCCCTCATGGGCATAGGAACAAGGTACCTTGGCCCGTGGTAAGTAACTTCTACGCACCGAGCCATAGATGCCAAATGGAAATTGCCGAGCGAGGTTGGTCGAACGAGAGAATGTCGAGCGAGGCCTCAGTGTCGAATGTCACTCGTATGCCGAGCAACACATCCAAGACGAACGACATGCGTATGCCGAGCGAGGGATGTGTGTTGAAGTGCACTCGTATGCCGAACGAGGCATTATGCCGAACAACCCTTCCATGCCGAGCGAGGCTTCATGCCGAGCGACCCTTCTATGCCGAGTGAGGCTTCATGCCGAGCGACCCTTTAATGCCGAGTGAGGCAAGATGCCGAGCGAGGTTAGATGCCGAGCGACCCTTCAATGCTGAGCGAGGCTTCATGCCGAGTGAGTCAAGATGCCGAGCGACCCTACAATGCCGAGCGAGGCTTCATGCCGAGCGAGGCAAGATGCCGAGCGACCCCTCAATGCCGAGCGAGGCAAGATGTCGAGCGACCCTTCTATGCCGAGCGAGGCTTCATGCCGAGCGACCCTTCAATGTCGAGCCTCTTGTCACATGGTCAAACAACCGGGTAACACTTGCCCCCCAAAGTGTATCATGTGGATGAACATGATGCGCTTTGAACCATGAGCACTCCGCCTTTCTCTTTAAGCTCCTGTTCTGTCTCCTCGATAGTGGACCCTTACGAACTCTTGGATGCAGAGGGAGGCTTGAATGTCGAACGAGGTATGGATGCCGAATGAGGCCTTAATGCCGAACGAGATATTGATGCCGAGCGACATATTGATGTCGAACGAGGTATTGATGCCGAGCGACATATTGATGCCGAACGACCGAGGTGCCTTGACCGGTTCTACTGGTCACTGTTTCTTCACCTTCTTTCCTTCCTACTATAAAAACCAATACTTCTCTTCTTCCTCCCTTTTACCTTTTACCTCCGCTCTAACAGCCTTACGAACTCACCTTTCCCCAAACTCTTGCTAACATCTCAACCTTTCTTTAAATCCTCGAGTTCCATACGTTACCTCTCGACTGCCCTCAACAGCAAGCCTGAGTGGATTCCACTTCTAAATCGAGTACTTCACTAGACTTCGACCCCTTCTCCTAGGTATGAACCCCTTACTTGTTCGACCTTCTCCAATTAGGGGCTTCGTACAAAATTCGAATTTGCGACTTTCGTTTAACTCAAAAATGATGGAAGTCGTATAGATTAGGAAGATGGATTTGGGGTTTAAACGAGCCTTAGGATTAGATGGAGATGAGGAAGGAAGAGTGTGTCGGCTCAGTAAGAATCGATGAGGGTAGGGACTGTTGGTCGAGGGCGGCATGCGAGTTAAAGTGGTGATATTTAGTTTATTTGAAGAAATGAGTTGGAGGAAGACGTATGGCTATGGCTCGGCATGACTTCCACATGCCGAGCGATGGAGAGGGAGTGTAGGAGTGAAGTTGAAGTTGGGTCTAGAGTGTCGAGTGATGTGGATCGGTATAACCACGGCTCAGCATGACTCCCTTACGCCGAACGAGGTACTAGGGAGTGCAGGAGAGAAGTAGGAGTTGAGGGAGAAGTGCCGAGCGATGCTGCTCGACATGACTTTCCGAATGACTCATCTGTGCCGAGCGGTAGAGAGGGATTGTAGGAAGGGATTTGGAGTTAAGGGCAAAGTGCCGAGTGATGCAGCTCGGCATGACTGCGGTTCGGCATGACTTGCCGCATGCCGAACGGTGGAGAGGGAAGGTAGGAGAGTGACGCAGGCAATAAATAGCCGAGTCTCTACAGTGTCATTCGACGTTAAGTCTGGTAGTAGGCCACAACAGTCAGAACCATCTCAACTCGAACATAATGCATGTTGACTCGACTTATTTCCTATGCCCGAACATATGAAAGTGAACAAGGACAAGGACTTAAGAGAACAAGCATATCGAACTAATCCGGACTAATAATCTCTCTGTTTCAACAACTACAAACCTGAACTTAATTTGACTAAAACAGATAACAAACTTCCACGTACAGTGTCGATGCCGAGTTCAAAATAGAAAGCATCATACGACAAGCTCTCGGAGACGGTCAGCGATGACGGTCTTCGAAGATGAAAGTTCAAAGCTTAACTTTATTTCATCAACTTTATGACTTGTAATTCTTTGGCACTTATACTTGAATGGTTGCACTAGTTCACACACCACATGGGGAGTATTTTTGTTGTTATGTCTAATGTCGATCGTTTTTCAAGTATAGTTCAAACAGGTGTTTCATCAGATCCAACATTCATCAGAGATGTCTAAAAAATCCAGCTCTGCCACAGTCTCAGATAGACCTGAGCAAACATCACGACAGGGAGTAGTTGGAACTTCAAATCCATCGACTACTCCTATACAAGATATTTTAGGTCCCACGACCGCATCCGTTGACATGGCTTTCGATGCCTTGGATGCAGCGATCTTTCTAGATAACCCGGTCGATTATCAAGCTTCGAGAATTAACGAAAGCGCACTTCATCGCATATGCTCAATACACGGGATTCCTTTCGACGATGTGTTGGTTCCATCGGGACAAGAGCGTCCTCACTTGCTCCTAGTCGGATATACGGCCTGCATTAAATTTATGTGCTGGGTTGGTAGCATGCCACCATTCAATTCCTTCCTCCGCGACCTGTTACAGTATATTGAGATAGCTCCATCACAGTTACATCCTAACAGTCACGTGTTCGTATGTGGCACGTGCATTCGCTTCATGAGCATCCTTTTTAGGCTCCCGATTCCTGGCGATATCCGCTATATTTATCGTTTCAAGAGGTGATCTGACAACCCATCCTTTGTATTTCTTGAGCCGTATAACAAGTGTCAGATTCTGACTGGGGCGTGGAGCAAATTCGCCCAGTATAAGCAGGAATGGTTCTACATGCGCTGTCCCCCTGGCTTTGCAAGGAGATGGGTGGAAGGGAGTAAGTCTCTTTTCTAGATCAATACTTGCATTCGACGGGAATTGCATCATTTCTAATTCTTTCTCTACTTTTACAGGTATCAGCCCACGTCCTGAAGGCTCCGGGTACTCTGAGGCCGTTGAAGCTATCCGAGCTGTTCCCGCGGAAGATCAGGATATCAGGTCTATCATTTCTAATGAAATGCTCTCAAAATTCGGCCTGTTGGCGGAAGGTCGCTGAATAAATCTTCCTCACGACGTCATTACAACTGATTCTGCCTTGGATAAAGGCAAAAGGCAAGCTGGGCCTTCAACACGTGATGCCCCTGACACACCTGAGGAGGGGGAGATTAGAGAAGCTAAAATGCCCGAACTTCCGGGTAAGAATGTTAGTCCTGCTCAGGAGCCGGTAGTTGAGGTTCACGATATCGAAGCAACGCCTCCCCCTTCGAAGGGAAAGAAGAATTTCGCTTACAAATTGAGGAAGAAAACAGTGGGTGGATCCTCTAAGGTCACGATCACTCCAGTGGAGAGAGAGCCTTCTTCTCAACACTTAGAGAGTTCTTTGAAAGGCTTTTCGGACCTCACTATTCCCGACGATTTTCTTAATTATGGTTTTGACGACCCGGAAGCCTCAAAACTCCACTCGCCCGTAAAAGGCGATGAAGGCGTTCAAGCCCAAAATCAAGGAGAGGAAACTCCGATAAGTAAAGCCAAAAAAATTGGTCCGTCGGGGGTAAACACTAGGACACACACGTTCACATGCACTTCACTTTGCACTTAAATTTTAGCCATCACTCTATCTTTCGCTAACTTGTCGTCATTTAATTTCTATGCAGGTGATATGGGGCGCACTCACAGACTTGATCGCCTTCGCGGGTCATCTATTTTTCATCATTCCGACTGGGATTCGGGCTCCGGAAGGCGTCGGGATAGAAATGATGACAGCGACAGGGATTACCACTCCTAGGATTCATCATCCCGAAGAAAAACTTATCATCAACCTTCATATCAGCACAATCCTCCCTCTCACCCGGAGCAAGGCAGGGAGAAATCTGGCCACAAGGGGTCCCAGTCCGATACTCCCTGCGATCAACATTCAGGTTCATCCAGCACAAGGCAATCTCGGGAACCCCACAAGAAATTTGAAGTCTCAAGACCAACTCCTCCTACTCCCGCACAAGACCCGTCGATATCGGAGAGGCTAGTCGAGCTCAAGGCTACGTTCCCCAAAATATGCTTTGATGGTCTGAAGTTTCTTCCGGCAATTCATCACATTTCAGGACATGTCAAACAAAGCGCCATTGCTTGCAACAACGACGTCTACGTTCAACATGAGGCATTCATCCATTTGGTATAAAAAGTCTCGGAAGTCTCCATTGAGCGTCAACATGAAATAGATCGCCTGAAGCTTGAAGCCATACATGACAAAGACATTATCAAAGCTCAGGACAAAGAACTTTCCTCATACAAGTCTCAGCTCAAAGCTGCCCAAAAAAATGCCAAAGACACGGTGGCGGCCGTTGATCGTCTAGAGGCGACACATAAGAAAGAGATTGACGAAGCAGTTCAACGCTGCGGCGCTTTAGCTTTAGAGAAAGACTCTGTTCAAAAGGCAAGAGACGCGTTCGCTCAGCGAGTTAAAAAGTTGGAAGAGCTACTTCTTAAAGAGAAAAAAGAAAAGACTGCTGCTCAAGAGGAATCGCAAAGATACTGCGACGAGATTGTCGCTACACGACTCCTGAAGACAAAGCTCGATGAAGAACTCTCCAAGGTTGAGACGTTGAAGGATGAAGCCTGCGAAGATGGCAAAAGGATAGCGTTTACGGAGATGGATTCTCACCTTGAGGCGGCCACCGAAGCGGGTAGGGAGGAGATCAAATGCCTATTTGATCTGCTTTTAGCCGAGTACAACGCTCGAGTCCTCATGCATCGTGACTTAACATTTCTCGGCGAGAGGTACCTCGAATCTTTGGCCAAAGCATAGGAGACTTTGATCAAGATCAAAAAGCATGAGTAGGGAACAGAAGAGATCAATGACGAAGCTTTAGTGAAAGAATTTCTCCGTGGGAATGAGCCTTCGGACTTATCTGTAGCGAAGGCTCTCTACAGCAGAGACTCCTCCTCACCGAAAGAAAAGAATGACATTGCCGGACCATCTGGGGCCGAGCCTATAATTCCTCCATCTACTCAACCGACTGATCGCCTACCACTTTATCCCTTTGAAAAACACATTGGTTATGACCCAGAAGATCCTGGTCTTGGTATTTCTGTCGTATCTCCTATCCCAAAGGGCGAAACTCCCCGAGCAGTTGAGAGTCAACCAGATACCAGTACACAAATTTTCCTCCAAGTTCAAAGGGTTCTCGCTTTCAGCGAGTAATAAATGTATTCTAACATTTGTCTCTTATGATTTTATGTAGGCCGCTCCGATCCCGAGCCAACTCCTAGGAGCAACGACGCCACGGAGAAAGGGAAGAAGGCGGGTGAGGTGATTCAAAAAGAAGAGATCCATGGTCCTGATGCTCAAGTGATTGGGGCACTTGACGAGGATATGCCTGAAGATCCGTCACTTGCCGAAGAAAGTTTTGAAGTTGAGATCACAGGCACCTCCGAACATACCTCGGCGTTGAGCATGAAGGAGCAACTAAGGGAAGAGAAAGAGAAAAAGGCTGAAATCAAGAGCGAGCCTCAAGTATTGGAACTAGATGACCCTTTAAACAAGCCTCTGAGAATTATCCTTCATGGCGGAATCAGGACACTGGAAGTTCCCCCTCCTTCCCCTGACACCATTTCTCTAACGAGCAAGATGTCCAAGAGAAAACGTAAGGGAGAAGGGTCGTCTTAAAAACCACGGAAGGAAAAGAAGCCAAAGAAGTAGCGATCATATTCGTTTAATCTAGGGTTAGCCGGGGTTCTATAATTATTGTTATTTATTTTCATAGTCAGTGTAAATAGGCTTTTGACTCCGAGCTTAGGAGGAATTGTAGTGATACTATGTTTTGGATTTGGTGAATAAAAATTAGTTTCTTTGTTTCTTGATGACTCTTGTCTTTTCAACTCTAGATTGTCGCTATAACTTGGAATTCAATGAGTTATACAAACTCTATTCCAGTCCCATGTGACTTGGAAATACTTTTGAGAATCATAGATTCTCCACTCCGTGCTATAGGTACTTAGAGTAACTTCCAGTCCGCACTCTGGGGACTTAAAGATTTTAAGCCGTTTATACTCTAGCCCTCGGCACTCTGGGGACTTGGAGATTTTAAGTCATTTATACTCTAGTCCGCACTCTAGGGACTTAGAGTACTCCAGTCCACACTCTGGGGACTTAGAGATTTTAAGTCGTTTATACTATAGTCTGCACTCTGGGGACTTAGAGTACTCCAGTCCGCACTCCGGGGACTTGGAGATTTTAAGTCGTTTATACTCTAGTCTGCACTCTGGGGACTTAGAGTACTCCATTTCGCACTCTGGGGACTTGGAGATTTTAAGTCATTTATACTCTAGTCCGCACTCTGGGGACTTAGAGTACTACAGTCCGCACTCTGGGGACATGGAGATTTAAGTCGTTTATACTCTAGTCTGCTCTCTTGGGATTTAGAGTACTCCAGTCCGCACTCTGGGGACTTAGAGTACTCCAATCCGCACTCTGGGGACTTGGAGATTTTAAGTCGTTTATACTCTAGTCCGCTCTCTGGGGATTTAGAGTACTCCAGTCTGCACTCTGGGGACTTGGAGATTTTAAGTCGTTTATACTCTAGTCCGCACTCTAGGGACTTAGAGTATTCCAGTCCGCACTCTAGGGACTTGGAGATTTTAAGTCATTTATACTCTAGTCCACACTCTGGGGACTTAGAGTACTCCAGTCCGCACTCTGGAGACTAGGAGATTTTAAGTCATTTATACTCTAGTCTACACTCTGGGGACTTAGAGTACTCCAGTCTGCACTCTGGGGATTTGGATATTTTAAGTCGTTTATACTCTAGTCCGCACTCTGGGGACTTAGAGATTTTTTTTTGGGTTTAGATGCGCGTTCATACGCCAGACAGAATAATGCAATTTAATTTTCGTCACAGAATTGTACTATATGGTAACATCAATAGTTCATGGAAAAGACGGCTTCAAGCCTTTATTGATCATAACAAATGAAAGCAAACTAAATTGTCTTATTACATGCTGACAACTAAAAACAACGAAAGGAACATAAACCGGAAATTATTAAAATGCGAAACAATTGGATTAAGTGTAATAATGGCGCAGGTGTTCGCTATTCCATGCTCGGGGAGTGTCGTGCCATCAACGGTCGCTGGCTTGAAAGTTCCTTCTCCAAGCTTTCGTTCGATGACATATGGACCTTCCCATGTGGGATTCATATGTGATAGGGACGGAAAGACTCGCTTCAAAACAAAATCGCCCACATCGAAACTTCTTGGTCGGACTTTTTCATTATAATATCGAGCAATTCTGTTCCTATGTGTAGCCGCTCTCAAATCAGCTTCTTCACGTTTTACATCAACAAAGTCCAGTGATTCCAATAAGAGATCCTGATTTGTCTTAGGGTCATAATAAGTTACCCGATGAGAGGGAACTTCGAGTTCCACGGGTATCACAGCTTTAGTGCCGTACGCCAAGGTGAATGGAGTATGGCCAGTCGCGGACTTGTGGGTGATTCTGTAAGCCCAAAGCGCTGTCGGAAGCTCGTCCATCCACTTGCCTCCAGCCTTTTCCAGTCGTTTCTTTAATATTAGCTTGATTATTTTATTTACGGCTTCCACTTGTCCGTTCGCTTTAGGGTGAGTGACTGCCGAAAAACTTTTATCAATATGATATTTCTGGCAAAATTCTTTGAATTCTCTACTCTCAAACTGAGTTCCATTGTCCGTAATGATAGTTCGCGGAAGGCCAAAACGGCATATGATATTTCTTGCAACGAAATTAATTACTTTTTTGGTGGTGATCGTGGCTAAAGGCTCTACTTCTGCCCACTTAGTAAAGTAATCAACCGCAACAATTGCATACTTTGCACCTCCCCTGGAAATTGGTAAGGAACCGATTATATCAATCCCCCAAATCGCAAATGAACAAGGACTAACCATTTGAGTGAGTTCGGTTGGCGGAGCTCTTGGGATTTTCGCAAAATTTTGACATTTTTCACACTTTCTCGCGTAGTCGGCAGCATCCCAATTTACAATTGGCCAATAATATCCATAGCGAAGGATCTGTTTTGCGAGTGTTTGCCCACAAGTATGGTCGCTACATTCCCCTTCGTTCACTTCCATCAAAATTCATTTTATCTCATCATGGGCGATGCACCAGAGTAAGGGAACCAAGAATCCCCTCCGATACATTATTCCGTCTTGCATTATATATCTTGAAGCTTTATGAATGACTTGTCGTCTTTCGTTCTTTCTATCGGGCAAGGTCCCGTGTAGTATGTATTGTTTGAATGGGGTCATCCACGGCTCCTTTTCAATCTCTGTTACTAGAACAAAATCCATCTCCATTTCGTTTATACTCGGAGATTGTAAAACTTCGACGGGAACTAAGCCTATCTGCTGTGCATCGCCTGTACTTGCGAATTTTGCCAATGAATCGGCCTCCTTGTTTTGCTCGCGTGGAATATGGGAAATATCGTAGTATTGAAGGTCTGCCAACAGTTCTTGAACTCGTGCAAGGTATGGGGCGAGTCTCTGGCCCTTTGCTTGATAGTCTCCACGAACTTGGTACACTACCAATTGTGAGTCGCAAAAGATTTCAATCGATTTTATTCCGAGTTCCTTGATAAGTTTCAAGCCAACAATCAATGCTTCATACTCAACTTCGTTGTTTGTGGCTGTGAAATTGTGTTTCAAAGCGTAACAAATTGATCGGTTTTCGGGAGTCACCAGGATTATGCCAGCTCCAGAACAACGGTCGTTGGATGCCCCATCAGTGTACAGTTTCCATTAAATAGGCGGAATGACATCATAATCGTTTGATTTGTCTGACACGGTGAATTCAGCAATGAAGTCTACTAGTGCTTGCCCTTATATGGCCCTTTGCGGCAGGTAGGTAATATCGAACTGACTCAACTCGATATTCCATTTTAACATCCTTCCAGAGGTTTCTAGTCGTTGGAGTACCTATCGTAAGTGTTGATCGGTATAAACATTGATCGGGTGTGCCTGGAAGTATGGACGTAGCTTGCGTGATGCAATCACCAAGTAGTAGGCCAATTTCTCAATTTTGGGATAATTTCTTTCTACCCCCGTTAGACGTTTACTGACATAGTACACCGGCTTTTGAACTCGGTCCTCCTCGCGAACCAAAGCTGTACTGATAGCATGTTGGGATACAGCCAAGTATACATACAACACTTCATGGTCTACAGGCTTCGACAGCACTGGGGGACTTTCCAAATGCCTTACCAGATCTCGAAATGCGTCTTCGCAGTCGGGCGTCCATTTAAAATTTCTCTTTCCTTTCTTTATTACGTCGAAGAAGGGAATACACTTATCTATGGCCCTGGATATGAATCGACTCAACGCGGCTACTTTTCCATTCAAGCTTTGTACTTGCTTTATAGTTCTAGGTACTCGTATGTCTCGAAGAGCTTGAATCTTCTCCGGGTTAGCCTCGATTCCTCGTGCATTAACAATGAAACCCAAAAACATTCTCGATGCAACACCAAAGGAACACTTCAGTGGGTTGATTTTCATTCCATAATTCCTTAGTATATCAAACATCTCCGCCAGGTCTCGAATGTGGTCGTTTGACCGTCGTGACTTCACATGCATGTCGTCCACATAGACTTCCATTGTTCTACCAATTTTGTCTTTAAACATCCGATTCACCAAGCGCTGATAAGTCGCCCCTGCGTTTTTCAGCCCAAAAGGCATCACTACATAACAGTACAGTCCAACGTCAGTGACGAAACTAGTGTGTTCTTGATCTGGAATGTGCATCGGGATCTGATTATATCCCGAGTACGCATCCATAAATGATAATAACTCATGTCCTGCCGTTGAGTCGACCAGCTGATCAATTCTAGGTAATGGGAAACTATCCTTAGGGCATGCTTTGTTTAAATCCGAGTAATCAACACAAGTCCTCCATTTCCCATTCGCTTTTCTCACTAGTACAGGGTTAGAGACCCATTCTGGGTAGAGGGCGTCGCGGACGAACCCATTGGCTTTGAGTTTGTCCACTTCCTCTTTGAGAGCCACGGACCTCTTCGGGTCCATGCCTCTCCTTTTCTGCTTTACTGGAACGTACTTTGGGTCTATGTTCAACATATGACTCGCAATAGCGGGAGATATCCCGCACATATCAGAATGCGTCCAAGCGAAAAAATCAAGATTTGCTCGGAGGAAATCAGTGAGATCCTCAGTCATCGATGGGCAGAGTTGTGATCCAATCTTAAGTACTTGCGACGGATCGTCTCGGCTGACTGAAATGTCAATCATCAGCTCAGTCGGCGCTGCTTTTTCTTCCCTACGTTCCTCATCATCATCTCTCGGATCTATGTCTCTACAGATCCGATCATGTTGCCCGAGCCAGGGCTTGGGCATTACTTGTCAATTTTCAGTGACTCGATTGTGGATGGAGCTGTCCACAACATTTCCCTTCTCTCTTCACTGGGCCTCTCTCAGCTCAGCCACATAGCATGCACGACCAGTCGCCTGATCACCATGTATAACACCAACTCCTTTGTTTGTCGGAAATTTCAAAGTTAAACACCACGGGGCCAAAGCTGCCCTGAACTCTGCCAAGGCCGGTCGACCCAGAAATACATTGTATGGAGAATCAACATCCAAAACTATGAAAGGTATGATTCGCACCCTCCTACGTTCGCCTTGCCCTAGTTCAACTGGCAATTCAACATAACCCACTGTATCGATCGCTGCACCATTAAAGCCATGGATATGAGCTTTAGATGGTTTTAAATCTTTCGTCTCCATCTTCATTTGGTCATACGCTTTTTTGAAGATGATATTAACAGAACTTCCACAATCAATCAAAATTCTTTTCACAAATGTTGGCCCGATTGTCGTGGATATGACCATCGGGTCAACGGTAGGAGCCTCTACCTGATCAGCATCTCTACTCCTGAATACTATATCGTCCGTCATCATGCGCTGTTGTTTAGCGGGGGTCCCGTCCTCCACATTCAAACAACACTCAAAATTTGCATGCCTCAAGGAGTTAGCATACCGCTCCATTTCTTGCCAGTTCTTATCTGCAGGGTGAGGTCCACCAACTATCGTGTTTATGACTAGTCTACCTACGGTCCGATCAGACTCCTCTGGGTGACATGGAGCTGGTGCGCGATCGAGATTGGACGTTCCCTGTCCATTCTCTTGAGGATTCTTTACAAACTCCTGCAACTTTTTCTGTCTAATCAACTTCTCTATAGCGTCATGGAGGTGCCTACACTCCTCGGTATTATGCCCGTAAGTCTCATGGAAGCGGCAATACTTCCCAGTCTGCTTTTGCTCTTCAGTAGACTCTTTTGGGTGTGGCTTTTGATATTGGAAAGTATTACAAGTTGATAGGTAAATATTTTCCAAAGATGCATTCAAAGGAGTGTATTCGTTGTAAGTTGGGATCCTTGGTTTCCACTTTCCAGCTTCCCTTTTCTTTTCGGGATTTCCCCCACCGGATCCTTTAGGTTGTTCAGGCTTGTTTTGAACATTGACTTGTACCTTTCCAGAGTTGTCACCGGATTGTTTTATAGTGATGTTACTCTGCACAGCCTCCTTGCCATGTACCGGTGCATTATCTAGCCTCGTCCACCTAGCTTCCTCCCTTCTAATAAATTGGTGTGCTTTGGAATAAAAATGTTCTAGCCTAGTCGGAGGCTTTCCCGCCAGCCAATCTCCAAACTCTGAATCCGGATTTACCCCTCGCATTACGGCCATTAAAATAGAATGGTCGTTGGGGTTTCTAACTTCAGTTGCGGCAACATGAAATCTTTGTAAGTACTCTTTCAACGACTCCCCTGGAGCCTGAATTACAATTGACAAGGACATCACATCCTTGGGAAGAGTGGCATGAATCCTGAATTATTCCACAAATTTCGTCGCTAACTCATCAAAGTTGGAGATAGTCCACGGAGGAAGTCGGGTGAACCACATGGTGGCAATTCCAGACAAAGTTATTTGGAAACATCTACACTTGGTTACATCGTTCGCTCTAGCTGAGTCCATCATCCATTCATACCTCATCACATGTTGTTGGGGATCAGTCTTTCCTTCATAAGCCGGAATAGTCGGCATGTTAAACTCCTTGGGGTACTCGGCCTGTAAGATAACATCTGTGAACGGAGTATGACTCCTGGATATCCCCCAATCATCATTTGATAAGTCTTGACTCTCTTTCATCAGCTGTCTGACCATAGCTGATAGGTCCAGGGTTTGTATGGAAGATGGTAGGTTGGTGTCTGCCCTGTGAGACCGTTCTGGTCGGTGTCTCCTCCGTTGGCGATCTACCAAGTGTGTATCCTGGAGACCAACATCATTAAGACTTTGGTGTGCCGGCTGTCCAGCTTCCACTCGCACTCCAGACCCTAAGTTTCCCGTTCCAGTTTGAGTGTGATTTTCTTGGTGTAAGTGAGGAGCCATTGCTCCAGTTAGAGAACCCGGGCCATCCCTGGTTGATCGATCAGCAGCACCTGTCTGCGTTGTTTCTGTTCTACGACGTCTATGCCTGGGAGGTTCATCAGACGAAGTAGAGCTGTCGGATGAGGAATAAGGAGCGGGGCTTCCTCCAGCATTCTGATGCTGTTGTTGAGTAAGTTAAGTCATAAGGTTGGCGTTGGCTTGGATCTGTTCGCTAAGTTGTTTCCTACTTTCCATGAGTTCTCTCATTAACTCGTTGAACTCTATCCTAGTGACAGCTTCCATCTGGTTTTGGGCGGCCATAGTCCCCGCGCCAAGATTAGCTTGTTGATTACTGGGTCCTATTTGCTGGATGCTGGCAGTCTCGTTAAAGTCCACGTTATGAGAGGCTGATCTGGTACGAGGTCTTCCCATTGTAGAGTTATTGGTAGAAACTCTGAGTAGAATCAACGGACTTCTTATGAATGACTTGGATCTCCTTCGGGGGATTTCTTCAATCCAGCAGCTACAAAGTAGATCCTAAAGACCTGAGAATGCTGCTCTCAGTGAAAGCACCAAAATGTTAGCACCAAAATTGGTCACTAACACCCAAAGAGAGTTTTTTGTAGAGAGATTAATGAAGAAGATAAATTAAAACAGAGGGATGTAAGCTAAATTAACTGCAGAGAATAAGAACACCAGATTTATAGTGGTTCGGCGTAACTGCCTACGTCCACTTTGAGTTTTAATCTTTATTGCTTTCACAAGTAGTTGAATACAGATACAATCCATACATTAATGACTTGAATACAAGTTTGAACTGAAAAGAATGAGTCTTGAAAGCGACAAAGTCTCCCCAGTGTTCTCTCCAAAAAGGGTCCATTTCACCATGCCCCTGCCCTTCTATTTATAGTCGAAGATGGGTTGGACTTCCCTCATGGGCCTAGGAACAAGGTACCTCGGCCCGTGGTAAGTAACTTCTGCGCACTGAGCCATAGATGTCGAACGACAATTGCCGAGCGAGGTTGGTCGAACCAGAGAATGTCGAGCGAGGCCTCAGTGTCGAACGACACTCGTATGCCGAGCTACACATCCAAGTCGAATGGCATGCGTATGCCGAGCGAGGGATGTGTGTTGAACTGCACTCGTATGCCGAACGACCCTTCCATGCCGAGCGAGGCTTCATGCCAAGCGACCCTTCTATGCCTAGCGACCCCTTAATGTCGAGCGAGGCAAGATGTCGAGCGACCCTTCAATGCCGAGCAAGGTTAGATGCCGAGCGACCCTTCAATGCCAGCGAGGCTTCATGCCGAGCGAGGCAAGGTGCCGAGCGACCCTTCAATGCCGAGCGAGGCTTCATGCCGAGCGAGGCAAGATGCCAAGCGACCCTTCAATTCTGAGTGAGGCTTCATGTCGAGCGAGGCAAGATGCTGAGCGACCCCTCAATGCCGAGCGAGGCAAGATGCTGAGCGACCCCTCAATGCCGAGCGAGGCAAGATGCCGAGCGACCCTTCTATGCCGAGCGAGGCTTCATGCCGAGCGACCCCTCAATGCCGAGCGACCCTTCTATGCCGAGCGAGGCTTCATGCCGAGCAACCCTTCAATGTTGAGCGAGGCTTCATGCCGAGCGACCCTTCAATGCCGAGCCTCTTGTCACATGGTCAAACAACCGGGTAACAACGATGTTACATGGTTTCCTTGACTGGAGAAAGCTATGGAACTTCAATGTAAATAATCCACTTTGATTACAGTTAATTCATGGCATGGCGACCCATCAAGCCACTATAGTTAAGTCAAAGTTGAAGCATTGAAAGTGCAAATTTATTCAATAGAGAAATAGTCTACTGAGCTATATGGTGTTAGTATCACGTTCAATTGTAGTCAACCTAAAGTCAAAAACTTTAGTCAACATAATGCAGTTAATAATAAATATTTAATTGAACCATGGACCATTTTAAGGACTAGTTGAGTTGAATAAGATAATATTGAAATTTTGATCAAAACCATATTCCATAAATCCTAAAGTAATATAGGGTTGATGAAGAGGATGCATGTAAATTATCGTTACTAAAAGGTACCGCTTAAGAAAATGTAAAATTGGAATTTTCCGAAATGATCTGTGAGCGATGAATTCGGTCGAAGCAACATAACACTAGCTAAGGTGATTGTGTGTTAATATTTGAATTATTCAAAATTAATCATTGTTTTAATTCACACCTCTAAGTCTCACAACCGTAGTTGTGAATTCTCTAAAAAACTGCATGATTTAATTAGTTTATGAAATTTTGTAAATTAATTAATATTTGATAAATATTAATTAATATTTAACTTATTTTATGTTTTTGGAGTTTTTTATAATTATTTTATGCATGCATAAAATTTATATTGCACGCATCGATATACAATATCGATGTAATCTTAAACGTGATTTAAATGAGGGATAATTGCTTGAAAGAGTTTTGGTAATTTTGCATCATAAATAATCATCTATGGCCAGCCATACAAGGGCAGTTAAAGTAGTGGAGTAATTGAAAATTAAGGGAGGTTTAGTTAGGGAAGTTTTAATAGGAATATTTCATACTTTCTGTTAAAACACGTCCACTAATTTCATTTTTCTTCCTCTCTTCTCTCCTTGCCATGACTGAATTTGCCTTCTCCTATTTCTAAAATTAATCGACTCTAAATCAAATAATAACAACAAATAAGATAAAGAGCTACATGGTTCATCCATCACCTGCAAAGATTGAGTGATAATTTTAGAAATCCGAGGAGAATTCATAGATCAAAGTGTAACTTATTAACTAGATTCATAAGGTAAAACCGTTTCATATTTATATTTTAAATGT
Source organism: Allium fistulosum (assembly GCA_030737815.1). Taxonomy (NCBI): domain Eukaryota; kingdom Viridiplantae; phylum Streptophyta; class Magnoliopsida; order Asparagales; family Amaryllidaceae; genus Allium; species Allium fistulosum. The sequence continues at coordinate 16,506,620 of JASFAW010000015.1, read as the reverse complement.
GTCACTTTATGACAATTATTTATACACACACACACACACACATCATTGCCTCACTATGATTTATAATTGACATCATAAAGCAATTAATTGAATGATGTGATTTGATTCATTTTTGTTTACAACTGAAAATGTTTATGTGTGTAAAATTATAATTCCATCTATAAATATGGTTCTATATACGTAATGATTTTCTAAGGTAATTTATAAGTCTAATGAATTAAATAATATTGATTTGAATCATTTTGAAACAAGAAAACATTAATATTTTGCACTAAACTTATGTGTATATTTTGATTTTAAGATTCCTTTTTATTGTTTTGTTTTTAAAATTGCATTAATTTAGAGTGAAAAAATTAAACATTATATAAATATATATGTTGTAGATTTACGTATAAAAGCATTTAAAAATATGTGAATCTTATGTTCATATTAAAATTATTTAAGTTAAAATGTATGTATGCGTGTATGTGTATTTATACACTTCGAATAATTGCAATTATTTCAACTTCATAATATATATATACACACATGTATATGTATGTATATCTGTGTGCACGCGCGCGTGTGCGCTTATATTTTTATAATTTAATATTTGTACTTAATTCATTATGGTTATTTCATTAATCAAATGCAATCTAGATCTTAGTTATAAACAAAACTTGACAAACCAAATTTAGATTTTTAACTTCAAATTTAGATTTTGAAATTTCTATTGGTCAATTTATGTTATGTTTGTCTAATCAATCTACGTTATTAATATTTAGATCTCATAATATTTTGTAATAATATATACATCTTACAAAATCAAATTAAATTAAGGAAATTGATATATACATATAAATGGCAAATGTATACACTGTAGATATAAGCCCTAATATCTACACATGTTTATATTGGCCGCCTCGTTGTTTTTGTTAGAACCCTTAGTTTACGATTTCGACGATGACAACTATACAATGGAAATCAAATATATATATATATATATATATCATACAACTATACAGATACGAATTCAAAGCAAGACAAACCACTACTGTGACAGGACGATGACTAAAGCACTGAAGAGATTCATCTACAAAGTTGCACGAGGATCGAAGAGAGATACACTCAAGAATAAACCCAGGAGAACATCACTTAACAGGTTCAGACGTCTGAATGCAGAACTTCAGACGTCTGAACGTAGAAGATGAACAAAAATAATAATAGGTTCTCAGACGTCTGAAAACACCATTCAGACGTCTGAAACTGGGCTCAGGGTAGATAATTCAAATTACAACTGTCATCTCCGAAGAGACACAACTCCATCTCTCCTCCACAACTCTTCACCAGTGAACAGTGAAGACTCTAGACTAAAAGGGAAGAGAAGTAACTACTAGAAGCAACCTTCTACAACTATATAAACAAGAATCAAGAAGGATCAAGGTACTCAACTAATTTACTCGTCTCTCTATCTTGATCATCTCTTGTTCTAACCATCTACTTGCTATCAAATCTGCAAATCTGAGATCATACACTTCCATACTCTCTCGAACAATATTATATTCAATCATTCAAGAGATATAGGAAGTTCAATTGTGCTATATAGTCAAAATCCGTGTAATAGAGTACACATTCTTGAAGAAAACTTTGCTATTGTAAACCAGTTCCTCCGGGTGAAGTGAGGGTTATTTGGTGAAAGGAAATTCCGAAGAGGAGCTTCGGGACTGGACGTAGGACGGGAGGTCCGAACCAGTATAAAATCCCTGGTGTGATTATTCTTATTTACATACTTTACTATTGTTACACTATAGTTTAAATTAGTCATATACTTGTTATTTGTATAATCGATCCACCATACTATAGACTTTCAATTGGTATCAGAGCTTGGTTTGATCAAAAGTACTGTAACAAGTTTTTGAATCACTAATATGGCAAGTATCTTTCAAGAAGGTCAATCTACCGCACGCCCCCCTCTATTTAATGGCTCCAACTATGCATATTGGTCAACCCATATGCGTATTTTTATGGAAGCCAATAGTCTAGAAATATGGTCTACTACACAAAATATATATAAAGCACCTGACACTACTATGAACACATGGACCGATGCACAAAAGACCTTAGCCTCAAACAATGCTAAAGCTATGAATGTTTTATTTTGCTCTCTTGATAAAATTGATTTTTCATGTGTCATGTTATGTACCACTGCGTTTGACATTTGGCGTACCTCACAAATTACGCACGAAGGAACAACAAAGGTCAAACAAACTAAGATTTCAATTTTGCAAAACCAATTCTCCTCATTCAAAATAAAGCAAAATGAAACTATTGTTGACATGTATTCTAGATTTCAAACTATTCAACATGATCTTATGGCATTAGGAGTTAAGTTTACTGATTTTGATTTAGTTTCTCGAATACTCAACTCTTTAACATCGGATTGGGAAAGGAAGGTATTAGCTATTGAAGAAGCTAATGATCTTTCTACTCTCAAGGTTGAAGGGTTGATAGGAAATCTAATGTCCTATGAAGCTAACTTACAGGCAAGAAAAGAACAAAATGTTGAAAAGAAGAACATAGCATTTCAAGCAAAGAATGATGACTCAGATTTGGATGAAGAAGAGATAGTTTTCATTGCCAAGAATTACAACAAATTCAAGAAATTTAGAAAGATGACCAAATTCCAAAAAGAAGGGAAGTCCAATACAACAAATCTATCTCAAATCAAGTGCTATGAATATGATCAATACGGACACATGAAGAAGTATTGTTTTAAATGCAACAATGAGAAAAAGAACAAATTTGAGAAATTTAAGAAGAAAAGAGCTTTTAAAGTCACTTGGGATGATTCCGATTCATCATCATATTCTGATAGTGATAGTGATTGTGATGGAGAACAAGCTAATGTATGTTTTATAGCTAACACTGATGAGGTATGTCCTGAACTTAATTATAATGAACTATTAGAATTAAGTATGGAACTTGATGATAAGTTCAGACAAATCAAAAAATTGAATAAAGAACACCTAGCCAAAATAAATCGATTAGAACTAGAAATTGAATTATTAAAGGATGAAAAGGTTATTTTAGAAGAAGAATTGGAGATTTCACAAGAAAAGTGTAAAAAGTCTATCGAATACGATACACAACTTAGTAAAATAGATAGGTTAAAACTTGAGAATAATAATTTGATTAAGGAAAATATCGAACTAAAAAGTAGTATAGAAATTTCAAAAACTGAAATTTGTGAATTAAAGGATAAACTAGAAAAAATTACTAACAATGTTTCAAAGTTTAACAAAGGAAAACAAGATCTTGATAATTTAATTAAAATTTCAAAACCTTTTGGTAATCAAAATGGATTAGGATTTGAAAAGAATTTACAAAGGAAAAAAGGTAATACTATAAAGCAAAGTATCTTGTATCAAAGTTTCAAAAAGACATCAAAGTTAAGTAAAGATGTAAAATATAAAAATATAAAAATTTGGATACCAAAGTCAAATAATAAGTTAATTAGACAAAAACATATTGATAGTTTTTTTATCAAGTATAGTATTTAATAATAATTATGTTTTAAAGGATTTGGGTATGGCTGCACTCCCCTCCTAACATTTAGGACCCTAATAAAAGAAGTGGGTACCAATTGAATAATTTTTGTTTTATAGGTACCCAAAAATAAAAGCAAGGAGAAATGGATACTCGATAGTGGCTGCTCAAAACACATGACCGGGAATGCCAAGATGCTCTCAAATATAAAATATATCGATGGAGGCACCGTAACCTTTGGAGACAACTCAAAAGGATATGTCATCGGAATTGGAAAAGTCATAAACATCGGTATTTCTAACTCTCCTATTATTTCTAATGTTTTATTAGTAGAAAATTTAAAATATAATTTACGTAGCATTAGTCAATTGTGTGATAAAGGTTTTCAAATAAATTTCGAGAAAAATCGATGCAATATATTTGATAATAATAAAAGTTTATTATTTGAAGGATTTCGAAATAAAAATATTTATATTTTGAATATGAATATAAAACAAAATTTCGATTTATGCTTGACCGCTAAACTAGATGATCCATGGCTATGGCATAAACGATTTTGTCACATGAATTTCAAATTTATAAATAAATTATCAAAACATGAACTAGTTAGAGGTTTACCAAAAATAAATTATAAAATAGACAATTTGTGTGATGCATGTCAAATTGGAAAATTGAAAAGGAGTTCTTTTAAATCTAAAAATAATATTTCAACAAAAAAACCATTAGAATTGTTGCATTTAGATTTATTTGGTCCTACTCAAGTAAGATCAATAAATCATAACAAGTATGTTTTTGTAATTGTTGATGATTTTTCAAGATATACATGGAATTTATTTTTAAAACATAAAAGTGATACTTTTGGTATGTTTAAATTTTTTGCAAAAAGAATTAAAAATCAAATGAATTTGAAAATTAAAAATATTCGCAGTGATCACGGAGGAGAATTCGAAAATGAACTTTTTAGAAATTTTTGTAATAAAAAGGGAATTAATCATAATTTTTCAATTCCACGTACACCACAACAAAACGGTGTAGTTGAACGGAAAAATCGAACATTACAAGAATGTGCAAGAACAATATTAAACAATAGTAATCTTCCAAAACATTTTTAGGCTGAAGCTATTGTCACTGCTTGTTATGTTTTGAATAGAGTAACACTACGACTAATGACAAAAAACACTTGTTATGAAATATTTTTTGGTAAGAAACCAAAAGTATCATAATTTAGAACATTTGGATCAAAATGATTCATATTAAATACTAAAGACAATCTAGGAAAGTTTGATCCTAAGGCCGATGAAGGAATATTTGTTGGCTATTCGGATCATAGCAAAGCTTATAGAATTTATAACAAAAGGACAAATATTATAGAAGAAAGTTTACATGTTTCTTTTGATGAAAAATTTGTAACTACACAAATTAATGACGAAGAAGAAATACATCCAAATGATTCTTCTAACACACCTCATAATAATAATGAAGCTATTGATCAAAATAATACTCTAGCTTCACCTCCTAGGATTTTAAAGAATCATCCTATAGATAACATTATTGGAGATTTAAATTCTAGAGTAACTCGAAATCAACTTAATCAAATAAGTCATGTTGCATTCGTTCCAAATTTTGAACCAAAGAACTATAAAGAAGCTTCTAAAGACGATTTTTGGATTTTAGCTATGCAAGAAGAATTAAATCAGTTCGAATGAAATAATGTTTGGGAACTCGTTCCAAGACCGGAAGATCAATCCGTCGTTGGAACTAAATGGGTATTTAAAAATAAAGCCGATGAAACCGGAAATATAGTTTGAAATAAAGCACGTTTAGTAGCACAGGGGTATAATCAAGAAGAAGGAATCGATTACGACTAAACTTTTGCACCTGTAGCTAGATTAGAAGCTATACAAACTCTACTCGGTTTTGCTTGTCATAACAATTTTAAATTATATCAAATGGATGTCAAAAGTGCATTTTTGAATGGTTTTATCAAAGAAATGTTTATGTTGAACAACCACCATTGTTTGAACATGAAAAATTTCCAAATCATGTTTTTAAATTAAATAAAGCATTATATGGGTTAAAACAAGCCCCTATAGCATGGTACGATAGGCTTGAAACTCATTTAATCTCATCAGGATTTCAAATTGGTAAAATTAACAAGACTTTATTTATTAAAAGAGAAAATAATGATATTTTAGTTATTCAAATTTATGTCGATGATATCATATTTGGATCAACTAATGAAAATTTTCTAATATAATGAAAAATGAATTTGAAATGTCACACATGGGAGAATTAAATTTCTTTTTAGGATTACAAATAAAGCAACTAGAAAATGGTATCTTTATCAAGAAAAATATTGCAATGAACTATTAAAATGTTTCGGTATGAATAAAACATCTAGTAAACCTACTCCTATGAGTACTACGGTTCATCTTGATAAAGATGAAAACGGAGAAGATTTTGAAGAAAAATTATATAGGAGTATGATTGGTTCGTTATTATATTTAACCGCAAGTCGACCCGATATAATGATGAGTGTTTGTCTTTGCGCACGTTTTCAAGCAAAACCAAAAGAATCTCATCAAAGTGCCGTTAAACATATTTTAAGATATTTATCTAACACGAAAAACTATGGACTATTCTATCCAAAAGGATCTTCCTTCGCACTTGTATCATATAGCGATGCGGATTTTGGAGGATGTAAAACAGATAGAAAAGGTACTAGTGGAACATGTCATTTCATCGGACAATCTCTCGTCTCATGGTTTTGTAAAAAACAAAATTGTGTTTCTCTATCTACTTGTGAAGCCGAATATATTTCAACGGCATTAGCATGTGCACAAGTAATTTACATGCCACAAACCTTAAAAGATTTTGGAAAAATAATTGAAAAATCCCCGATTTATTGTGATAACACTAGCGCAATCAATCTATCGACATCATTTCTTAAGAGATAATGTCGAAAAAGGAACTATAACTCTAGAATATGTTAACACTGAAAATCAAATAGTCGATATCTTTACAAAACCATTAAACGAACACACTTTTGTAAAATTACGACGAGACTTAGGCATTTGTTCACTTAATGAACTTTTAAACTAAGAACAATTTTTTATATCCACAAGTTTATTAGTTTGTTAAAAACCTTTAAAAATTTAGACAAGAATTTTGCACCATGAACAAACTACCTATTTTTATATTTGGATTGCTATAAAAACTAACTTTCTGAAGTTTTTTAAACATAACAAGTATCATAATCAAAATTTCATCTCAGGAAATAACTTCGTATAACTCTGGATCTCCATCCTCAAACGTATCCACTCCTTATCTTTGTACTCCTTCACCTTCTCGTTTCCTACCTTCTCCTGACTTACCAAAAAGTCTATGGGGATTATCACCTCTACTAAAGAAAGCGAAACGAGAAAAACCACTTACAATCCATGAAAAACTTGATGAAATATCACATTATCAATTCGCAATGATGGATGCTCAAAAGGAAATGTACTATAAACAGGAAGGAACAATCAAACATTTGAACTTCTTAGAAAAGGCTCTATATGCTATATGTGGTCATTCTCCAACAAAAAAATGTTTACATAAAAAATCTCCATGCTTTGTTGAAACTCCTAAAGACGAACCGTCAACTTCGTCACCCAATCCTCCTACCTGGTCCCAATCAACTATGGTGATCCCACCTACGAACCAAATTCATGGGATCGTCAAGAATGGAACCAAGAAAAATAAACTATGACGTTTGGAAACAATTATATACATATATATATTTGCTTGTGTTATATTGTCTTCTATTCAATAAATAAAGTTTTCTCTTCACAACTCTCAAGAAAAATCTAATCTGGAGTTTTCAGACGTCTGAAATAGATTCCAGACGTCTGAACTAAGAATCTGGAACAAATTATATGTTCCCAAACGTCTGAACTCAAGACCAAACATCTGAAATCACTCTCTGTCTCACATTAAAACTTTCCAGACATCTGAGTTTTGATTCCAGATGTCTGACTTTACTTTCTGTTTCTAATTTAGACATCTCCAGACGTCTGATCTACTTTTTCAGACGTCTGGAACGATAAACGACAGTTTTTCAAACCCTATACCTGATTGATCAATCACTATCTCACAACTTCAATTCATTTCCAAATTAAAAAATTTTCTCCTAGAATCTCTAAAATCGAATTTATCTTCAAATCAATGCCACCACGAACTAAAAAGATGTGAATTAAGAAAAGGAAGCATGGAGAAGGATCTTCCTCTCAACCATTGACGGTGACTGATACTCAAATCAACAATTGGTTATTTGAGAATCCAACAAATATACGACGGATTAACGACTTAAAGATTAAGAAGATGCATCTAGGACCTTTCTATAGCCTTATCAAGTTTCCTTCATATGATATGGACGACATATGCGAGCAAGGTGAATTGAAAACCCTTATCTCTTTTAATGCCAACGATGTTTCTATCGATCAACTAGCTATATATCTTTTTTACGCTAATTTGGATAGTCCATCGTTATGGACTACTGAGAATGATGAAGATTGGTTATGGACGAGTGTCTATGGGACAACAATCAAATTAACCCCTGGTATAATTGGATGATTCTTAGAGTGCTCTTATACGAGTCAAAATTTATCTGAAATGGAGGACATGCGATTCAAACCTCGTGACACTATCACTCATTAATTATGGGAAAATCGAATGCCTCAATTTTCATCCAAATTCCTTAGGCCACGTGCTAGGCTCCTTACCCAAATGCTTGTAAATACCATTATCCCTCGATTAGGTAGCCATGAACAAATTACTGATCTTGAACACAAAGCACTATATGCACTATTTGGTTGAACTAAGATAAATTAGGCTCGGTTCATTTTCGATGAACTAAAAGGTTTTTGGAATAGATCTCGCCATACAATCATTTACCCGGCTTATATTATGCGAATTCTCAAAGCACTAAACATTCCATCGTACATTTCTGCTTTTGAGGAGTTACCAATCAAATATAGTGGAACAAAATTTTTCAATCTTATGCATTTGCCGGAGGAACCACCATCTTATATAACTTTTCTAGAATGGAAAAATGCACAAGATCAACCTCCTCCTCCTCAACAACAACAACAACAAGAAGAAGAAGGTGATGTTGAACTACCAAGGCAACCATCTCCACCTCCTCCTTCCTCGTTTGAATATAACTCCGATATGGAGATATTGGAAGCACGAACTCAACCTCATGCTAATGAGAATATTGCTCACTTAACCTTACAAAACCAAGTGCTCCTATCAAGAAATCAAATTATCCTTGGTAAACAAATAACAAAGCTTGATCTCACGTTGTCCACAAGGCTTTCCAAAGTTGAAGACTCTCTCGTTTCAGTGGTTTCCAAACTTAATCATGCACTTCAACAAGTCCGTCAACCTTCTTCTGACTGGTCTACCCCTTCTCAATCTCCTCACACATCGCCAAAAACCAGCGATAAGGGGAAAGGGAAATCAGACTCCTCTCGTGATGAACTACCTTGACTTCATAAGGTAAATATTTTGTTGTAATTAACTCCCTTATCAAAGTTCTAGTAAGACACTATCAATATTCCTCTTTTTTGATGTGCTTAATGATGTAATCATAGCCTTTTTGTTAGTGATATAATTATGTATGTACATCATACTTGGTTCTGCATTATTTTTATAATTCTTCGATTATTTTTGATAATGATAAAGGGGGAGAAAAATAAATATGCACACCTATAGGGGGAGATCATATTTAGGGGGAGAACCTTTCTATAATTGTTATCAAAGTACATTATATACTTGTCATCATCAAAAAGGGGGAGAATGTTAGAACCCTTTAGTTTACGATTTCGACGATAACAACTATACAATGGAAATCATATATATATCATACAACTATACAAATACGAATTCAAAGCAAGACAAACCACTACTGTGACAAGACGATGACTAAAGCACTAAAGAGATTCATCTACAAAGTTGCACGAGGATCGAAGAGAGATACACTCAAGAATAAACCCAGGAGAACATCACTTAACAGGTTCAGACGCCTGAATGTAGAAATTCAGACGTCTGAACGTAGAAGATGAACAAAAATTATAATAGATTCTCAAACGTCTGAAAACACCATTCAGACGTCTGAAACTGGGCTCAGGGCGGATAATTAAAATTACAACTGTCATCTCCGAAGTGACACAACTCCATCTCTCCTCCACAACTCTTCACCAGTGAATAGTGACGACTCTAGACTGAAAGGGAAGAGATGTAACTACTAGAAGCAACCTTCTACAACTATATAAACAAGAATCAAGAAGGATCAAAGTACTCAATTAATTTACTCGACTCTCTATCTTGATCATCTCTTGTTCTAACCATCTACTTGCTATCAAATCTGCAAATCTGAGATCATACACTCCATACTCTCTCGAACAATATTATATTCAATCATTCAAGAGATATAGGAAGTTCAATTGTGCTATATAGTCAAAATCCGTGTAATAGAGTACACATTCTTGAAAAAGAAAACTCTGCTATTGTAAACCTGTTCCTTCGGGTGAAGTGAGGGTTATTTGGTGAAAGGAAATTCTGAAGAGGAGCTTCGAGACTGGACATAGGACAGGAGGTCCGAAATAGTATAAAATCTCTAGTGTGATTATTCTTATTTACAAACTTTACTATTGTTACACTATAGTTTAAATTAGTCATATACTTGTCATTTGTATAATCGATCCACCATACTATAGGCTTTCAATTGGTATCAGAGCTTGGTTTGATCAAAAGTACTGTAACAAGTTTTTGAATCACTAATATGGCAAGTATCTTTCAAGAAGGTCAATCTACCACACGTCCCCCTCTATTTAATAGCTCCAACTATGCATATTGGTCAACCCGTATGCGTATTTTTATGGAAACCAATGGTCTAGAAATATGGTTTGCTACACAAAATAAATATGAAGCACCTGACACTGCTATGAACACATGGACCGATGCTCAAAAGACCATAGCCTCAAACAATGCTAAAGCTATGAATGTTTTATTTTGCACTCTAGATAAAAATGAATTTTCACGTGTCATGCTATGTACCACTGCGTTTGACATTTGGCGTACCTCACAAATTACACACGAAGGAACAACAAAGGTCAAACAAACTAAGATTTCAATTTTGCAAAACCAATTCTCCTCATTCAAAATGAAGCAAAATGAAACTATTGTTGACATGTATTCTAGATTTCAAACTATTCAACATGATCTTATGGCATTAGGAGTTAAGTTTACTGATTTTGATTTAGTTTCTCGAATACTCAACTCTTTAACATCGGATTGGGAAAGGAAGGTATTAGCTATTGAAGAAGCTAATGATCTTTCTACTCTCAAGGTTGAAGAGTTGATAGGAAATTTAATGTCCTATGAAGCTAACTTACATGTAGGAAAAGAAAAAAATGTTGAAAAGAAGAACATAGCATTTCAAGCTAAGAATGATGACTCAGATTTGGATGAAGAAGGGATAGTTTTCATTGCCAAGAATTACAACAAATTCAAGAAATTTAGAAAGATGACCAAATTCCAAAAAAAAGGGAAGTCCAATACAACAAATCTATCTCAAATCAAGTGCTATGAATATGATCAATACAGACACATGAAGAAGTATTGTTTTAAACTCAATAATGAGAAAAAGAACAAATTTGAGAAATTTAAGAAGAAAAGAGCTTTTAAAGTCACTTGGGATGATTCCGATTCATCATCATCTTCTGATAGTGATAGTGATTGTGATGGAGAACAAGCTAATGTATGTTTTATAGCTAACACTGATGAGGTATGTCCTGAACTTAGTTATAATGAACTATTAGAATTAAGTATAGAACTTGATGATAAGTTTAGACAAATTAAAAAATTGAATAAAGAACACCTAGCCAAAATAAATCGATTAGAACTAGAAATTGAATTATTAAAGGATGAAAAAGTTATTTTAGAAGAAGAATTGGAGATTTCACAAGAAAAGTGTAAAAAGTCTATCGAATATGATACACAACTTAGTAAAATAGATAGGTTAAAAATTGAGAATAACAATTTGATTAAGGAAAATATTGAACTAAAAAGTAGTATAGAAATTTCGAAAACTAAAATTTGTGAATTAAAGGATAAACTAGAAAAAATTACTAACAATGTTTCAAAGTTTAACAAAGGAAAACAAGATCTTGATAATTTAATTAAAATTTCGAAACCTTCTGGTAATCGAAATGGATTAGGATTTGAAAATAATTTACAAAAGAAAAAAGGTAATACTATAAAGCAAAGTATCTTGTATCAAAGTTTCAAAAAGACACCAAAGTTAAGTAAAGATGTAAAATCTAAAAATATACAAATTTGGATACCAAAGTCTAATAATAAGTTAATTAGACAAAAACATATTGATAGTTTTTTATCAAGTGTAGTATTTAATAATAATTATGTTTTTAAAGGACCCAAACCCACTTGGGTATGGATACACTCCCCTCCTAACATTTAGGACCCTAATAAAAGAAGTGGGTACCAATTGAATAATTTTTGTTTTGTAGGTACCCAAAAATAAAAGCAAGGAGAAATGGATACTCGATAGTGGCTACTCAAAACACATGACCGGGAATGCCAAGATGCACTCAAATATATAATATATCGATGGAGGCACCGTAACCTTTGGAGACAACTCAAAAGGATATGTCATCGGAATTGGAGAAGTCATAAACATCGGTATTTCTAACTCTCTTATTATTTCTAATGTTTTATTAGTAGAAAATTTAAAACATAATTTACTTAGCATTAGTCAATTATGTGATAAAGGTTTTCAAATAAATTTCGAGAAAAATCGATGAAATATATTTGATAATAATAAAAATTTATTATTTGAAGGATTTCGAAATAAAAATATTTATATTTTGAATATGAATATAAAACAAAATTCCGATTTATGCTTGACCGCTAAACTTGATGATCCATGGCTATGGCATAAACGATTTTGTCACATGAATTTCAAATTTATAAATAAATTATCAAAACATGAACTAGTTAGAGGTTTACCAAAAATAAATTATAAAATAGACTATTTATGTGATGCATGTCAAATTGGAAAATTAAAAAGGAGTTCTTTTAAATCTAAAAATAATATTTCAACAAAACAACCATTAGAATTGTTGCATTTAGATTTATTTGGTCCTACTCAAGTAAGATCAATAAATCATAATAAGTATGTTTTTGTAATTGTTGATGATTTTTCAAGATATACATGGACTTTGTTTTTAAAACATAAAAGTGACACTTTTGGTATGTTTAAAATTTTTGCAAAAAGAATTAAAAATCAAATGAATTTGAAAATTAAAAATATTCGCAGTGATCACGGAGGAGAATTCGAAAATGAACTTTTTACAAATTTTTGCAATAAAAAGGGAATTAATCATAAATTTTCAATTCCACGTACACCACAACAAAACGGTGTAGTTGAACGGAAAAATCAAACATTACAAGAATGTGCAAGAACAATATTAAACAATAGTAATCTTCCAAAACATTTTTGGGCTGAAGCTATTGCCATGGCTTGTTATGTTTTGAATAGAGTAACACTACGACCAATGACAAAAAACACTTGTTATGAAATATTTTTTGGTAAGAAACCTAAAGTATCATATTTTAGAACATTTGGATCAAAATGTTTCATATTAAATACTAAAGACAATCTAGGAAAGTTTGATCCTAAGGCCGATGAAGGAATATTTGTTGGCTATTCGGATCGTAGCAAAGCTTATAGAATTTATAACAAAAGGACAAATATTATAGAAGAAAGTTTACATGTTTCTTTTGATGAAAATTTTGTAACTACACAAATTAATGACGAAGAAGAAATACATCCAAATGATTCTTCTAACACACCTCACAATAATAATGAAGCTATTGATCAAAATAATACTCTAGCTTCACCTCCTAGGATTTTAAAGAATAATCCTATAGATAACATTATTGGAGATTTAAATTCTAGAGTAACTCGAAATCAACTTAATCAAATAAGTCATGTTGCATTCGTTTCAAATTTTGAACCAAAGAACTATAAAGAAGCTTCTAAAGACGATTTCTGGATTTTAGCTATGCAAGAAGAATTAAATCAGTTCGAACGAAATAATGTTTGGGAACTCATTCCAAGACTGGAAGATCAATCCGTCATTGGAACTAAATAGGTTTTTAATAATAAAGCCGATGAAACTGGAATATAGTTCGAAATAAAGCACACCATGCCTTCTGTATTTATAGGGAAAGACATTCACGGATCGGGCTGAAATTTCTGCAAAAGAACCTCCAGGCCATGACGTGGCCACTAAGAATTTTTAGACCCATTGGGGCCCACGATAAGGATCGTTTCCACTCCTTATTTTTGTTGTCCAAATGGGGTGCGATCCCTCTAGGAGGTTCCCCATAATGTTTGCTACTTTTCCTCAAAACTTGTTGCCATTCCGACTTACGATTTGTGAGATATTGCATTTTCTGTGAAGTGGTGTTGCATACATTTTTCAAACTATCCCTTTAGGGGAATAGGGGCTGATCCCTCCAAACTCCTTCAAATGACATGTAATCCCTAGGGAAGTTTTCCATGTTGTATTACGTATAGCCTCCAAGTTTCATGTCAATTGGATTAGTATAACTCGAGCTAAAGATCGATCTTTGTTGCAATATGCTACGAAGGCTGATTATAGTCGATCCCTGTGGATGGATATGGGTTGATCCCTCCAGCTTGCTCCAAATGATGTGCAATACCTATGGGGTATTACACATGTTCAAATTAGCTTATGCTCCAAGTTTCATGTCAATTGGATGTGTGGATGTTGAGATATTGATTGATCTTTTCTATACAGTTGGATTTAGCCGATCCCTAAGAGGAAAGAGGGCCGATCCCTCTTTCTTCATCCTTTTGAGGTGCGATTCCTAGTGTAGGCTCCTTATGGTTCCTACATCTTGCTCACAACATATCATAAGCATTGAACTTATGGATTTTGAGATATTGATTGTTTTCCATCGAGTTGCACTTGCTTGGTTGAAATATGCCGATCTCTTTTGTACCGATCCCTTTTATACCAATCCCTTTCTTAGGTGAAGTACTTTTCCCATAATTTGAGCATACAAACCACGAACAACTTGAGATTTGAAATGTAGCCTCGTGGGGCCTTCCTTCTCACTTTATACCGTTCTCACCCAGTTTGGGACAAAAATTGAGGACATGTACCGATCCCCTAGGGGAAAGGATAGACATTGATCCCCTACCCAGGGGAGGTACTAATGCAGACATACAATATTCTGAAGAGTCTATCTCCTAGTCTCGTTTGATCATCGCTTCATATCATTATTTGCACTTGATTTTTGGACCTCACAATCATCGCTCTGAGCTACTGGCCTTGATAATCGTGAAGTCTGTTGGGTTAAATCTGCCTATATACTGCCTTGGCAAAAGGTGGGTTAACACTTTGCTCCCAAAACATGCCTTGCGATAGGAAGGTGTGTTTTCATTTGCCATAAATCTAAAATCTGAAATCCATAATCCATTGATAGCCATATTTTCCAATCTAGAATCCAATCCAAATCCACGTTCTCTCCGGATCATTTTATCCGAATCCGCGTCCATCCAAAGCCAAATCCATTACTGTTCAAAGCTGATATCCAAATACATGACCTCTCCGGGTTGTTATCCTAATCCAAATCCTCGGTCTCATCGGATCCTTGCCGAGCACAATCCATACTCGACGATCTAAGTAGGTTGATTCATCACATTCGAGCGAAGCGACCTACCCCTTGCCAGGCATAGTCCATACCTAGTGACCTTGATCTATCTGGATCCTTGCCAAGCACAATCCATACTCGACGACCTGAATAGGTCGATCCATCGTGTTTGAGCAAAACAATCTACCCCTTGCCAAACATATTCCATACCTAATGACCTATTGGGTTTTATTCTTCGGCCTCAATACCCCGTTGAGGACTTAATCCATGATGTAGAGTCTGTTCCATCGTGTTTGCCCGATGAAAAGACCTATACCTTGCGATTGTAATCCCATCTCTCTGAACAGTACCACAACCGCGACCTATATTATCTATTACATTGATCCAAATTTAAGCATTCCTAAGTCTATTTGCCAAAATATAAAATAAGAGGTCGTACAACCAGTGAACCAAAGTTCAAATAAAACTAGAAAAACAAGAGTTCGAAGCAATCAAGAAGATAAAAACAAATTTCACAAATCCGAGCATTATGGTTTATCATCATCTTAGAACGACCTTCCTTGATCCCGTACATGCGTAAGTGACTTAGCCGTCCTATTGCAGAGTTTCTTACTTATTCCATGCCATCCAGATCAATTGATGACAAGTTGATGATGATGCCTTGGTCCAGTGCCATTTTCATTCGAGGTGGACGGTGGCTGCTCATGTTCCACCACCGTAGCCCGAGTCCTTACGTATTATTGCAACTGATCATTCCTCACATGTTCCTCAATGATATCCTTCAAATACGTGCAGTCATTTGTATTGTCTCCATCCAGATCATGGAATAAACAGTGCTTTCTTGATGTCCATTCGCGTTCGGAGGGTTCCCTCCTTACCGGCCTTCGATAGTGAAGGTTTCCTCCAGTATTCAGATATATCTGTTCTAGGGTTTCATTCAATTCTGAGTGAAAGAAGAATTTAAGTTCTCCCTTCTATCTCTTCGATCCATCGAAGCTATTGTCCAAATTTCGTTTACCCTTGTCCTTTCCTGAGCTTTCACCGGGAGTTCTCCATCTCATACCGTATTAACTTCCATTGCATCTCTATCAGTTTACGCATCTTCTTGTCACAAAACCTTTTTGCTTCATGGTAGATTCCCCGAGATCCATCGGTGGATCACATATCAGTGATATTTTAAAATTTAATTATTTGCAACTCCTAACATTACTGCTATCAAAACCATCGATGGATCTGGTCGATCCATCAAAACTACTGCCACATTGGATGTAGTTAAGAAATTCCTGAGTGATTCTGCTGCCTACTGCTTTATTGATGTCAATGTCATCACATTCTTGGTTCTCATAATGTGAACCCCCAAATTGCTTCATAAATCTTTCGACCAATTCCGTTTATGTGCTAATCTAACCGCTTTCCAACTATCTAAACCATAGCGCATCTACATCCGTTAAGTACAAGGGGAAGCATCATGCCAGGACTTCTTTCGATGCCCCTAGTACTTCTAGGTGCCATATATACCTCATCATATGCATAGTTGGATCCGACTTTCCATCATAAGCTTCAAGTGTTGGTAGTTTGAATTCTGGTGGAATCCTAGCATTTCTGATATTAGGAGAAAATGAACTTCTATTTACCTCCTCTAGATCCCTTTTCACCAATCCTCCATGCATAGCTCGCCTTATCTTCTCTATAAACCTATCATTGTCTTCTAGTGGTTGTCTCCTATCATCATTTCCAAGCTTCCCTTTGAGTCCACGAGGGAATTCTTGAATGTATTTCTCCGGACGAGCGTCCAAATTCCGATTTGCACCAAGCTCCATGGGATTTACCACAGGTCCTTCAACATCACGATCGACCAGACCCGGGGGTATGTCTCCATGCTTTTGGGGATTGCGGTCGTTCCCTCTTGAGGGATCGGGATCGATCCCTCTAAGATGGACGGGGACTTCCCCTGCTATTCTGTTCCATCTTCTCGTCCATTTGTGTTGTTTCCATGGTTTCGGTTCTGATTCCCAACGACTCTTGCCGGCTCAACTCCTGGATCCATAGCTCTAAATGTTCCTATCGTTCCAACTCCTTGGTTTTCATTCCAACAGCTCCTATGGCTCCAACCTATCTGATCTGTTGGAGTAGATTCTATGTCATCTCCTCCTTTCTTTTCAGCATTCGGTCCTGCGTAGCATTCACTATTGTTACCATCTCCTCCCTAGCGATGTAGGCGGAGTTTTGATTAACTCCAGCTCCTGAGGAAGCCTCCTGACTCCCTTCATGATGGCTCTTATCCGCTACCTATTTTCTTGTAGATTGTTTCACCATTGCTTTAAATCCAAGCTCTAGATCTTTTCCAAACTCTGAATCTGAATTCCAAATCTATGGGAGCTAGCTTTCTCGGTGAAAGCACCAAAATGTTGGTAGCAAAAATGGTCACCAACACCCAGTTGTGTGAAAGCACCAATATCCAGTCACATATCTTAGATAGTATCTATTGTAGAGAATGTAATATGAAGGACAAACAAATTAAAAATGAAATCAAGTGAAAAGAGACAAGATTTATAGTGGTTCGGCTAACTCCGGCCTATGTCCACTCTAGAATAATCCTTTTTATTATACTGTAGTTTGTTTACAGTTACAATCCGAAATCCAAGAATAAAATTGGCAGAGTGTAGCCTAGGTTGAAGATAAAGAGAAGCAGAAAGAAGATCCTTTTCTGACACCATACCTGCTGTATTTATGAAGGAAGATGTGTATGGATCGGGCTTAAATTTCGATAGAAGAACCTCCAAGCCATGACGAGGGCACACAAGAATATTCAAGCCCATTGGGGCCCATAATAGGGATCAGTATCGATCCTTATTTTTTATGTCCAAATAGAGTGCGATCCCTCTGGGGGGTTCCCCATGATGTTAGCTACTTTCCTTCTAAATTTTGTGCCATTCTGACTTACGATTTGTGATATATCGCATTTTCTGTAAAGTGGTGTTGCATACATTCTAATTTCAGCCGATCCCTTTCAATGTATAGGGGTTGATCCCTCCAGACTCCTCCAAATGACATGCAATCCTTAGGAGAGCTTCTCCATGTCATATTATGTCTAGCCTTCAAGTTTCATGCCAACTGGATTAGAAGAACCAGAGTTAAAGATCAATCTTTGTTGCAATATGCTACGATGGCTGATTATAGCCGATCCCTATAGAGGGATAGGGGTTGATCCTTCCAGTTTGCTCCAAATGATGTGTGATCCCTATGGGGTATTCCACATGTTGTAGTTAGCTTGTACTCCAAGTTTCATGTCAATTGGATGTGTAGATGTTGAGATATCGACCGATCTTTGCTATACAGTTGGGTTAAGTTGATCCTTGAGAGGGAAGAGGGTCGATCCCTCTTTCTTCATCCTTTTGAGGTGCGATCCCTAGGGTAGTCTCCCTAAGGTCCCTACATCTTGCTCAAAAAAATTCATAAGTATTGGACTCATGGATTTTGAGATATTGATTGTTTTCCATTGAGTTGTACTTACTTGGCTAAAATATGTCGATCCCTTTTATATTAATCTCTTTTTATACGATCCCTTTTATACCGATCCCTTTTTATACGATCCCTTTTATACCAATCCCTTTCTTAGGTGAAGTAATTTTCCCATAACTTGGGCATACAAACACCAAACTACTTGATATTTGAAATGTAGCTTCGTAGGACCTTCCTTGTCACTTTATACCAGTCTCAGCCAGTTTTGGACCAAAAATGTGGATATGTACCGATCCCCTAGGGGAAGGGATATGCACTGATCCCCTGCTTGGGGAGGTACTAATTCATACTTGGAATATTCTAAAGAGTCTATCTCTTGGTCTTGGTTGATCGTTGCTTCATATCATTGTCTGCACTTAATTTCTGGACCTCACAATCATCGCTCTGGGCTACTGGCCTTGACAATCGTAAAGTCTATTGGGTTAAATCAGCCTATAAACTGCCTTGACAAAAGGTGGGTTAAATATAACTTAGTTCCATAGTATAATACTTTGTTAACTCAATCTCATACCTAAGTCTTTTGGTGTGCTCACTAATTTCCTAAAGCATCAATGTCATATCTTTTCATGGAAAATTATGGTCATTTTGTTATTAAATGAATGCACTGTAAATCTACATATATTTTCTTCCAAGCATAGGTCCAACATAAATTAGACTACGCCAAATCAGATGTTTTTTAATCTATCTGTAGATTTTCTTTCTTAAACTTCATATATGGCCTTAAAATGTTTGCATCCTTTTAATGAGATATTGAATTGTTAGTCAAAAATAAGTGCATGCCAAAATTGGCAGACATACGGTAATAAGACCACTATTGTTAGTGGGCAATAAATTATATATTGAAGAAGTACACATGCTAATTATACATAGAAGTAATTATGTAGTAAAAGATTAAGAGAGGGGAAGAGGAAAAACTTCTAATTGTTTGTGCTTCTTAGAGTTATTTTATTCTGCCTACTAATTTTTTGTTACAATGTTAGTCTGTTATGCTTGTAAACATTCATACTTACATGACTTATTTGAGGAATCATATTCAGGTTCCCAAAATATTTAAGGAAATTAAAAGTATCGGTACAAGCAACATTTTATTTGAAATTTGGAGCTTAGTTGGCTCTTCAAGTAGGTCTACTTATCACATAAATGTCAAGTACTTACAAAATGCAGATATGTAAAAATAAGTTATGAAAACGAAGAGCTAAAATGAGCAATAGAGAATGAAACATTTTACTTAAGCATTTACTTATGAATTAAAATTTCAACTTCTAGCCTCGTGCACACGCCATATATTTATCTTTCATATTGAATTATTTTTCCTTCATTTAGGTTTTAGAAGTCTGTTAAAGGATAATGAAGCTAAAGCTTTGATATTATGCGGGGATATCATATTATTCATGGATAATGACAATTGTTTGGGGGTTGATTTTGCAAGTGATGGAGTTCTCATTTGGTTTCTAAAAATTATAAGGCTTATTAAAGTGGTCACTTTCGAAGTTCAACTTGCCGAACATAAGCTAGGGTTTTGTTTTCCTTAAATCTTTTTTATGCATAATACATTTTATGATTGATGTTTATGACATGTTTCATTCAGAAGTTCTCATTTTATGAATGTGGTTTGCTAAAGTGAATGCAAACTTGAAGTTGACACATAGTGAAAACATAGTTTGCATATAGTGCAACCTAGTTCGCACTCTGGGTGAACCGGGTCTGTTGCACAACGGGTGAAATAGGTAAATTTCAAAAAATCACTCTATTTGGACCTTTATGAGCTTATGAAGTCTATTAACATTTAACAAGCATTAGATCCAATCTATTTTATTAAAATAAAATCGTATTATATTAATATTTATTTTGAATATATCTAGTATATATTCACATGCTAATATGATATCATAATAATGAATGAAAATGTGTGTAAATATATATACATACATTTATTAGGATATATATATATATATAATACTTACGTATAAATGTGATAAATTCACATGCATAATGTTTGGATGTACTATAATATATGTATATGGTTTATATACACATATTGATAATACCATATAAATATTATTTAGACATAAATATACGTATGTAATATATATATATATTTGTATATGTGTATATATGTATATGGTTTGTATATGCATATTGATACTACCATATATATATATGTATATGTTATATATATGTATGTATGTATGTATGTTACACACACATATTTGTGTGTGTTGCCATGTTATTTGTAAATTAACTTTACGTAAAATATATAAATGAGTCATTTAGAGAGACAACTCTCATTATTTCCTTTTAAATGCCAATTAAAAACTACAACTCTCTCATCATGGCTCTTTGATGCCAAATCAAAATATTTTCAATTAACCTTTACATTTACAATAGATTTAACAGGAAAATAGGCACAATAACGAACTTAGAAAAAAATTAGACCGAAGGACAGTAAGTTTTTTAGCTGAAGGACAATGCTAGTTATACTAGCATTTGGTCTAGTGTAACTGAATATAATGCTAGTTATAACTAGCATTTTACGTTGTATAAAAGTTGAATATAATACTAATTATAACTAGTATTTGTCCTTCAACCTAAAAATGAAACTTGATGTCCTTCAGTCTAATTTTTTTCAAAAGTTTGTCATTTTCCCTAATTCCCCCTTTATACAGTGTGAAATTATAATTAAAATGTACATATCTAGTTTGCTGAATTTTAATTTCTTATTTACATAAAAAATCTTTTGTTTTGATTATGATCCAAAATGTGAATTTTATACATATATACTTAGATGATTGATATGAACGATACAAATATGAAATACGAATAAGTTAAATCTAAGGGGAATAAAATTTACATATTGAATCATAACTGAAACAAAGGATTGTTTATGCAAATAAGGCAATTAAAATACAGAAAACTAGATATGTACATTTTAATTATAATTTCACACTATATATATATATATCCATGTTTATTGAAATGTATAAATGAACAAAATGATTAAAATAAATATATGTTTTTGGATTAATTAACATACAAAACAAAAACATAAAACAAATTTTTAAAAAAGGTACGTACAAACAATCATAGATGTACAAATCTTGTGCAGTTTAAATCATGACTAAAATTGCAATTTGATTATTTAAATATATGTATATTCAAATTAAAACATGCTAAGGAAAATCTTATGTTATGGAAGGTATTAAAATATGCTCTACAAACAAGGAAAAATTAACTACCATGGGAATGATCATTAACCCAATATGTGTTTTCTATATGTGAGAAAATGAATGCTGTGGGCATCTATTTTTTAACTTAGTGAGATATTTTTTCTATGGAGTAGGCTGATGGCAAAAGTTGGACGAAATGGTATGGTTACAGATAACGAGGAGGAATGGTGTAACAACCTGTATTATATGTATTGAAGAATCATAAATTTTTTTAATTTTATTCATATGAAGTCGTATGATGCTAATATTTTAGAGGATGACCCTTAGGGACATTTTCCACATTTAAGATTTTTGCCAAATTTCTATATAACCATTTTGATCCTAAAAATCTTTTTTGGACTATAACTCCGAATTAGAGTCTCAAACCACTTCCATTGCTTAAGGATGATTGTTTCCCATTCCGTGAGTGGTCACTAGAGAAAAACAGACCTATCATTGAAAGTTATTGCAGTTTAAGTTTTGGCTGCTATTAGCTAGTTTTAGTGGGTAATTAACAAAGCATGTGCTTAGGCCCACTAACTCACATCAAAATTTGTGCTGATAAGAGGATGTAGAAACTGACCTAAGTCATTTCCTTCTTCCCAAAAACAGAACCAAACCTCTATTAGCCCTAATTTCATCAAAAATCACATTTTTTACTTACTAATCTTAGCCAAATCATTGATTAGAGAGGGGATTAGCATATAAAAACTAGTGATTATCATTTTCAATGGATTGGGTCTTTCTTCCTTATTGTCCACTTCAGATCCAAGGAAGAAATTAGGGATTTTAGGTATTTCGTAAGTGGTTCTTGACCTCTCACTCATCTCTTGTTTATATAGTTAAAATGATTGTTTTTAACATGATTTTGATATAAAAAGGGTTTTCTAACTTGAACTACTTGTTCATACATGCTATGAGTAGAAATATGAGATTTGAAATGGTTTTAAACATGAGTTTTCTAATCTAGTTCCTCATACCCACATTTAGTGTAATTTCCATCATTCCTATGCACATACTAATTTGAAACTTAGATATAGAGAAAAACTAGTTTGATTATCGTATTCTCATATATTGATTGTATGAATGGACGTATATGCATGCTATTCCATGACTTTATGTTGTGCTTTGATGCTGTGCTAGTGTTTTGAATGTTAAGTAGATAGGTCGAGAAAATGGGCAAATCGAAGGAAAATTTGGTCGGAATTGGATGAAACTTGGAAGGCAGAACTTGGAGTGTAGGAAGAGCTCGTAGTTCAAACTGCAAGCTCCAATTTGCTAAGTGCAGAAGTCGGCACCGACATCAAAGGTTGGGACCAACCTCTGTGGTTTAGTCCATGTCGGCGACGACTTGGGTGAGAGGAAGGATATGGCTAGTAAAGTTTTCCTATGATGTTGGATTGGAGATTTGCTAAGTGCTTGAGGCTATAACGACTCGATTCTAAGATTCAAAGTTAGGTGCTTTGGAAACATGACGACTTGATTTGGAGCAGGGAGGTCGGGATCAAAGCATATATGCAAGGAGCACTAGAAGTAAGGAGTGGAATGGAAGAAGACTTGGCCATTGGTTGGCTAAGTGCAGAAGTCAATGTTGACCTCTCAATTTGGTACCGAGTTCTCCCACTTGGTTCCATGGGGAAGAAACTTCTGGAGGTGAATATAGGTGGTTCTGGATGTCGTGTTGGAGATGTTGGCATTTTCACATAATGATTGATGGCGATGTAACAACACGATGAAAGTTAAAATCTTGAGATGGCAACTCGACATTGAATGGAGTTAAGTTCCGAAAATAACGGCTCGATGTTGAAAGGATTCGTACAATGGGGAATGTTGAATGGTTCCTTAGTGTGATGGCTCGATGTGGAAAGGAGTCATTGAGTGGGGGAATGTAGAATTGTTCCTCCAATATAATGGCAACAAGTTGGAGTAGAAGAAAAGGATCAGATACAAATACTAAGGGAGCGTTGATACACGGATTGTTTCTGTCATACTCAAAGCTGGGGTATCGTGAGGATGCTCATAGGTATGTTAAAAGTTACCGCGAATCAGTTGAATGGATCCATGTACCATGGACCAGTGGAATAGGTTCAGGCTGAAGTTAGTATATTGGAAACCAGGATTTCTATTAGTCCCTGGCAGTAGATTGGTCATACGAGTTATCATATATCTAGAGTACATTGAGTCATAGTGAGGATTGTTTCATAGATGTTGTGGTTTCTTTGGTTTCCTTCCCCACAGTCTATCACTCTAGGGTAGTCATTAAAGATAGGTATTAGAGATAGCGATACCTGGACGCCTATTGTTATACTTAGTTGTATTACACCTTTATGTCACTCAGAGTAGAATATTATGTTGTGATGTGCTAACTCTTTGGTACCAGGGACAGGTCAGGTACGATTTGTATACCTTTGTTCCTTACTATATCAAATTGTATAGTATTTTGAGATTCATTTACCACTCATACCGGATTGTTGTCTCATTCGAGGTTTTATGTTTTGCTTCTTATTATCTCGGGTGCTCTTAAATGAGTAGAATAAGTAGCAAGTCTAGGTGCAACGTAGTACCTATGCAGAGGACGAGATGGATGAAGCAATCTCGTATTATATACATGTATTTCTATGCTTATTCCACTGTATAACACTGTTGACCTTAGTAGTGCTGCTTATTAATATTATTATGAGATAGTCGTATAAGTTTAATTCTGTTATATAAACTCCTTCTCATTATGTATACTTTGTGTATCTGTACTATGATATTTGGATCACTTAGTTATTACTGTCTATTCTATTTTATATCTATGATAATATATTTTATTCCATGTGCTATGAGATATACTACAGATTCTGTGATGTTTTATTTCATTTAAAATCATAATGATTGCTCTACATCGATCGGCATGACAAAAACACACTATCTTATGTATATGGAGTGCCGATGGTGTAGGGTGGTTGTCACATTTGGTATCAGAGCTTAGGTTGTGTTGTTTAACTTAAAGGATATCGTGATTTAGTAGAGATAGGGAATGATTTCTCACCCTAAACTGATTCGAGAGTGTGTGTGTATATATATAGATATACACACGAGAGCGTGTACTTGTTATATATTTTGATTTTCAAAACTATATAGTAATATATATAGTACATATAAGTCGCATGCACATACGAGTACCATTAGCATAGTTTTCTGTTTGAGAGACTGATCATTCTTGTTACAGATTCATAATAGGCCGGCAAATAAGAAACACTGTTAAGGACTCCATTTCTGGAGTTGAGAAAGGAGCGGGTTTGGAGGCTGAAATTCCTGACTTGCAAGCTTTGTTCAATGCGATGATGGCAAACATGCTTCAAAATTTCCAAGCGGCCACTCCAAATGCTACTGTTGGTGGCGGTGCTCAAGTGCATGCGCCGAGGGCTGGCTTCGCCAAGCTATGCAAAGAATACTTTACTTTGGGAGGCAAGTCATTTCTTGGAACGAAGACTACCATTGAAGTGCTGGATTGGTTGGACACCTATGAACATATCTTTGGTGATATGGAGATTGATGATGCCATAAAGAGGAAGCTGGCCTTTAGACAGCTTCAAAGGCAGGTCATGAACTGGTGGAATGCCATCACTTTTGCTACATCCGAGGATCAGTTCACTTGGGACTAGTTCAAGGCCAGATTTGAGGAGAAGTTCGTTTCAACTACTCAAAAGCTGATGTTATTCAGGAGATTCGCTGGTTTAAAGTAGGGAAGTATGTCTTTTTCTTAACACATTGCTAAGTTAGGCGCTTTGTCGAAGTATGGGATGTCTTTTATTGACACTCCATTAAGGAAGAATGAGAAGTTTATTATGAGTTTGGACGACTATTTAGGAGAGAAGCTAGTGAGTTATATCGATGAGCCATTTGAGAGACTCGTCGAAAAATCTCTTCGCTAGGAGAGTTTATACTTTAAGTCTAAATTAGCCGCTATCATTAAGGAAGAGCCAAAACCGCAACAAAGTGGTGAAGGTAAGAAGAAGTTGTTTGGAAAGAGGAACCAATCTCAAGGGAAGGATTCTTAGAAGAAGGTTCAATAGGACCCTATTTACTTTGGTTGTTGAGATTCACTTGATCAGAGATTGCAAAATCGATGGAAAGAAGAAGTGTTACTACTATGGAAAGCCTGGGCATATACTGAATAATTGTTTGGAACCACCGCAACAGAAACAGGTTGTGAAGACTTATGCTTTAAACGTTGTTTCGACTTCGTTGAGTGGTTCCTTGGCAAAGAGAAGGGGAAGGGCGTTGTCATTTATGGTATTATTTCCCTTTATGATGTTTCCATACATGTTTTATTCGATACCGGGGCTTCACATTCCTTTATATCTAGTGACCTAGTAGATAGATTTGGATTGAAACCCAAAATAGTTGATCAACCATTGATCGTGACGAACCCAGTCGGAGGCTCCATTGGCCTGTATATGGTTTGTCATGGTTTGGTCTTGTTGGGTCGTGGATGCTTTTTTGTTTGTGATTATTTTGTTATGAATTTTGTTGGGTTTGGGATTATCTTAGGAATGGACTGGCTAAGGAAGTATGCGGCAGTAGTGGATTGCGAGAGGTGTTGGTGACAACAGGGGCCGTGGAAAGGCGGACGGTAGTGATTGGCTGCCTATCAGAGGATGAGGTGATGGTTAGCTTTCTATATTTGCTTGAGATTCCACAGGACGAGTTATCATCTATGCCTATCGTTAGGTAGTATCTGGATGTATTTGAAGAGGTGACCGGATTACGGCCACATAGAGAGATCGAGCATCATATAGACTTGACAAAGGATGCCAGACCTATAATTATGTCTTTAGGGCGTATAGCACCTAGAGAGCAGAAGGATTTAGAAGTGCAAGTGAATGACCTTTTGAAAAGAGGGTTCATTCGTAAAAGCATATCCTAGCGGCGTGCACCCGTAATATTCTCCACTAAGGTGGATGATTCTCTAAGGTAGTGTGTGGATTATCGAGAGCTAAATAGGGTGATGAAGAAGAATAAGAATCCACTCCCATGTATTGATGATTTGTTCAATCAGCTCCATGGTACGAAGGTGTTCTCCCAATTGTATTTGGTTACGAGATTCCACCAGTTGAGGGTAGCGAAGGAGAGTGTGCTGATCACCATGTTTTGTACGCCGTTTGGTTTCTACGAGTGGTTAGTTATGCCATTTAGGCTAACCAATGCTTTGACATACTTTTTTTACCCCATGAACCATGTCTTCCGGGATCATCTAAACAAGTTCATACTTATGTTCGTGGGTGATATTCTAATCTATTCTCGGATAGAGGAGGAACACAAAGTGCATTTGAGGATCATACTCGAAGTGTTGTGGAAGTACAAGTTGAAAGCAAAGTTTTCAAAATGTCACTTCTGAAGAAGGGAAGTGAGATTCTTGGGATATGTCATCTTCGAGTAGGGTATCGCAGTAAATTCTGCCATGGTGGCAGCGGTTCAGGATTGGAGACAACCCAATAATGCTATTGACATGAGGAGTTTCTTAGGACTGTTGGGATATTATAGATGCTTTATCAAGGACAACTCAAAGGTAGCCACATCGTTAACCAATTTGATAAAGAGAAATCAAAATTTTACTTGGGATGCGAGATGTGAGTAGGCATTTGTGAGTCTAAAGGAGAGGTTGATGAGCACATATGTGCTGACCATTCCTAGCGGGAATGAGGAGCTGACTGTATACACAAACGCCTGTGGTACTGGATTAGTGATTAGGCGCAGTATTGATGCTGAATGGAAAGTTATCGCCTACGCTAGTCGACAACTGAAGCCGCACAAGAGCAAGTATCCAACCCATGATTTGGAGTTGACGGAGGTAGTGTTTGCTTTGAAGATTTGGAGGCACTATTTATTGGGAAAAAGGTTCGAGTTGTTCATGGACCACAAATCCTAAAGAACCTTTTCTCCCAGAAGGATCTCAACCTTTGACAGTAGTGATGGTTAGCATTCTTAACCTCCTATGACTTTAACATTTCCTACATACCCGGTAAGGGGAATGCGATCGTCAATGCAATGAGTAGATGATATACCATTTAAGGAGCGATCTTCCTAGAGTGGAAATAGTTAGAGTATATGCTGGTTATGACTTTGGACCTCATTGCGAGTTAGAGCCAGATATTGGCAAGTTTGACAATCAGACATACTTTGATTGAGCGGATCGGTGCTAGTTAGAAGCAAGATGCTGGATTGGCTAAGACCATGGCGAAAATAGAAGGAGGAGTAGAGTCTGAGGGTATGAAGTAGTACAGGCTCGATCGAGAAGGGGCTCCATAAGGATGGGAGATTGTTTGTTCCCGATGTTGATGGATTGGGAGACAAGGTGCTATGAGAGATCCACCATTCCAGGTTGACCATACATCCCGACAGTAATAAGATGTACCATGATATGAGGCAGACCTACTATCGGGAGGGGATGAAGAAGGACGTCGGGACATTCATCTAGTAGTGTATGAACTACTTACTGGTGAAGGTAAAGAAAAAGAAACCTACTGGCCTATTCCAACCACTCGAAGTTCCCAAGTGAAAGTGGGAGAAGATATAAATGGATTTCATTAATGGACTGCTAAGGATTCGAGCAGGTATGATAGCATCTGGGTCATATTTGATCAATTGATCAAGAGCGCCAGATTTATACCTATCAAGTCGGGTAGAAAAGCACCCAAACTTGTTGAGTTGTATGTGAAATGGATTGTATGGTTTTATGGTGTACCGAAGAGCATCGTGAGTGATCGAGACCGTTGTTCACTAGTGAGTTTTGGAAGAGCTTATAGAAGGCGTTGGGTATCGAGCTGCATCTTAGCATAGCTTATCATTCACAAACGGATGAGCAAACTGAGAGACTGAATCGTATACTAAAGGATCACTTGCGAGCTTGCATTCTCGATTTCGGAGGCTTGTGGGATGATCACTTGCATTTGGTGGAGTTCGCATATAATAATAGCTATCAGTCTAGTATCAGTATGACACCATATGAAGCTTTGTATGGCTGACTATGTAATGACCCTTTAAGCTGGTGGAAGTAGGCGAGAAACTGGTACTTGGGCCAGATATGATTAGAGAAACCTCGAAAAAGATAGAGATTATTCGGCAATGAATTAAAGCTACACAGGATAGGCAAAAGTGTTACGCTGATAGAAGACACAGAGATTTGGAATTTTCTATCGACGATATGGTATTTGTAAAGATTTCTCCTTTGAAAAATGTTATTCGATTCGGTAGCAAGGGGACGTTGACACCAAGTTTCGTAAATCCTTTTCCGATAGCAGAGAGGATTGGGAACCTGGCATATAAGGTCGAATTACCTTAGAGATAGTGGGTGTGCACAACATCTTCCATGTTTCCCATCCACGAAAGTTTGTGCATGACTCAGGAATAACAATTACACCAGATCAGCTTGATGATATCGAAATTGAACGAGAAGCTTTGAGGCCTCATAAGCCGATTCGTATTGTCGGATGCGATTCGAAACAACTTAGGAGGAAGATGGTGGCGTTAGTGAAGGTTCAATGAGGAAAAAGTGAAGGCAATTGAACATGAGAAACCAAGGATAGCATGAGGGCCACATATACAGAGCTCTTCACATGGTAAGGCCTACCGTTTATCGATTTACTTTCACTTTCGATATCATATAGGGTAGTTTATCATTTCGCATGCTAGGATAGGTTTACTTATATCGTTGATTTCATGGTTGCTTATTTGATGGTCGCACGTGATTGAAAGGCATGCAGAGTGACCATGATTAGTTATCTGTGTTTGTTTGGGGATTTCGCGGGTGAACTTCCTAAAGAGGGGAAGAGTGTAACGACCTGTATTTCACGTATTCGAGGATCGTAAAATATTTTTATTTTATTCATATGAAGTCGTATGACTCTAAGATTTTGAGAGATGACCCTTAGGGACATAATCCACATATTTGATTTTTGCATATTTCTATGTGAACATTTTGACCCCAAAAATCTTAGTTGGACTATAACTATTGGTAGAAGCCGAATTAGGGTCTAAGACTACTTTCATTGCTTTAGGATGATGGTTTCCCATTCTGTAGAGTGGTCATAATAGAAAAACGGACCTATCGTTCGAAAGTTATCATGGTTTTAAGTTTCGGCTGCTACTGGCCAGTTTTAGTGGGTAATTAACTAAGCCCGTGCTTAGGTCCACTAAACTGCTTTGAATTCTGTGCTAATAGAAGGCTATATTAACCGACCTAAATCATTTCCTTCTTACTCGAAATAGATCCAAACCTCCATTAGCCTTAATTTCATCAAAAATCACATTTTTTTTCCTTACTAATCTCAACTAAATCATTGATTAGAGAGGGGGTTAGCATATTAAAGCTAGAGATTATCATTTTTTATTGATTTGGATCCTTCTTCATTGCTTTTCACTCCAGATCTAAGGAAAAAATTGGGTATTTTAGGTATTTGATGAGTGGTTCTTGACCTCTCACTCATCTATACTTGTTTATATAGTTAAAATGGTTGTTTTAACATGATTTTGATCTAAAAAAGGTTTTCTAACTTCAACCAGTTTTAACTTATGACCAGAAAAATGAGATTTGAAATGGTTTTAAAAATGGGTTTTGTAATCTAATTGCTCATACCCACATGTTAGTGTAATTTCGATCAATAATATGCAGATACTAATGTAAAACTTAGATTTAAAGAAAAATTAGTTTGATTGTCATATTCTCATGTATTGATTGTATGAATGGATGTATTTGCATGCTATTCCATGATTTTATGTTGTGCTTTGATGTTGTTTCCTAGTGTTTTGAATGTTAGGTGGATAAGTCGGGAAATTGGACAAATTGAAGGCAAATTTGGTTGAAATTGGACAGAACATGGAAGGCAGAATCTGGAGCATAGAAGGAGCTTGCAGTTCAGACCGCAAGCTTCAATTTGCTAAGTATAAAAATCAGCACCAACATCAGAGGTTGGTACCAACATCTGTGGCTTAGTCCATGTTGGTAGTGACTTGGGTGAGAGTGAGGCTATGACCAGTAAAGTTTCCCTATGATGTTGGATTGGAGATTTGTTAAGTGCTTCAGGGTATGATGACTTGATTCTAGGATTCAAAGTTAGGTGCTTTGGAAAATGACAACCTGATTTGGAGTAGAGAGGTTGAGATCAAAGCATATAGGCAAGGAGCACTACAAGCAAGGAGTGGAAAGGGAGAAGACATGGCCACTAGTTGGCCAAGTACAGAAGTCAATGCCGACCTTTTAAGCCGGTACCAAGTCTCCCACTTGGTCCTATGGGGATGAAACTTTTGGAGGAGAATACAGGGGTTCTAGATGTCATGCTAGAAATGTTGGCTTGTTCGCTTGATGATTGATGGCGATGTAATAGCATGATGAAAGGTAGAATCTTCTGATGGTAACATGATGTTGAATGGAGTTAAATTCTAAATATAACATCTTTATGTTGAAAGGCGTAGTACAATGAGGAACATAGAATGGTTCCTCAGGGTGACGGCTTGATGTTGAAAGGAGTCGTCAAGTGATGGAATGTAGAATGGTTCCTCAAAAGATAATGGAAGCAAGTTGGAACAAAAGAAAGGGCTCGGATACATGTACAAGGGATCGTTAATACTCGGAGTGTTTTCTGTTGTACCCAAAGTAGGGGTATTGTGAGAATGCTTATGGGTATGTTGAAAGTTACCCCAGATCGGTTGAATGGATCCATGTACTCTGGACATGTTGAATGAGTCTAGTATCAACTTCAGTCTAAAGAGAGTTCATTGAATACCAGGATTTCCATTAGTCCCAGATAGTAGAATGGTCATATGAGTTATCATATATCCAGAGTACATTGAGTGATAATGAGGATTGTTTGATGGATGTTATGGTTGCTTTAGTTTCTTTCCTGACGGTCTATCACTCTAGGATAGCCATTGGAGATAGGTATTGAAGATAGGGATACTTGGACACCCATTGTTATACTCAGTTGTGTTACACCTTTATGTCACTTAGAGTAGCATATTATGTTGTTTTATGCTAACTCTTTGGTTACAGGGACATGCCAGATATGATTTGTATAACTTTGTTCCTTACTACATCGACTTATATAGTATTTTTAGGTTCATTTGTCGCTCATACCAGACTATTGTTTAACTCGAGATTTTATGCTTTTCTTCTTATTATCTTGTGTGCTCTTAAATGAGTAGACTAGGTAGCAGGCCTAGGTGTGATGCAGTAGCTGTGTAGAGGATGAGCTAGAGGGAGCTATCTCATATTATACACTGGATTTCTATGCTTGTTCCGCTATGTAATACTGTGGAGCCTTGTCGGTGCTGCTTATTAATATTATTATGGGATAGTCATATGAGTTTACTTTTGTTGTATAAACTCATTTTCATGATGTATAACTTTGTGTATCTGTACTCTGATATTTGGATCACTTACTTATTACTGTTTCTTCTGTTTTATATCGGTGATAAATATATTTTATTCCATGCGCTGTGAGTTATACTACAGATAATGTGATGTTTTGTTTCATTTTAAATCTTAATGATTACTCTGGATCGATCGGTATGGCAGCAGCACACCATTTTATGTATATTGGGTGTCGGTGGTGTAGGGTGGTTGTAACAAATGGAATCTTATCTTTAAGGTTAAAAGGTGATGAAGCACCAGGTCATATTTGATTCTGCTTGTTTTGAAGAAATTTATAACGATGGTGTGGGAAGAAAGAAATAAAAGACAATTTGATATGGTAGCTAAATGTATAACTGCCTTATGGAATGAACTGTTTGCATGAAATAAAAACATAAATGAAGTATTCCCTATTTGGATTTGATGCAACCTGTTTCTCTGTTATGAGTTAGGGTTGTGTTAAGTCTGTTGTGCTATATTCTCCTTTGTGTGTATGTTTTCCTATAATTCTTTGTCTTTTTTTGATGTTTGTTTCATCTGGGCTAGAAGCTTGTTTTTAACTCATGTATTTTATTGTTTTTGTGCAATAAAATCTAGTAGGGGACCAGTCAACTCCGCTAGCTTCGCTAAAAAAATTAAAAACTAAACAAACTATAATTTGTATATCAAGACTAAAACAACTAACACAAATCAACATAAAATTAAATAACAAATTTCACTATGTGTATATATTTTACTTTAACTTTCATTTGCAAAACACATATAAGAATTTTACATAAAATCTCAAGGGTGAGCATGTATGAATATATGAAATAAATCAATATTAGTACCTATTCATATTAATCCCTTCACAACACCTCGATTTGGGAATCAACTCTTAAATTGCTCGAATCACCACTATATGTTGCAACGATCGAATGAACCCCTTTTATTTTATTTTGTTTAATGTTACTTTTGGGTAAAAATTTGGCAATGTGGAGTGGATGAAGGAGGTATGGTCGGCTACTGAAGAGAATAGGAAGGAAGAGCAAAAAATCAAAATGAAATTAAGATGGAAGATTTGTTTTCATGGAGAGAATGAAAATATTTCATGTTCTTCTCCTTAAAACCTTACATTATTTAAAATTTGTTTAAGTGTTTATCATTATTTAAAACTTGTTTTAAATATATACCGTATATCAATACGCGTATATATAAATTCTATATATACATCCAAATAATTATTAAAACAACTCAAAATATAAAATAAAATAATAATTAATATTTCTTAAATATTAATTAATATAATTAATTCATAACGTTTTATAAACTAATTAAATGTGCGGTTTACCAAAGAATTCACAAATGCGGTTGTTCAGGTGTGTGAATTCAGTCAGCGATTAATATTGAATAATTCAAATATTAACTTTCATACATCACCTTAGCAGTATTGTGATAGTAGTCAAATTCATCGCTCACAAGTCTTTTCAATAAAATCCAATTAAAATTTTCTTAAGTGGTACCTTTTAGTAATGATAATTTACATACGTTCTCTTCTTCAAAATTTTATCATTAGGATATATGGAATTTGGTGTTGATCAAAATTCTAATATTATCCACATTTAACTCGATTTTCTAAAAGACAAAGTCCTTGGTTCGATAATAACATTTATTATTAATCATACTATATTTTGACTTTGAGTTGACTACAGTTAACCATGATACTAAAATTTTACAATTGAGAAGACGAATTCTCTATGGAATAGTGTTTCACTCTCAATGCTTCAACTCAGACCCAAGTATAGTCGCTTAATAGATTTCCATACGATGGTTTAACGATAATCAAGGTGGAGTATTCACATTGAAGCTCCATGGTATTCTCAAGTCATGAGAACTGTATAACATCGTAAATATGAGATTTTTTGACCTAGTTGTTATCAACCAACAGGAAATTTTCGGACGACTCATTCCATGGTTATCCAATAATTATGAGTACATAACTCGTTATTTCCCTCAACAGCCATAAGTAATACACTCCCAACATTTGGAGGGCATTACATACTTTGGTCTCAAGGAATGTATTAATATCATTTTATAGAAATATCTTGATCAAAAAGATATAAAAAAAAGTTATTTAATTTTGTGATTAATTACTCACAAGTGAAACTATTTGCAACTACAATCACATAAAATTTTGTTCAAGGATTTTCTTAATCATATAATTTAAATTATTTTATTAATGTCTTATATTACAATAAAACAAAATATATAAAAGAAAATAAACACCTTTATTACAAACAAAATTGATTATAAAGTTAGATCTATGCAACAAATTACATAATTGCCCCTAGGACAGAACACTAACTCTTCCAATCTCCCTCCTGCACTAGGCATCAATTATGTAATCTTAATTCCATTCCTTCGATCAGTATAGAACTAATCAAGCTAGTCCGTTAATGAACGGATCTTCTATATCATTTTACCATCTACTCTATTAGCTAACATCTCTCCATCGTTAATAAACTGCCTTTATCATGTGGAACTTTTGAAGTATGTGTCTAGACATCTTGTAGCCCTAGGTTATTTTTTTATCTGTATCGTAATATTGTTTTCACAAAAAAACGTCATGAGATTTTCAACTTTGGAATCACCCCTAGCTCGGTTATAAATTTGTGCATTTATGTGTATTGCTTTTATTGCGGTGCCACTCAAGGCAATGGCTTAGCATTTTGATTGAATCTGCTACCATCTCTTGCTTAGAATATTTCCAACCCAAAGTTCCTTAATTAAGGTTAAATATGAATTGAGGATTGATGAACTATATTTGATATCAACTATGAAGCTCGAGTTCGAACACACCTTCATAAGGAGTTCGTTATTTCCATAAACAATTTTCTAGTGTTTCGTAAATACATGAGAATAATCTTATCTACCATTTAATGACATTAATTTGGATTTTATATTCCTCCATGAATCAAATACGTAATCGAAATGTGATATGGATGAGAACTCAACATAAATGATATTCCTTTTGTCTATGCATAAAGAATCCATCTTACACACTTCATATTAAACATTTTCATATGGTATATGTATATATCATTTTGGACACTCCCAACATCCTTTTATACTCATTATAAAAGATGTCAATTTTAAATCCTATACCGACTGATAAACAACAAAACTAAAACTGATTTTAACATGAGTACATCGTTAACTATTAGTGGTATGTTGTTTACTTATAGCTCCAGAGTTATTTTAGTACCTTTAATGTCTTTCCTATATACACATGATTCATCTACATTTTGACTGAAAGTCAAACTATGTGATTTCTCCGTCAGAATATTTTCTCAATTCTAATGCTTGTCAAATGATACTATTGTAAGAGATCTGGGATCTTATCCAAAACCCATAAGCCTAATTATCGCTTCCACTAACTTCGAGATATTTTGGTTATGTGCAAATAGTCTATTCTAAATCATTATTTAGAATTTTCTATTTCAACATATATATAATGCCAAAATTCAAAGTCATAATGGGATGATAATTTTGTGAGTAGATTCTGAATTATCTTAAGTGCGTTGTATGACGAACCTGTTACATTAACTTCAACAATTAAAATTTACGATGTTATTCTCATAAATGTTGCTTATTATATTTAAATTGCATCGGACTTCCTTTTGAGGATATATCTATGGTCGACGGATCATATCCCTTTGTGTACAACTATAAAAATCATATTTTGATAATGTACTTGGAATCGACTCTGGATTTAAGCATCATGTCATATGTTAGAGCCTATAATCTTTACGGCCTATTGGCAACTGAGGAAATTGTTACTACCAACAATTCCTTTTATTGACATCGATATGAAACTCATGGTTTCTCTTTACTGTACAATAATTTTTATTAGACATTCTAACGAGTTGTGTCTATTTTTGGCTCGGTTAATTTCTCCCATCTTATATAATTTGTTTCCACATTAGAGTGTTTGGATCATATACAATATTTACACAAAACTAATCCAAGTTTGAGTTTACAAAACTTACATTCGTAACATAAATTAGTTAACCATTGTTGGTCGGTCCCAAACTCCTTTGAGGTGTTCACAAAAGATTCCTCATGATCAAATTCTACATGAAGTTTCTCACTTCACACATGTCAACTCTTTGACCTAGGAGTTTCATGTTAATTTATATTTTATATGATTTCATAAATAATGCTTTAGATGAAAGTAAGTTTAACATATGCACTTACTCTTAAGTACATATCCTTATAGAACGAAGTTAATTTAACATCACCCATCACCAATCATGCTTTGTCCAACAAAATCCGATTACTCCTTATCAATAAATCGTCATGTATCAAAGGGAGTGGCTTTGATATTATGTTTTATTCATATCAGGCTTTATGTATGACCTGTATTTTCATTATTTTCTTCCCAATAAACTTACGAGTATTCGATTGAATAGGTTGATTTGCAGACACTTTTGGAGCTCTTTCCAATATACTCATCTATTCGATCAAATTGAATTATTTTTATTTCCTTTACATGTTATGTTTTCTACTTGCGTTTTAAATTCTATGAACTTGTCAAGATATACTACTTTTTTAACCAAATACAAATGTTTATGTCTGTGAGAGTTCATCGATGAATTTATCAAAGTAAGTGGGTCTATTTTGTTATCAATGGACCTTGGACTGCATACATCTATATTTATCAATATGTAGTGTTCACAAACTCTTTTGTCACTCCTATTGAATGAGTGGTTTACCTTTAATTGTTTGAGATACAATTCACCAAAATCATATGATTAAAAAATTATTCGCAAATATATATATCTTAGTCCATAATTCCAAAACGATTGTTAAAATAATAGATACTTCTGTATTTCCTATGGTTAATGCATCGTTTGTGTTATAAAACAAATACCATTATTATAATAGATTTATTTTATAATGAATATCATAATATTCACACCGAAATAAAACTATATCTATTTTCAGTTAATGCTGATACTAGTAATTATTTCATAAATAATATTTGGTATATTTTTAAAAACAATTTTCGTATCTTGATGCATCCACTAATAAGTGTTATATGGAATGCTCCTATTATTTTTGCCATTACTATAACATCGTATGAAATACAAAGCACCATTGAACTACTTATTATGAACTATTTATCTCATCTACTGTAACTAGTTCATAGCTGAGAGTTTCAGATCAATTATCTTGGTACTTGAAGAAATAACTCTGACAGAAATTAATTTTCTATAAGAAAATTACATTTAAAGTAGGAACCAAATTTCTTATTCCATATTAAGTATCTTTTAATGTTTTATATACTTCTCGTATCCGATGTCTCTTTACGAAGTGAAGGTGACAATCCACTCTCTTCATCCCAATCATGCCCGAGTTAATTCCATTCCCATACATTTTCTTTTCTTTCCAAATAGTCAAATCATTCAAATGAAACCATTGCTACAAGACCACACCGAACTCTTTACAAATGTGCATTCATACATCCCTAATATTTAAGGATATCGTATAAGTTGCACTAAAGTAAACCAATCAAACTGATATTTCAGTGATTGAGTTCCTAGATTTGCCTAGTATTTCTTGGTTTGTGTTACTTCCATTGCAGCGAAGTCCTCATTGTGTTCAATCGTATTGAACACACAATCTTACGATATGGTTTACTTGCAAAATTGAAATGAACCAATTTCATTTAGATTTTATTTATAATAAACGTAACTGCTTACTATACAACTTTTGTACTTAATTGGATACACATAAAATATTCATATTGCTTTTGAGTTTAAAACTCATACAAGACAATAGTAGTCTTAGGAAAATAAATACTTAAGCGACAAAGGTGTGAATGTATTTAGCAGTTGTAACATTTGGCTCTTGCATGGGCCTTGAAGTGACAACATTCAAAGCATTTAATGGTAAGTATATTTTATATTTTTATGTCAATCCTCACCCAATTCCCTTGTATATTTTTTATTTATAACCATTTTATCAATAATATTAATTGCATAAATTTATCAAAGTTGATTATTTTAACTTTGTATAGCATATGTTCTTACAATATTAGAATGGTTAAAATTTTCCATTTCATTTTTTAATAAGGTTCCCACTATTTTTTTTATATTTCTCAAAACCTTATGAGAAATTTTGAAATCTTTTGATTTCTCTAGCAAGTATTTGGACTCGATTGCCTTGGGATTCTGACCTTGAGTTTACTCAATGAATCATAAGTCCATAAGTGATGAATAATACTTTATCGGTTGTATCATATACAACTCCTAATCATGGTCTTTTCCCTAATCTCGACCTCGACCTTAAGTTTGCTCAACAAATCAAGAAAGCTTATTCACTCTTACCCATCATTTCGCAACGGCCTAAGTATAAAGCACATACCTTGAGTTTGCTCAATAAATGCATGCGTATATCTTACCTCATCTATCGAATATATTAATAGCACTACACATAGCAGCTCTAGAGCTTGAGTTTCCTAACAACTAATGCGTAGGTAAGTAATCTATTAATATATAAATGGTAAAGGAAAACTCTACATATATTATGGGTTTATAATATTTAACACACACACACAGACAAAGAGAGACATATATATATTGAATGACTGGTTTATAAGGAATAATGTTTTTTTATGAAATACCCTCATGATTCAAATGTTGGACACAATTACTATAGTTACATGCTTATATTGATATATATATATATATATATAAGATGTAACTAGTTAATTTTCAATTATTTAATTTAAATTTATTAATCGTATTAATTAAATATACACTAAAATTTCAAAATTTATTATTTAGTTTTTCAAAACAACTTGAAAGTTTTAAATTTATTTTGTAACATTTATAAAATTTTCTTTTATATTTTAAACATTTTTTTAGTTTAGAATATATTTTTAATTATCAAATATTTATTTGAAAATTAGCTCAAGACCTAAAAAACTGTGGGCCTTGCATCTTGGCCAACTTTATGGACTTACTTCGCCTATTTGGCATGGTCGGTAGCAAGGAAGGGGAGAATACTTGATTATTCAATCCTAAGACTAAACGCTACTTTTCTAGACACCTATCAAATAAATAAGTTTAATTAGCTGGTCTTAAATGTCAACTACTTAGACTGCATAGATCATTTAGGTCCTGATACCATTGGAGGAACCAAGTTCGTTGAGTAGCAAGTGAAAAGGGTAAATTTCAAAATTTTCCCTAATTCAATCTTAATGGGCCCATGAAGTCTATTAACTAGCGTTAGATCCAATCTATTTTATTAAAATACAATAATATTTTGTTTTAAAGTATTATATATTTTTGAATTAGTCATATTAACTAAAATTATTAATATTTATTTTGAATATATCTAGTATGTATTCACTCTCTAAATTGATATCACAATAATGAATGAACATTTGTATGTGTATACACATACATACATATATACGTACGTACATACATATAAATATTGGGATTTATATCAATTGTATAAACATACACATATATTATGATTACATATATATGCTATAAATTCACATGCATATTAAGAATATAAATGTTAGGTATATACATATGTTTGAATATAATATAATATATGTACATGGTTTGTATACACATCTTGATAGTACCATATATATAGATTAGTGTATAGATTGATATACATAGATACATACATATATATAAACATAAATACCTGCATACATACATACAAACATAAATACATGCATACATACATACATGCATACATATCCATGTTATTATGAAATTAACTTTGTGTAAATTATATAAAGGGGTTAATAGAGAGACAACACTCATTAGTTGCCTTTCAAATGCCAATTAAAAACCGCAACTCACTCTGAATGGCTCTTTTATGCCAAATCAAAATATTTACAATTCCCAC
This sequence comes from Allium fistulosum, assembly GCA_030737815.1. Classification (NCBI taxonomy): domain Eukaryota; kingdom Viridiplantae; phylum Streptophyta; class Magnoliopsida; order Asparagales; family Amaryllidaceae; genus Allium; species Allium fistulosum. The sequence continues at coordinate 16,466,303 of JASFAW010000015.1, read as the reverse complement.
TTAGATTTATAATAAATATAATTTATTTATATTCCATATTTGCATTGTTTATGTCAATTCATCTAAGGATATATATGTATAAACTTTACATTTTGAATCATAACCACAACAAAGGATTGCCTCTGCAAATATGGTAATTAGAATTCAATAGACCAGACACACACATTTTAATTCTAATTTCACATTATAAATGCATGTATGAATATATGTATCTACATATTTATTAAAATGTATACATGATCAAAATGATTAAAAAATTAAAAAAATTAGTCAATGGACATACAAAACAAAAAAACTTTTTTTAAAAACATATGTATAAACGATCTTAGATGCATAAGTTATACACAATTTAAATCATGATTGAAATGAAAAATTAATTATTTATATATACTAAAAATTGAAGACTAAATAAACTATGATTTATATATCATGATTAAACGACTAACAAAAATCAATACAAAATTAAACAATTTTAAATATTATACAATGAATATCATTTGAAAAAAAACATATACAATGATTATACATCAAATCTAATTTAATAAAAATAAAATTATTACATAGATCTACATGAATCAAGGGTGAGCATGTATGAATATGTGAAATAAAAATGATTAGTACATATTCTTAACTTGCCCTTCATGACACCTCGATTGAGAATTGACTCCTAGATTATTTGAATCGCCACTCGATATTGCAACGATCGAATGCAATACCTTTGACTTTATTTTGTTCGATGTTACTTTTGGGTGAAATTTCGATGATGGGAACTAGGAAGTGGGCGAAGGATGTATGGTCGGTCATTAAAGAGAATAGAAAGGAAGAGCAAAGAATAAAATGAAATTAATGTGGAAGATTTGTTTTAATAGAGAGAATGAAAAGCTTCCCATTCTTCTCCTTAAAACATTCCCTTTTTAATTCCAATGGCCAACCATATCTTGCTACTTTAATCGACAAAAAAATTCCAAATCCCATTTATGTAATTATCTCTATTTTAAAACTATTTAAGTATATACTGACATCACATATCGATACGTGCATTTATAATTTTTATGTACATCAAAATAATTACTAACAACATCCAAAATGTCAAATAAAATAATAAATAATATTTCTTAAATATTAATCGATTAAATTAATTCAAAAGACCTTATACACTAATCAAATCTTATGGTTTTTTAAGTGAATTTACAAATGCGGTTGTGGGACCCAAAGGTGTGAATTCAACTTGATTTGTCCAAAAAAAATCCTTAGTTCAATAATAACATTTGTTATTAATTATACTACTCAAACTAAAGATTTTGACTTTGAGTTGATTACAGTTGACCATGATACCAACCTCTTACAACCATGAAGACAAATCCTCTATGGAATAGTGTTTCGCACCCAATGCTTTAGCTCAGACTACCTATAATTGCTCGATGGATCGTCATTCCATAATTTAACCGTAATCAAAGTAGAATATTCACATTGAAGCTCCACGGTATTCTCAAGGCGAAGGAACTATGTAACATCGTAACCCAAAGATTTATTGTTTGGCCTAGTTGTTATTAACCAATAGGAAACTCTTGGATGAGTCATTCCATAGCTATTCATTAACGAAAAGTACGTAACTTAGTAACCCCAACAGCCATAGGCAACACATCATCTAACATTTGAAGCGCGTTACAAACTCCGGTCTCAATTGATGTATTGACATCCTTTTCTCGAAATATCTTGTACAAGAATATTTAAAACTAAACGTTATTTTATTTTGTTATTAATTACTCATGAGTGCAACTATTTGCTACTACAATCACATGAATTGCTTAATTTCTTTTATCATAATATAACAAAGTATATAAAAGAAAATAACCACTTTATCACCAACAAGATTGATTACAGAGTTAGATATATGTAAAAAGTACATAATTGCAACTAGGGCATAACACTAACTCTTTCACACCTAGTATTGCAATCTCGGTTTGCACCAAGCAGTGCAAATCGAGATTGCGTTGGTCCAAACTTAATAGTTTGCATGGAGTGAAAACTGAGTTTGCACTACAAGTGCAAATTCAATTTAGTGCAAACCGAGTTTGCATGAGTTTGCATTATATAGTGCAAACTGAATTTGCACTGGACAAACTTAATTCAGTTTATATTAGCATAAGGTTGAGTTATTCATGTATGAACATATGTCATTGAGTTAAATTGTATACTTTTTTGGGTATAAGATCTATAGTACTGAAATGAGTTTATATTACCGTAAGGTTGAGGTAGTTTCTTGATGATGACCACAAACAATTGCCCATGACAATGCATATTGCTTGATACTCTTACGAAAATATTTTAATCATAGCCTGTGACGATATATGCTTATATTGTTATGAGTTGCATTATATGATTTGGAGTATTGTATGCCTACATTTTGATGCAATTTTTTTTATGTCATGGTCGTCACTAATAAAAATTAGTTTAGTTATTGGAATAAATGTAATTTTAGTATTCTTAGATCTACACACATTATTTTAATTACTTATGAGTAAAGTATAATTTTGCTATTCGATGGGTATATATTCATATTAACAAATTATATGTTAATAAATGTAGGCACTTTTAGGGGTAGGAAAGCTGTTTGGATGATGGAGGTTTTAGAATCGAAAGCACCAATTTACAATGTCCTCAAAATTAAATGTCCAAGCTATGTGAATTTTTGGATGGAGGCTCGTTATATGGATAAAGTTTCATATTCAATATTTGTAGACTTTAACTATGAACCATATCTTGCCTTTTTTTATTCCAAACTGATATTAGTATGGAACCTTATAGCTTATTATTGAACTTGGTAACTAGGTATTGGACTTATCTCTTGTTTGTTGTTAGTCTATTTTGTTACTATGTATATGGATGTTGTTTCTTGATATTGATTTGGTTATAGTTTTCTAACTTTAGATAATATTACTATTGAATGCATATTAAACATAGCATATGCTATCAACATGCATACCATATTAATTATTACTATGGTTATTAATGTTAGAAAATATAAATTACCATTATGTTACTATTTTTGTTATTACTCACACTTTATCTATTAGTACCCTAAATTTTGTAATTGATATAGATGCTAGAAAATGGATATTACTAACATTTATTTATGTTCGAAGATAGAATTCAGTAACAAATTTATGCGTTGCAAATACGAAACTCATAACACTTATAACCATTGGAAAAATGTTTTCCAACGCTTATAACTATTGGTAGATAGAATTCAGTAATGGTTATAAGTGTTAAAAATAAATGCCCATGCCCCAAGAGTAACACGTATAAGTGTTACTAAAATTACTAGCAATAGTTGTACTTGTCGGGAATCCTCTGTTCTGGTGTAGTGTTATGTGTTGTCTATTTTAGACAAACCATTGCAAAGATAGCACAAAAATATGAATGTACAAAAAATCTTTGACAGCCTTAAATCTTTGTTTGGGAAGTGATTGTAGAAAATGCAATTCTAGTGTTTTGATGTTAACAACCATATGATGTTGCTACTTATATGTTTATTAATTAATTCCAGGTCAAGTAGTAATAAAAGAAGGATAAAGCTTATTTAATATCAATACAAGCTATATTGGAGAAATATCAAATACTATTGCACTATAAGACTAATGGAGTGAAGGCAAGAGCTTTAAAAAATTATGATGGTAGTACAAAATCATTGGAGATATGAAGCAACACTTGAAGACAAGCTTCAAACACATATGGAGGGAATGTGTTGTTTTTTCAATTTACTGAGTCATAAAAACTGGTACTTTCTAAAACACTCAAATGATATCCTAATCACTTCAAATTTTTATAGAATCTTTTAGATATCCTAAGGTATTTTTGAGGATTTAGAATTTTCTGGATTATTAATGATTATTTAAATACACGTGTTACATAAAATACAATCTGTTTCACATAACATATTTGAAAATGGTAAAATTAACATTTTTATCTAAACTTGTTTTTGAAGCTTTTTAACACATTAAATTTACTTCCGTTATTTTAAGGATATCTTTGAGCTAAGGAAGGGGGTGAAATGTGCAATAGAAATATAGAAAACAACATAGGAAATTATTACAAGGAAATGGTGCACAAACAGGCACACCGGTGGTCCTACACATATTGTCCCACCAGTGCACTAGTGGGAAAGCCACTAGTACACCGGTTGGAAGGCCAGTGAATGTATTTTTCTAGCTCTAGATGCCATGCCTCTTCGTGAACTTTGAACCTCTTCCCTTTTAGTCGCATCCTTCCTCCATTAATTTTCATTGGATCTTTTGTTGCATCTCCTTATTAATTATAAATACCCTAATCACTTGATCCAAACCATCGACTCTTTATCTCTATTTTCGTACTCTATTATTTAATGGTCTGGTCACAATGCTCGTGTAGTCTCAAGTATACAAATCTATATTAGTTGAAACCAAATCATATACCCACACTTTGTCCATTCAACTCTAGATTATTTGAGTAGTTATAAGATATTATAATTGAGTAAAAAAATAAGCGTACAAGGACACAATGATTGCCAAGGTCAAACTCTTACTTGTAGTTATTAAAGTCCTATTTGGAAGATAAAGCTGAGTGAAGTCCCATAGAAGGAGTCTTCAAGTGGTATTGTTGTAATTCTATTCCTCCAGGTAAAGTGAGGGCTTTTTTGGTTAGTGAAATACCAAAGGGGAGCTTGGGCATTGGATGAAGGATAGGAGGAGCAAGCCAATATAAATTGATTATGTAATCTACTATTATATTTCCACTACATTTACATTATCTATTACTCTATTGGTTATCTTCAATCCATAGCGACTTAATAGCAGTCTTGTTCCATAAGGTACGAGGTAGCTAAGAAATTGTTCGATACGACGATTAGTAAGGGCAGTAGTGTTGAGGACTATATCATAATGATGAAAGGCTATATTGTGGACTTTTCAAGCTTAGTGTTATGATCAGAGAAGAGCTGCAAGTAGACCCGATCCTAAGCTCATAGACTCTGTATTTTGAGCCGTTTATATTGAATTGCAATACAAACAAATGAAAACGAGCCATGTCGAGCTCCCTAATACGTTGAGGTAAGATGAAAGTTCACTAAAGGACCAAGGTGCGATGCCCACTATGAAAAGGAAGGCGTTATCTTTGAAAGATTCAAAGAAAAGAAAGCGAGTGATTAAGAAAGGAAAACATGGCACCTTTAATAATACAGTGAAAGCCACCATTGTCATGAGAAGGGACACCGAAAAAGGAGTTGCTTAAACTATCTCAAGATGGTAAGAGAAAAGAAGGAATAAATTCCTTGGCTCCTAAAGGTATGTATGATTTAAAATTGTTTTGCAATCAATAAAAACTCTTGGGTTTTAGCTACTATGTCTGGATCTCATATCTGTAATTCATTACAAAGACTTAGGAGTAGACGGTCCGTGACAAAAATAGAAAATGAGCCTTCAAGTTGCTGATGGATCTGTAGTAGATGCAACTACAATTGGAGATTTTAACTTATTTTTGCCTTTATTTGTGGAATAATTTCTATGTTAAGACTAGCTAAGACCCACTATGGTTTTCACTGTAAAAATAATGTTATGAACATTGTGTTTGATGGAAATAATATTTGCACTAGTGTTTTGGGTAATGACATTTATTTTCTTAATTTTAAATATATATTTTTTATCAATAATTCCTTTACTGCTAATATAAAAGGTAGTTATTTATGGCACCGTAGGATAGGTCATATTAGTGACAAAATACTGCACAAATTGAAATTCGAAGGTTATCTTCTGTCATTTGATTATGAATCATTTGACACTTATGAGTCATATCTTAAAGGGAAAATGACTAAGCACCCTTCAACGGGAGAAACGAAAGAGTTAATGAACTCTTGAGGTTTGTACATACCGATGTATGTAGTCCAATGCCTATAACGACTCACTCTGGTCGGAATCCAAAGTTTTGTCATTTGACTTCGCTTTCTTATTTAAGCTGCTCATCTTTACACTACATGACACTCCACCACACTAGCTTACACTTAGCATGGGGGAACATGTAAACTTTTCTAGTCTCAATTATCTACTAAGTATAATTGACGTAGACTTCAAATATTCAGAGCATCTAGATGCAATGTCTTTTGGACCAACTTCATAACATAGTGATCCCGGAGCCGAGTCAAGTTTTGCAACTATATCTGGTAGGCTTTCCCCAAGCCGTCAAACTAAACAACCGGAAGTTTTTGACCCGTCGGTCGACTTTTTCGCTGACGTTCCCATCCTTCCGTCAAAATTATAAGTCCTGCCTTTGACGCTGTGAAAGGCGCTATATTTTTAGATATCCCAAACAGATTCTCAAGCCTCCAGAATTGGCAAGGCTGCTCTTCGCAGATTATGTTCTAGACATGGGATTCCCTTTGAAGACGTTCTAGTTCCTTCGATGAACGATAGGGCTCATTTGCCCCCGGATGGGTATACATAATGTAATAAGTTCATATGCTAGGCTAGATTCATGCTGCCCTTCAATTCTTTTTTCTGAGAGATGCTAAAATATCTTGGAATAGCTCCTACTCAACTACACCCGAACAGTTATACCTTTCTCCAAGGCACTTTCTTATTATTTATGAACGTTCTGTTCTGCCCGCCAACTCCTGAGGACATCAGGTTTATTTACAACTTCAAACGACAGACATGGAGCCTTTCCTACATTTTCCTCGAGCCTTTGCCCAACTGTCAAGTCTTAATAGGTGGTTGGAACAAGCTCATCCTCTTCAAACACGAATGGTTCTATATCCGATGTCTGCCTGGGTTTGCAAGGCAATGGTTGGAAGAACGTAAGTGTCATCTTCGCTCTATTCTTAAATTCTTTTAACCCAAGTCAGATCATGAATCAACTATCATTCTGAAAATCTACAAGTGTCCGTCCACATCTAGAGGGCGATATTTTTTTCAAGGGCAATCTCTGCAATTCGTGCCGCCCCAATCGAAGATAGGGACATTAGACTCCTTGTAATCGATGAATGGTTATCTCTGTTCGAGTTGCTGGAGGAAGGTCGCAGCATTAGGCTTCTAGGATGCGCTGCACTACCAGGATATGCTGTAGAACAAGAAGGTGATATCAATAACCCTGTCGTGCCCCCAGTCAAGAGGGCTCATGATGACGCCAAAGAGCATGAAATTAGGGGTGCCAAGACCAACGAGCCTGGCGATGCTGATGCAGGGTCGGGAAATGCGCTTGTGGACCGTCACAAGGTACGCAACCTCACACGCCAACTAGGAGAATAAAGAAGCTTGCATATAAGCTCTGTAGGAGAAAAACTGCTAAGGAGCCTGAGTTTATTATTGCTTTCGTCGACGAAGAGTCATCCTCCCAATGTTTAGAAAGCTCGATGAAAGGGTTTTCAAATCTCCAAATCCTTGACGACATCATGACTTATGACTTCCCCAAAATCAGTATTGAGGGGCTCAATTCTCCCACCAGAAGTGGTGACCGCATTCTTCCTATTGCCAAAGGAAAGAAAACTCCTGTGAGCAAGGCTGCAGCGACTGGTTCGTCTGGGGGACACTAGGACACTCAATCACGTTCACTTCACCACATGATTTTCATCTATTTTTTGTATAATGGTCACTTATACACTATTGCTTAGTTTTGTAGGTGCGATGTCTCAATTCTGAGCTTTTGATCGCTTGAGGGGCTCCTCGACACAATACGGACCCAACCGTGATTTAGAATCGAGTAGGCGAAGAGAGAGCGACGATAGTCGAGAAAGAAATCATCGTTCGAGGGAATCTTCATCTTCCAAACATAAGTCCCAGGTCTTGGTCATCCCATCAGGAAGTTCAACCTAATCTTTCTACACATAGTGGGGATCAGACCTCTTTATATGGTCCTCAAGTTGTTGTACCTCCTGAGTAGTATCTGGTTCATCTAGCTCCAAACAATCCTATGACCATAGGTCGAGCAATTGCCTAATCGTCATTTTTGATCCATCTTTGCCAACTGCGGCTCCTGAAGCTTCCACAACAACAAAATTGGTCGAACTTAAGGCAAATTTTCCAAAGATTTGTTTCGAATGGCTCAAGTTCCTTCCCTCCATTCATACAATCCCAGAGAATGCTAAAGCAAGTTCTCTCGCATGCGTCAACGACGCTTTTGTCAACATGAATCATTCTAGCATTTAGTAGAGAAGATCTCTGCGGTGTCTATTGAGGGACAGCATGAAATCAATCATCTCAAGATAGAGGCGATCCATTATAAAGATATAATTAAACATCAAGACAATGAGGTCTCGAACTTGACGGTGAAGCTGATCGAGGCAGAAAAAAGTGCTAAGGAAACATCTGAGGTAGTGAGTCATCTAGAAGCTGCCCATAAAAAGGAACTTGATGCTGCCCTCAACTGCAGCGGTGCGCTTGCCTTGGAAAAAGATACCTTGCAAAAGGAGAAAAATATTTTGGCCCACCGCATCGAGGAGCTTGAAGAACTTCTTAAGAAGGAGAGGGAAGAGAAAATTGAAGCTCAAAAAGAATCGCAAAGATATTGCAAAGAGACCATTGAAGCCCGGAAGTTGAAGATTAAGCTTGATGAGCAACTTGCTTAAATTGAAGTCCTCAAAGAAGAGGCGAGACAAGCATGCCGCAATAAGATGAGAGAACAGATCGAGGCTCGGATAGAGGATGCCAAAGAAGCTAGTCGAAATGAAATTAAGGACATGTTCGATCCCCTGATAATTGAATATAATGCTAAAGTCCTTATCCACCACGATCTGGGCTTTCTTGGTGAGGGTTATCTTGAGTCACTCGCCGAGGCTTGGGAATACATTGTTGAAATGAAAAAGAGAATCCTCGATGAAGTTGATTTGGACGAAGAGAAACTAGTATGGGAGATTCTTCGCGGGGATGAACCTCTAGAATTTGCTGCTGCGAGACATCGATATTTTGACATTCTAGCACCCTCTGGCAAAGGGAAAAACACTACCGAGTCTTCGAATCTGAATCCAAAGGCCCCTCTTCTCTTCAAGTAGCTGGAGTGTTAGTTTCTCTCGGCTTGGGACAAGATCTAAGCTACGATACGGCCAAACACGGTTATCAATTTAAGGTGCTAACTCTTGTTCAGGAAGAGAAACTCCGGCGACAACTGAGAGTCCACCGGACGTAGGTACTCTGCTTTACTCTCCACTTTTCAAGAGGTTTCATTCTTCATGCCCAATAGTCATGGGCTTATCTTCTTATTTCCATGAATCCACAGGTCTTCTCGGTCCTAGCCAAATTCCAAAAATGATACCGCCATGGAGTAACAATGGACATCTACTGAGATTCCAGCAGCCACCGACGCTCTAGGGCCTGACGCTCAAGTTATCAGAGTACTTGATGATGATAAAGCTGAAGACCTTCCATTGCCTGATGAGTCGAATGACGTTGTAATTACTGGTGCCACTGAACATAGCGATAAGCTCAGCTTAAAAGAGCGCAACGAGAGGGAGGAATTGTTGAAGAAAAAGCTAAGCCTGAACCCACCGGCGTGGGCATTGACGATCCAAATCTCATCCCATTACAAGTCATTCCACCCGGTGGGCCGATTCCCAAAAAACTCCCTCCAACCTTTGAAAAATCTCCTATCAAGGGTGGTAAAGGATCGAGGAAAAGGATAGGCAGAAGCTCGGGTGGCGCCACTCCTAAAAAATTTAAGAAAGAGAAAGGAAAAAAGAAATAGCTGTTGCTTCGGCTCAGTTTACACATAGCTTGTATAGCTGTTTTCCCTTTTGTTGACCGTGATTGTGTGGGTACGACCCTTGTTTTTGAATAAATTGTATCACAATTTTTGAAGTTTATTATGTAAATAAAAGTTCTTTGTTTTCTGTCGAACTCTTATGTAATTTTTTTTATTTAAGTAGTCAAGCTATTACTTTCTATTCAATGTACTTGTAATTCGTTGCTCGTTGATTTGGATGATAATCCATTAATTCTATCCCATGGCCTCCATGTGGTCGTGGTCTTGAGTCATAGCAAACATGAGGTCCAAGCCCTAATGTTACGTTGTCGAATTCAATGGTTTGAATGATTATGCTTCTGCCCTCGGTCTTGGGTTAGTGAAGTTAGATGGTGGATGGTCGAACTCCATCCTTAGCGAGTTTATACTTCTTCTGTCGGTTTCAGGCAGAAATTTATGGAATAACGAGTGGTCGAACTACACTCATCTATTTTTTTATACTCATATCTGCACTCTAGGGATAAGAGTTAGTTAGCGAATGGTTGAATCGCTCCCAACTTATGTTTATACTCCAGTCCACACTCTGAAGACTTAGAGTTATTTCGAAAAATAGTTGGATCATACTTTCCTTAATTGGTTGATTTGCCCCTAAGTCCGGGATTTAAGTTAGCAAGAGATCGGTCATGTACGATCACTTTTGATTCATATTTGTCACATCATTTGATAGGATTAAGTTGGTCATTTGATGGTCGAATCACATCCATTCCTCATTATGTATTCCATCCATCGGGTTGTAAACGAGAATCATCAAATGAACGGTCGAACCACACTCATCATGTTTAGTTCAATCGGGAGTTAACGTAATTGGCTAGCTCCAAACTCTAGGAACTTGCTTGGGTATGTCAACATTAGTCAGTTTTCTAATGTAACTAACATGTAATGCTAGAACAAACACAAATATAGAGGAAGTTCAAAACTTTACTTGCCAAACGAAAAGAAATGACATAATTTGTCTTATTACATATCTGAAAAATAAAACGCTAAAGAAAATCTTGAAACTAAATACAACTGAATGGAAAAGAAATAAATGAAGTGAAATAGCATCATAAATGCTTGCTATTCCATGCCCTTAGGAGTGTGATTCCATCAACGGTCGTTAGCTTGAAAGTGTCCTCTCCAAGTCTCTGCTCAATGACATACGGTCCTTCCCAAGTTGGATTCATATGCGATGGGGTAGGAAAACCGGTTTCAAGATGAGATCGCCGATTTCGAAGGTTCTATTTCGAACTTTAGTGTTGTAGTATCGGGCGACTGGGTACCGGTGCAGCTGCCCTCAAATCAGCTTCTTCGCGCTTCTCATCTACAAATTCTAGAGATTTCAAGAGGAGATCTTTATTCATTCTAGGATCATAGTAAGTCACTCGATGAGAAGGAACTTCAAGATCAACAGGAATAACGGCTTTGGAACCGTAAGCAAGAGCAAATGAAGTATGACCAGTCGTAGACTTGTGAGTGGTCTTATAAGCCCATAGTGCTATCGGGAGTTCATCCACCCACTTGCCTCTAGCCTTTTCCAAATGCTTCTTCATAATGGATTTTATGTCTTTGTTCACAGCTTCAACCTGCCCATTCGCTTGAGGGTGAGCGATTGCTGTAAATCACTTTTCAATATGATGCTGATAGTAGAAGTCTTTGAATTCAACATTGTAGAATTGAGTCCCATTATCCGTTACCATAGTTCATGGAAGATTAAAACGATAGATGATGTTCCGGATGATGAAGTTAATTACTTTATCGGTTGTGATCATGGCTAAAGGTTCCGCTTCGACCCATTTGGTGAAGTAATCAACTACGACGATAGCGTACTTTGCACCACCTTTCGAGATTGGTAAGGAACTGATAATATCTATACCCCACATGGCAAATGGCCATGGGCTGACCATTTGTGTAATTTTCGTCGGCTGAGCTCTTTGAACTTTTGTATATATCTGGCACTTATCATCTTACATAATCATCAGCATCTCGATTGACGGTAGGCCAATAATACCAGTAACGAAGTGTTTGCAACTAAGTTGCTCATAAACACCCAAGAATAGTTTTTGTAAAGAAGCAAGTGAAGAAAAACAAAATTAAACTAAGTAGATGAATTAGTAAGCAACATAGAATAATCTATAATCAGAGACACCGACATTTGTAGTGGTTCGACGTTGTATGCCTACGTCCACTTTGAGGATTATCTTTTATTAATTACTTATAAATCTATTTACAATAGTAGAAAATAGAAAGTAATTGATTACAATGGAGTCTAGAGTAACAGACAGCGTAAAGATCCTTAGAATGAACTATCAGGCCAGTATTTATAGATGAAGTCGACCAAATATCTCTCTGAAATCTCGGCTGAAGGGTCTTCTAAACCGTATGGGCCCACTAGAGGGACCGCTAGGCCCAATTCCCAAAGAGGAGAGATCGGTACCTATCCCTTCTTTGGTCGAATTTTGGGGAGCGATCCCGATGTTGACTTCCTTATGCAAAAATATGCTTAACCTCCAAATTTCATGTCATTGGATCAATAGAGCTTGAGTTATTGGTTGATCTTTACTTCGACATGGCTTGCATGCTGCTTCCTGCTAATCCCTTCTAAGGGATATATGTCGATCCCTCCAACCTTTTCCTTTTGATATGCGATCCCTAGGGTGGGTTCCCTAGGGTTCTTAGATCTTGTTCCTCAAATTTCATATGCATTGGACTTGTAGATTTCGAGATATTGATTGTTTTCCACTAGAACACTCTTGTTCTTGTTGGGGCCAAACTATGCTGGTTCCTCCTATACATTGAACCATATTCCATACTTCAAACATTCTATGCTATGCATCTATCAATTTCATTCAACCTTGACTTCGTATTACCGTATGTACTTGACTTCTGGGCCCTACAATCATCACTCAGGAACCATCGGCCTTGAAGGCAGTCGAATCTAACTCGTGTAATCAATTCAATATAGCTGGGCTAGAATGCCGAATAACACTTGCCCATAAAGTACGCCTTATAATTAACATGATATGCTTTGAATTGTCGAGAAGAGATCCATCTAGCTACCTGAATGGTTGTTATTCCTTTGTCAAATAGTTTTTCCAAGGTGCTGAATTTCTCATTGATCGTTATGACGCTTGGTCGATTTCCTTTAGTATAAATTCAGGACTATAATCCGTCAATTGATATATAAGTTTGGTTCCACGAGACTAATAAGCTTTTATTATCTGGTCCATCCTCGAACTTGAAGGTTTTAGGTTTGATTTTAATTTTTGTCGGTTTCAAAAATTGGACTTTTGGGTCATACACGTGCATGCTAATATACATGTTTTTGTTGTTGGCTCCCATACGTGTTCGTGCACTCATGGGTCATCATCAGTTTTCATGGCATTTTGTATGTACATGCTTTCAATAATTTCTATGCCTATATTTATTTGTGTACATTCTTATAGCCAATCCCTATCATTAAATTTATAAAGAAAAGCATTTGTAGGGATCGGTATAGGTTTAACCGATCCCTCCTCTTTCTTTTAAGGTTCACAGAGGTCGGCATATTTCTTTATCGATCCTTCCCTAACTCACACGTGCCGACCCCTAGTTCCCATATATAAGCCAGCACTTCTTTCTTTCCACCCTTGCTTCCATTATTTTCCCCGATCATCCTCCAAAGCTTCGAACCCTCTCATTCCTTTATTCAAACCGAACCTTCCTTCCCTTCTTCTCCCCTTAATTTCAAAATAAAATCTTCTTTTGCTTTAGTCCACTTTTTCAAACCATCTTATCTTACCTTTCATCTCGATCACCTTCGAGTTACTTGCCAATTCCTTTAACTTATATACACATATGTGAGCTTTCTTGCCTTTATCATTTGGTTTCATGATGAGGTAAGAGATTTCAGAGTTAACAACGATCGAATTTGTTTGGAAGAGATGAAACATGGGATATGGAGGAGTTCGGCAGAGCAAAGGAGGAGGAAGGAAGAAGAAGATAAAGTGGAGGAGGGATCGGTGTTTGAGGTTTGGATCTATACCGATACCTTGGCTTAGAGACTTGATGAGTATAGGGTGAAGTAGAGGGATCGGTCGTGTAGAGGGTAGGGATCAATAGGCTTTGCTAAGAGAGAGGGATTGGTTGTGTTTGTTGTGAGAGAGGGATCAGTGCTGTAAGATTAAGAAGAGGGATCGATTGAAACGCTTTAGAATAGGGATCGGTACAAAGGGTTCGACATATAAGGATTGGCACACATGCTCTTTGAACTTGAAATCTAATCCAAACTTATTTGTTTGAACAATTACTACCACTTGACCTCAACAAACTTGAACATATGATGACGATGAACAATAAAATTTGCATACTCACTATCAAACTTAAGATTGAACAATCAAATCCTTGGAACTTTCATCATGAACTTAAACTTAGCATATGGACTTTAATGATATATTTTGCACTTTGATATGCCGATAGTCGATCCATAGCTTTCACAACCGATCAATCTCCTTGCTAGTTGAGACGGTCAGTGACGATGGTCACTCTGGTCGGAACCCAAAGTCTAGTCATTTAACTTCATTCTCTTATCTAAAGTTATTCATTTATGTTATACACTGCACTGCACTAGTTCACACTCAGCACGGAGGGAACAGGTAATTTTTTCTAATCTCGATTGTCCACTGTGTATAGTTAATATAGTTTAGACGCTCAAAGCATTTATCTACAATGTCTTCTGGACCGGCCCTGCAGCATAACGATCCTAAAGCAAAATCAAGCTCCGCGAGTATATCTGGCAGACTTTCTCTTAGTCATTAGGCTGAACAAACGAAAGTTTCTGGCCTGTCAGTCAATCATTTTTCAGATGTTCCTATCCTCCCGGCGGAGGATGTAAGTCTTGCGCTTAACGCGGTAAAAGGTGCTATAGTTTTAGATAATCCGATAGATTCTCAAGCCTCACGAATTGGTGAGGCTACCCTTCACAGGCTATGTTCCATACACGGAATTCCATTTGAAGACGTCCTATTTCCCTCAATAAATAACAGGCCTCACTTACCTCCGGAGGGGTACACAACGTGTAACAAGTTCATGTGCTGGGCTAGATGTGTGTCGCGCTTCAATTCATTTATTCGGGAAATGTTAAGATATCTTCAAATAGTTCCCACTCAACTTCACCCGAACAGCCACGCCTTGCTCCATGGAACTTTTTTACTATTCATGAGCATTCTGTTTCGCTCGCCAACTCCTAAGGACATAAGGTTCATTTATAACTTTAAACGATGGTCAAGAAGTCCTTTCTACGTTTTCCTTGAGCCTTCACCCAACCACCTAGTCTTAACGGGTGCTTGGAATAAACTTTCTCTTTTCAAAAACGAGTGTTTCTACATTCGGTGTCCGCCTGGGCTCGCAAGGTGATGGTTGGAATGACGTAAGTGTCATCTTCACTTCATTCTTAAGTCCGTCAATCCAAATCATTTTTTGAATCAACTAACATCTTAAATATCTACAGGTGTCCACCCACATCCCGAGGGCATTAATTTTTCAAGAGCGATCTACGCTATTCGTACTACCCCTATCGAAGATGGGGATATCAAACTTCTCGTAACCGACAAGTTATTATCTCTATTCGGGCTGCTGGAAGAGGATCGTAGCATTAGGCTTCTTGAAAGTGCAACATTATCGATAAACGTTGCAAAGAAAGAAAGGGATGTCAACAATCCTATCGTGCCCCCAGTCGAGGGGACTCAGGATGACTTTGAAGAGGGTGAAATAAGGAATGCCCAAACCATGAGCCTAGCGATGTTGATATAGGCCTAGGTAAGGCACCTGTGGTCAAATCGTCACAAGGCGTGCAATCCCAAATGCCAGCTAAGAGAAGGAAGAAGCTGGTATATATACTTTGCAGAAGAAAAACTGCTATAGATCTAGAATTTGTTATCAATTTTGTTGATGAAGAGTCATCTTCCCAACACTTAGAAAGTTCAATGAAAGGATTTTCAAATCTTTAGATTCCCAATGATATTATGACTTATGCTTACGAAATATCAATATCGAAGGGCTCAATTCTCCTACCAGGAGCGGTGAAGGCATTTTTCCTATCGATAGAGGGGAGAAAACACCTATAAGCAAGGCCATAGCTACTAGTCTATCAGGGGGGAACACTAGGACACTCACAATCACATGCACTCCACTACATGCTCTTCATCAATCTTTCGCATAATGGTTACTTATATGTTCTCATTTGGTCTTTGCAGGTGCAATGACTCAGTCTCGAGCTTTTGATCAACTAAGGGGCTCTTCGACGCATTATGGATCTTGTCGCGGCTCAAAATCTGGTACACGTTGGGAAAAAGAGGACGGGCGGTAAAAAAGCTATCGTTTAAGGGAATATTCATCTTCCAATCGTAAGTCCCTGTCTTAATCATTCCACCAGGGAGACCAGCCCAATCTTCCTGTTTATAGAGGAGATCAAACTTCCTTTCGTGGACCTTAAATTGCCACATCACACGAGCAGCACTCTGGTTCTTCTAGCTCTAGGCAATCTCGCGACCATAAATCAAGCAAGCATCCAATTGCCACTTCCGATCCATCCTTGCTGACCGCTGCTCCTAACACTTCAACTGTGGAGAAATTGGCCGAACTTAAGAACACTGTCCTAAAAATCTATTTTGGCAGGCTTAAATTTCTTCCCACAATTCATATGATCCTGAGGCACGCAAAAGCATGTTCTCTAGAATGTGTTAACAAAGTTTTCATGCAGCATGAGTCGTTCCAGCACTCAGCGAAAAAAATATCAAAGGTGTCAATCGAGTGACAATATGAAATAGATCATCTCAAGCTAGAGGCGATCCACGATAAAGATATAATCAAGCAACAAGATTATGAGATATCAGAGTTGACAACAAAATTTGCTGAGGCGGAAAAGACTGCCAAGGAAACTTCAAAGGCAATGAATTATTTGGAAGCTGCTTATAAGAAAGAACTCGATGCCACCCTCAATCACAACAGGCACTTGTTCTGGAAAAGGATTCCTTGCAAAAGGAGAAAGATATCTTGGCTCGCCACATTGAGGAGCTTAAAGAGCTTCTTAGAAAAGAAAGGGAAGAGAAGATTGAAGCTCATTAAGAATCACAGAGGTATTGTAAGGAGGCTATTGAAGCACGGGAGTCTGAAAATCAAACTTAATGGGAAATTTGCAAAATAAAAGCTTTTAAAGAAGAAGGACGAGAGGAAGGTCGCAAGGAGATGATGGAATAAATTAAAGCACAGGTGGATGATGCTAAGGAGTCCAGTTAGAATGAAATTAAAGACATGTTTGATCCACTGACCATCAAATATAACGCTAAAGTCCTCATCCATCGTGACTTTAGATTTCTTAGCGAAGATTATCTTGAGTCCCTCGCCAAAGCCTGGGAGTATATCATCGAGATAAAAAAGAGGGATTTAGGCGAAGCCGAGTTAGATGAAGAGAAAGTAGTGCGAAAGATCCTTCGTGAAAATGAACCCATAGACCTTGCCGTTGCAAGACTCCGATATTTCGACATTTTAGCGCCTTCCGGTAAAGAGAAAAATATTGCCGAATCCTCGAAATCTGATCCTAAGGGCCACTCTTCTTTCCAAGCGGCTGGAGCATCGATTTCTTTTGGCTCGGGGCAAGACTTGAGCTATGATCCTGATAAACTCGGTAACCAATCTAAAGTGCCGGCCCCTATTTCGGAAGGGGGAACTTCGGTGATAATCGAGTGCTAGTCGAATATAGGTATTCCACTTTACTCTCCACTCTTTGAAAGGTTTCGTTCTTCATGCCCAATGGTTTTAGGCTTATCTCCTTGTTTTAACAAATCTGCAAGTCTTTCGGGTCCGGCTAAACTCCTAAAAGTGACGTTGCCATGGAGAAATTAGAGAAATCAACAGAGATTCCAATGGTCATTGATGTTCCAAGGCCCGATGCTTAAGTCATCATAGCACTCGACGATGATAAGGTTGAAGATCCGCTGCCGGTCGATGAATCTGATGATGTTGTGATTACAAGCACCTCCGAATGCACTAATGAGATCAGCTTGAAGGGGTGTATTAAGAAGGAGGAGTTGTTGAAGAAAAATGCTAAAGCTGAGCTCACCGAGGTGGACATTGATGATCCACACCTTGTCCCACTATAAGTCATTCCGCCCGGTGGGTCGATTCCCATAGAACTCCCTCCAAGCTTTGAATGCTCTCTCACAAAGGCGGTAAAGGATCAAGAAAGAGAACAAGCAGAAGTTCAGACAGTGCCACTCCCAAAAAATCCAATAAGGAGAGAAAATCAAAGAAATAGTCGTCGTTTTAGCTCGGTGTGTGCTTAGTTTGCATAGCTATTTGTTTGTTGTTTTTTCTCTAAATCGTGGTTGTACGGGTACTGTTGAAACTTCGTATTTATGATATTTCGTAATTACGATATTTTGACTATGACAACTATACAAGTCATTATTATATACTAACTTGTTTGTGCAGGAATTAATCAAGACCGGATTCAAATAAGCTTCAAATCTTATATAATTATGTATCGAGTCTGTGTCTAGAGTTTACTCATGTTAAAATCTCTCCTATATGATATATATTTTGACACGTTTTTCATTTCATTAGCATACACTAATAATCTTTGCATATTCTCATTTTTGGTTTACATTCAGACGTCTGAATGTACCAAATCAGATGTCTGAATCTAGAAAAATGAATATTGTTTAGTACAATATTCAGACGTCTGACTTGTTAATTTCAGACGTCTGAAAATGGTTATTTTTAGCCTATTTCCTTTCTGGTTTGAGCTCGTGCAATTTCAAAAGTCTGAATTATTCAATTTAGAAGTCTGAATATCTATAACGACTATATTTTCAAATAGGTACTTCCATTCGTGAAGAGATGTGTTCTTCATTTCAATAGATATGACCATATCTCTTTATGATAACTCTTCACGAACATATGCACCTATTTATAATCTATATAAACACATTAGAATCATGTTTCCATAACTTAATTCAATCTATTCTTACTCTACTCTCATATTCTTTGATGCTAATACTCTTGTGCATTCAATTTCATACAAATTCATTCTATTACTTCCTAAAGGAGAAGATTGTAGGAAGGGTGTACTATAATTGACAAATTCATGTTATTAAAGAACACATAGAGTCAAGAAATCTTTATTTGTAAAAGACCTGTTCTGCTGCTCAGGCAAAGTGAAGTCCTCTTCGGTTGCTAAGTTGAAATCCTGTTCTGTTGCTCAGGTCCCTATTCGGCTGCTCAGGGGTTGTATAGACCTGTTCCTCCGGGTTAAGTGAGGGTTGTTGTTTTAGTGAAATTCCATAAGGAGTCTGGGACTGAACGTAGGACGGAGCTCTGAACTAGTATAGAAATTCCCAGTGTGCTTGTTTTATTTTACTTATTCATATTGCTATAGTATCTTAGTTTATTTCCATACTAATATAGTATAATTCCATATAGCACGATCCACACTGTCTTTTCATTTGGTATCAGAGCCTGGAATTCTATCGATCGTCACAACGTCATAGAATAATGGCCAGAAAACGATCCAGTCGAAATACAACAGGCAAAATCCCAGTCAAAGCCACCAGTGAGGACTACAAAAAGGTACTTTCTGATTTACAAATTTCAGTAAAAAATAATAATAAATTAGTTAGTATAAGCAATAAGATTTCAAGGCTTAATTTTATTATTTTAGAAAAGATGAAATCTGTTGAACTTGAAAATGAGAAATTGAAAAATGAGAAATTAGATTTAGAAAATCAACATGGTGTTTTGAAAAATAATTTTGAGGCTCTTAAAGATTTTCTAGATGAACAAAATACGATATTTGAAAAAGAGAGAGAAAAATTTTCAAAAGAAATTTTTGATTTGAAAAGACAAAATGATTTATTACAATCCTCTTTAGATAATTCAGAGTCTCAAAATTTCCTTCTCAAAAATGAGAACCATACGTTAAAAAACGAGAATTCTGAATTAAATGACAAAATTGATATTTTGAATAATAGTAATATTTCTTTTGAAAATAATAATTGTGACTTTAAAGCTAAATTTGATAAACTTAACACTGAAGTCACAAAATTTAATAAAGGTCAAAATGATTTAAACATGATATTATCTAGTTCTAGACCTTTACATGATAAAAGTGGTTTAGGATATAATAAAACTAATCGTAGAAATAGCACAAGATACGCTTTCATGTATAGTAAAAATGTTAGTGCTAGTACTAAATTTCGAGTAAAGTCTAAGTCCAATTTTTATAGAAATTCAAATACTATTATGACCAATAATGTTTATAATTTCTCTAGAAGTACAAAATCATTGACGGGAAATATGAATAAAAATTATCTAAGTATTTGGGTTCCTGTTAATTGGAAAAATAGAGAAAAATACATTGATGATTATTTTAATATGGTGGTTAATATTAAAAATTATATTTTTAAAGGTTCAACCACAACCAAATGGGTATGGTTTCCTAAAAATTAGGAAATTATAAGAACCTTGGGTATCACATGCTTTAAATGTTAAATTTTTTGATACCTTACATTATAAGTAGTAGTTATTGTGTTTTATATTGTTCTATGTTAACACTTACGTAGAATATAATTTATGTCATCATATAAAATTTCCTTTTTGTCGATGTCAAAGGGGAAGAAGGAGTTTAAATACTACCATCGATAGGGGGAGCTTATAGTAAGGGGGGTACATATAATTCTATTTCCTGTTTATATATGTTCATATTGTGCATATACTTATATAGTTGTCATTGTCAAAAAGGAGGAGAATGTTGAAACTTCGTATTTACGATATTATAACTATGACAACTATACAAGTCATTATTATATACTAACTTGTTTGTGCAGGAATTAATCAAGACCGGATTCAAATAAACATCAAATCTTATATAAGTATGTATCGAGTCTGTGTCTAGAGTTTACTCATGTTAAAATCTCTCCTATATGATATATATTTCGACACATTTTTCATTTCATTAGCATACACTAATAATCTTTGCATATTCTCATTTTTAGTTTACATTCAAACGTCTGAATGTACCAAATCAGACGTCTGAATCTGGAAAAATGAATATTGTTTAGTACAATATTTAGACGTCTGACTTGTTAATTTCAAACGTCTGAAAATGGTTATTTTTAGCCTATTTCCTTTCTGGTTTGAGCTTGTGCAATTTCAGAAGTCTAAATTATTCAATTCAGAAGTCTGAATATCTATAACAGCTATATTTTCAAATAGGCACTTCCATTCGTGAAGAGATGCGTTCTTCATTTCAATAGATATGACCATATCTCTTCATGATATCTCTTCACGAACATATGCACGTATTTATAATCTATATAAACACATTAGAATCATGCTTCCATAACTTAATTCAATCTATTCTTACTCTACTCTCATATTCTTTGATTCTAATACTCTTGTGCATTCAATTTCATACAAATTCATTCTATTACTTTCTTGCTCTTCACGTATTAATATATACATCATAAAGGAGAAGATTGTAGAAAGGGTGTACTATAATTGACAAATTCGTGTTATTAAAGAACACATAGAGTCAAGAAATCTTTATTTGTAAAAGACCTGTTCTGCTGCTCAGGCAAAGTGAAGTCCTCTTCGGCTGCTGAGGCGAAATCATGTTTTGTTGCTCAGGTCCCTATTCGGCTGCTCAGGGGTTGTATAGACCTGTTCCTCCGGGTTAAGTGAGGGTTATTGTTTTAGTGAAATTCCAAAAGGAGTCTGGGATTGGACGTAGGACGGAGCTTCAAACCAGTATAAAAATTCTTGGTGTGCTTGTTTTATTTTACTTATTCACATTGCTATAGTATCTTAGTTTATTTCCGCACTAGTATAGAATAATTCCATATAGCATGATCCGCACTGTCTTTTCAGGTACGACCCCCGATTTTTTGAATAAACTTGCACCACAATTTTGAAACTTATCATGTGAATAAAAAAATTCATTTTTTTATCGAGCTCTCGTGTGAACTGTTATTTAAGCAGTTGAACTATTACTTTCCATTCAATGTACTTGTAATTCATTGCTCATTAATTCTGATAACAATCCACTAGCTCTATCCCAAGGCTCCATGTGGTCGTGGCCTTGAGTCGCATCAAACGCTAGGCTCGAGCCTTAGTGTTACGCCATCGAATTCAGCTATTTGAGTAATTATACTCCTGCCTCCAGTCTTGGGTTAGCGGGGTTAGACATTAGATGGTCGAACTCCATCCTTAGCGAGTTTATACTCCATCTGTCGGTTTCAGGCAGGAGTTCATGGAATAGTAAATGTCAAACCGCACTCTGATATCTGTTTATACTCATATCCGCACTCTAGGGATAAGATTTAGTTGATGGGTGGTCGAATCGCACCCGATTATGTTTATATTCCAGTCCGTAGTCCGACGACTTAAAGTTATTTCGTGGGTGGTCGATTCACAACCGATTTATTTTTATACTCCAATTCATACTCTTGGGACTTAGAGTTATTTCGCGGGTGGTCGATTCACACCCAATTTATGTTTATACTCCAGTCCGCACTTTGGGGACTTGAGTAATTTCGAAGAGCAGTATGATCATGCTTTCCTTAATTGATTAATTTTACCCTTAAGGTCCGATGTTTGATTTAATGAGCGATTAGTCATGTCATGATTGCTCTTATTTTATTTCGGTCCCAATGTACGGTGAGATTTATTCGATCATCAGATGGTCGAGTCATATTTGTTCTTTATTGTGTATCCCGTCCATTGGATTATGAACTAGAATTGTCAAATGGACAATCTAACCACGCTCATCATGTTTGGTCTTATCCGGAGCTAGCGTAATTGATTAATTCTAAACTTTGGGAACCTGTTTGGACATATCGACATCAATTAGTTTCATCATGTAACTAGTATAGAATGCTACAGTAAACATAAATATAAAGAAAGATCAAAACTTTATTTGCTAAATGGAATGGGATGACATAATCTGTCTTATTGCATATTTGAAAAGTCAAATGCTAAAGAAAATACTGAAAGCAAATATAACTAAAGGAAAAGGAAATAAACTAAGTAAAATAGCATCGTAAATGCTCGCTATTCCACGCCCTTGGGAGTGTGATGCCATCAACAGTCACTAGCTTGAAAGTTCCCTCTTCAAGCCTCTGTTCAATGACATATGGTCCGTCCTAGATTGGATTCATGTGCAGCGAGGTAGAAAAATCCCATTTCAAGACAAGATCGTTGATTTCAAAGGTTTTAGATCGGACTTTAATTTTGTATTATCGGGCGACTCGGTGTTGATGCACAGTTGCTCTCAAATTGGCATCCTCGTGCTTCTCATCTATAAAGTCAAGAGATTCTAAGAGGAGATCTTTATTCGTTTTAGGATTGTAGTAAGTCACTCGATGAGAAGGAACTTTGAGCCCAATAGGAATGACGGCTTTGGAACCATAAGCAAAGGCGAATGGAGTCTGGCTAGTTGCGGATTTGTTGGTGGTCTTGTAAGGTATTTATTATTTATTAATTAAGGTAATTATTATTTATTAATTAAGTAAGGTTATGTAATTAAATAATCAAGCAAAAGATTAATTATTAATTAATTTTTAACTAAGTAAAAGGTAAATTATTTAAATTAATTATTAAATAAGGTTTAATTATTAATTAATTATTAATCGGCTAAGGTCTAATTATTACTTAATTTCTAATTAAGTTAGGATTTCATTAAGATTTAATTACTATTAAATAAAATGTTTAAACTTATTTTAATTAATTAAATAAAGGTTTTTTAATCCTTAGTCACTTTTTTTCCAAGGATCGGTTTGTTTAAAAACAACTTTCTTTTACAAAAGATGGGTTTTAAATACAAGGGATCTCTTTGCCTGCATCATTAAGTAGCCAAAAAGATATAATAAGTTATACTAAGAAGTTAGCACATTTTGTTGAAAGTAAGTCGTCATGTACTTAACAGTAAAAATCGATTAGTAGACTTTCCTCCATTTGTGAGATCTAGAACTTGATTTTCTAGGCAAGGGATAGAGAAGTCAAAATGTCGAAAAGTGATAAATATAAGAGGGTCAACTTTAATAAATGGTTATGATAAATTAAGTATATGGAAGATACTTCATGGTATACTTAACGCTAAATTCCAAGGTATGGAAACTCGTCTCTATCCCAAGAAGTAAGAACATACACCGAGTAAAGGTTAGTTTCTAACTTGTTCGCCTTCATTGTTAATCGACGGATAGTACTGTTTGAAATCGAAAAGTGGGGATAAGTGTAAAATGTCATTTATTTCTATGCAAATCTGTATGCACCCTGGATAGTGGATTTGTCCACCATCGATAATTTGACTCTTTTAAAATGATTAAAGTTAGGTTCGAAAAGGCCAGGAATGGGTAACATGAGTTATCTGAAAACCACTTCGAACCAACGTAAGCATTTGAAGTGGAAGCATCTGAAAGATTGCTGAATCGAAGAAGAAGATCTTTGAACTGTCAGGAATACTTGCTATTAATCCTGATGGTGATTCCAAAATGGATGTAGTAGAAGTAGTGCCTTTGATTTGTTCTTATCCTGAACAACATGTATGGATGAATGTTAGCATTGCATTATTGCCTGAAGGGAAGTGTTAGCATTCCAAGTAGGATTGGTATATGAAATGGTAAACATAGCCTCGAGCCTCACAATCGGGAATGACTAAAACATGGGATATTTGGTGGGGAAATATGGGTCGCACCCATTAGGGTATGATTATCCCTGATCTAGATCGATATTATTACTTTTGGATGTATCCTTCGGGGCCCAGTACGGTTGTAGATCACAATCGAAGGATGATCATATTCGGTACTATCTATGAAGGGGTAGGCCGATCCCGTGTTGGCAGGGGTGCAAGACATTCTTATTGACCTCGTTATATTTTTTTATAGAGTGTCCTGTGACAGGTGGTACCCTAGAAGCCTTATCATTGATGGAATCCATTCTCCAATATAAGTGCCTTTATGGACTTAGTTTTGTACCTATTATGCTGGAATGTAATTAATGTAATCATTTCAGCGATGTTTCAATATTTACTTTAAACCCAGACATTATTATAATATCACTGGATTTTCTACAAAAATGGTTTGGTTATCATAAGGTAAAGACCCATCCATGTTTATGTGCGATGAGGATTTACGAGATACCTTTATTTTTTAAGAGTTTATAAGTATAATAATTCAGTTGTTTGGAGCTTACTTACACCAAACCCATGTTTGATACGGAGTTTATTTTCTTTCCCTAGAACTCTTGGGTACTCAAATTTGTATAAGTAACCAAGTAGTCCAGGTTATGAGGGAATGATTTGGAGGAGCATGGAGCAATAGACTTTGACGTTATCTAGTTATCTATGTTATTTCTGTTGTATATATGTTTTGTATAAGCATTGTAGGGACATGCAGTAATAACTATCATTGGTTGAAGTTAGTACCTGTTGTGACTCTGATATTCATTTTGGAAATGATGTTATGTATTATCTTATGTTGAATATATATATTTCGGTTGTGTTGTGAGATTCTGTGTTATTTTCTTTCTTCTTGTATTTTCTCTTCATTTTACCCCAACGCCTTATCTTTTGGACACCTAGATGATCAGCACATGAATATCATTATAACGACCTTAATTTTTAGTAACATTATTTAGAATATTTAATTAGCTAAATTAAATAAAATAATGCAATGATTAGAGGACTAAGATTTGTGATTAATATAGGGGTAGCCGTGCCATGTAAACAAATGAACTAAAAAGAGTTATAATAAATTAAGTTAGGCAAATAGGTGAGGGGTAAAATAGGAAAAAGGATATTCTAATACCCTAAACCATAAGCCGTGTATTCTACACATTCATTCTCATTTGCAAAAATTAAATTTAGAGGCTGGCCACCATTAGCAAGACAAGAGGAAGAAAAGATAAGGAAGAAGCAAAATCAAAATCAAATACATTCAAATCTCAACTCCTTAATCTCAAAGCTAAGGTGAATAATGACTACATCTCATATTTATTAATTGTTTTCGATTCTAAGACAAATCCGAATTATTTTGCAATGTTTAGCCATGATTTTGAATGATTAAATGTTTATATACCTTGTTGATGATTTATGCTTATTCATATAGATTTTATGATATGTTTTAATATGAAAACCCAATTAAATGACATCCAAATGCCTTGTGATTTTAGATTTAGATAAGAAATATATTTTAGAATAGGTTTCAATTTTCATAATTTTATAAATTAATGTGGATTTTATATTAATTTTCTAGTGAAGAAAATGATTATTTGGTTTTAAAATAATTTATGGTTAAATTATAAATGTTTTGGGTTTGAAATTAATATACGTTAGAAAAGATATTAAAAATGATTTTCAAGAATTTTTGTTAGAATATTCCTAAGTGTTTTAATGAATATATAAAATTATTTAAGGTATGGGACTTAAATGTTTTATATATTTATGAAAGGAGAAGGGGTATTTTGTAAATTATTAAAATTGTTTATTTTTGAAATCTTGGCCGTTCTTTTAGAAAAGAAAATTTACAACCAAAAGTATTTTGACAAACAAGGTAGTTGGTTGAAAAGATTATTTAAAAAGGTAAAAATCAGTTCAAACAGGCTTTTTATATGTTTCGCCTCTTTTGGTACTAGGGTTTCGATTGAGTGGCTCCACCTCCATCACCATCGAAACCAATGTGCATGGTATGAATGACTTGGTACGTAGAGAATTGGACTTATGCGGAAGGTACTGGGTCGAAGCTTAGGTTTTCCGAAGGTGTCGAAATGTTATTTTGCTTTTAAAAGAAAATGCTTTTGCAATGCTTTCGAAGGGTATGCTTTCGACTTGGTTGGTTTTCGACTAGGTCTAATTGTTTTAAAGGGAAGGTTTTGAAAGAGGTTGCGCCTTTTGTTTTAAGTAAATGTTTTCGAAGGGTCGAAACCTCTAGTTGCCAATTTTCTACCTTTCGAAGCAATTGGTTTCAGAAGGTATACTTTGTTTTAAAACTTAACCACTTCTTCCATGCTTTCAAAGGGTTGGTTTCGACACCATCACTTCCTTGCTTAGGAACTGTTTTCGAAAGAGGGCTTTTCGACTTAAATGTTTTATGACTCTTTCACTCCATTGAAGGTAAAAACCAAAGGTTTCGAAGGAGTTAATTTTAAATGGTTTTGAAAGGTTTCCATAAGTTTAATTGAACCCAAAGCCTTTCAAAAGGTTTGTTGTTGGTAAAGGTTTTAATGCTTTCGAAAGGTTTTAAAGAAAGGTTTCGAAGGGTGGTTGCCCAATGGTTTTGAAAGGTTTGAAAGGAAGATTTCCAAGATTCAAAGAATGGTTTCGAAGGGGTGGTTTCCCTAATGGTTTCGAAAGGTTTAAAAGGAAAGTTTTCCAATGTTTTTGAAAGGCAGTATTTAAATGGTTAATTGTTCAAAAGAAGGATGTCTAAGGTTTTATAGCTTTCGAAGGAATGGTTTTTCATGATTTCAAAAGGGAGATTTCGAAAGGAATGTTTTGGCCTTTCGGCCTAGGTTATAAAAAGGGTATACTTGGTTTCGAAAGAGGTACTTTAAATGGATTCGAAAGGGGTACTTTAAATGGATTCGAAAGGGGCACTTTCAAAGGTTTAAATGTTTTCATCAACAAAGATTTGTGTAAAGTATACATATACACATGGCAAGGAGATTTAGAGAAAGAATAGAGTACATATTTTCCTTGTTTAAAGTATGATTTTAAATTTAAATCAATTTCAGACGAAAAGGTTTTCAAGGAAAATTTAATGGAAGATTACCCTAAGTAAAATGACTCAAATATTTATATACCAGATGGGACCGGTATAGAGTCGCGCCCTTTACATTAGCTATTAGCCTCTAGCTAATTTAGTCCAAAACTCTAGTGTGTAGTGCTTTGTCACAGGTAAGACTAAACTGATGTTATACACAGAAGGGAATCTATATTTGTACAGAGATAGGTTATTGGTAAGCCCGTAAAATCATTAGGATCAGATGACTCTGGGAGAAGATAAGTGAGAGACAGACCATCCAGAAGAGGAGTATCTAATATGTGTTAGATTATTTGTTTATATATTGTCTAGTAGGCCCGAGTCAGCCCAAGGTTAGTAGTTAGGCAAACAAAACTATAGTATTCGGATAGATAGTTCATTTGTTACCTGACATATATGTTTACATGATATTGCTTTACAGTTTTAACCAGTTTTAATTGTTGGATTATGATTTGCAAAAGATATGTTTTAAAAGGATGTTAGTGAGGGAAAACCCGTTCCGTTAACCGGCATGGTCTCATTTAATATCAAATAACCAAGATGTATAGTATTATTCACACCAGGCTTTATGTTTGACCCGAAAATTTATGCTTCTTCCCTTAAACTCTCGGGTGCTCAAAATTGATTTGAGTAGGCCGAGGGTTGAGATTTTCAGGTTTTTAGTAGATTAGCGAATAAAGCTTCCGTAGACGAGCAGGAGGCTGACGGATAGCTATTTAGGAGTTGCTATTTATGTTTTTTTATTTTCACCGTGTTGTATTAAGTTAGTATGACTATATAGTACTATGGTCAACCAAGGGGGCATCATCATATGTCGCTCTTGGCGTATTTATGTAATAATAATATTTTATCTGAACTTGGGAAACAATTATGGGATTATGTAATATGAATATGATACATGTTTTGGAAATGTAATCAGAAATGTTGTTATTTTTAAATCTGTGATTTTGTTTCATATTCATGTGCTTCTGGTATTATGGATACCATTAATATAGCCGTATTTTATCGCCGGAAGTTATACTATTGATGACTGCAGCATCTGTAGCGCTTAGCTTTGGACCTCAAGATAGGGGATGTTACAACTTGGTATCAGAGAAGAGGTTTATGAAAACTTTAAACTAAAAAATGAATTTTTAAAACATAATCCTAAGGAATTAGAGATAAGATCGGGGTATGGGATAACACTATAATAACGTACTTGTATTTTCTATATATAAGTATACGCTATATCTTTATTCTTCTATCTCTCTTAGGCTATTCTTCTGTATCTCACGAGGCTTGAATATAGATATGGATGCTAGAAGTGGAAGAGTGAATCTTGGGGAAAGCACCACCACAAATGGAAATGCCAGACCGAATATGAGAAGGAACCAAGGTTAGGCACACGTTGGGAATGTTGGTGCTAGAGTCCCACAAGTGGATATAGGAGTTATGTATCACTTTTTCGTGAATATGATGCAAGCTGGAATCGCTACTTGAGTGGTTGGAGGAAATGCTGTGGGAGGAGTTCAGGAAGCTTCGATGGTCAACAATTATGCTATTCAGAGTAGAGACTATGTTAGGCTTGGAGGGAAGCCATTTATTGGAACTGAAGATGCTATTGAGGTGGAGAGCTGGTTGCAACATTATGAGAGGATATTTGCTGATTTAGGGCTCAATGATGAGCAAAAGAGAAGGCTTGCTTCGAGACAGCTCCAAGGAGCAGCTTTATTCAGGTGGAATAGTGTGATGGCTGGAGTGGATGAAGAGACGATGAGATAGGCTAAGTTTAAGAGAAGGTTCTAGGAGAGGTTCACGTCTGCGATGGCGCAGTCTGCTTTGCTCAAAAAGTTTGCTGAGTTGGAGCAGAGGGAGATGACCGCGTTGGAGTATTCTAGAAGATTTAAGGAGTTGGCAAGGTATGAGTATGCCACTATAGATACCGTGATGAAGAGGAATGAGAAATTTATCAAGGGGTTCAAGCCTGAGTTGGCCAGGGCTACATTACCTCATATTAGGGATGCTTGTGATGTTGTAGTGGAAATGGCTTTAAGACATGAGGAGATGCTTGCTTTTATGGAGAAGAATAAGGCAAAGGAGGTCCAAGTAGTGCAGAGTTGGAAAAGGAAGTTCTTTCATAAGAAGGGTGCTCAGAAAGGTAGAGCTGTGAAGAAAGGAAAGTCTGAGGTGTCTGCTTTAAGTGCGATAAGAAGGGGCATTTTGCTAATGAGTGTCGTACTGGAAAGGAAAAAGAAGTGATCGAGAAGAAGAATATCAAATGCTTCAACTACAATCAGATTGGTCATTATAAGAACCGGTGCAAAGAGCCCGCTAAGGATGGAAGGGGCAAAATATTTGCATTGGAGCTTACTACATCAGGACCAACAGCTCAGGAGAATAGGAAGGTCGTATTGGGAGGTACGCTTCAGATCCATGGTATGTTTGTTAGCATTATGTTTGATACTGGTGCATCGCATTCTTTTTTATCTCGTTGTTTGGTAGATAAGCTTAACCTAGAACCCTCATATTTAGTTACTTCCTTAAGAGTTGCAAATCCGATTGGAGGTATGCGACACTTGGGATAAAGTGTGACCACCTAGAGTTTGATTTGTTAGGTCATACCTTTGATTGCAGTTTGCATGTGTTTGACTTTATAGGGTTCGAAATTATTTTGGGTATGGATAGGTTAAGTAAGTATAATGCTAAGATATTTTTCCATGATAGGAAAATATCGCTTAGACACCCTGACTATAGTGATCAGATTGTATATGCTGTAGAAAACCCTAGCTGTGAGGTGAATTCTTTGTTGGATGTTGTGGAGTTAGAAGATGATTTGAATCGAGTTTTCATGGTTAGAGAATTCGCGGATGTCTTCAAGCCTGTAGTAAGATTGCCGCCGAAATGAGCCATTAAGTTTCAGATAGATTTGGTACCTGTAGCAGAACCAGTGAGTAGGCCGCTAAGCAGGATGACGACTACCGAGATGAGGGAGTTAAAGGTGCAGTTGGTGGATTTGGGAGGCACGAATTTTATCAGACCGAGTATTTCAACTTAGGGATCAGCTGCAGTGTTTGCTATGAAGTCGGACGGATCGTTGAGATTATGTATCGATTATCGTAAGTTGAATGAGAAGACGATAAAGAATCAATACCCATTGTCGAGAATTGATGATTTGTTCGATCAACTGAGTGGATCCAAGGTATTTTTTTAGTTGGATTTGGTGATAAGTTTTCATCAGCTTAGAATAGCAGAGGATAGTATTCCTTTGTTCACTACACCTTAATAGCTATTTTGGAACACCGCTATGCGGAAATTTTAGAACAGTTCTGGACCGTTCCAATTTTGGCATGGCTTGTAGCCATTCCGCTATACTTAGGAACGGTCATGGACCATTACAATATTATTGCTTGCTCGAATCTTCCAAAGCTGCCTCAACACGTTCTCGGCGCGAAGACTCCCACCAAATTAGCACGAAACTTCACTTTCCCCTCCAAATTTTCATTTCCCCATTTCTATTTCCTCCGTAATAACCTAAAACCACTTACAACGCCACAACTCGACTCAAGTACGTCTCCAAATTTCTTCGTCGATCTCAAGTACGTCCCCAATTTTCTTCTTCGATCTCAAGTCGTCCGCAACCTCTCAACTCACTTCCTCGAACCCCCATCGAAACTCAAGAATCGCCGCCGCTGCAAGTCGAAAAGGTTGCCGCTGCCACAACTCACTTCCTTGATTCCAGAAATTGGGCTAACCCCCTCAATTGATAATCACAGTCGCCATCAATCTAGGTACTTGTTTCTCTTCACTTTAGTTTCTAATCAGGTCAGCAATTGATTTCTTTCCATTTATCATAAGCTGTATATTTGGTTAATGTTAGGCAATGAAATTACTTACAGTATTATTGAATATCAGTTAAATATGAATGATGAAGCTACTTCATACTGTTCACAAAAACACTAATCAATCATTCAATCGTACACCGAGTGATTGGGAGATGATTGTTTGATTTCAACCAAATAGACGTATTTATGCCCTGCCACCCAAACTTGAAGTTAGCAGCTAGCTCACGTTAGCTAGCAATAAAATATACATTTCGATGAAGTGTATGAAGCATCGTTATTGTATATTCTATATATGGCAGTATGCTTGTTTAGACATTGCAGAGGAGCATACGTAACAGCTATTTAGCATTTGTGTCTTAATTTTTTACGCAAGTGATAGAAGTAATGCCATATACTAGCTCTTAATATTACATTTTATTTAAATACGTATTTACAAAGTTTTAACTAAAAGATCTATGCATTTTTCTTTGTACTTGGATATAATTATCATTTTATCTCATAGTCAAACATCAAATTTGATGCAATTATAATAGATATATGATTGAACATGTATATTTTCAATTTAACCTGTAATTTTACAAACAAGTTTGAGTCTTTGCATTATGAACAAATACAAGCAGCAAGGGTTATTAGATAAAACAATAAGCATTCATAGTAGGCAGGTTTAGTTTTATCTTCTTCGCTATTTTTCTGAATTATCTAATTCACATTTGGCATCTGGATTTGTGTACGCAACTTAAATTTGGATGTGTTCTGGCTCCAGACATGTAGTAATGTTGACACATTGAAAAATTGTACTAAGACTCTATCGTCCTTTTGTTAATTTAATAGTCCTTATTTTTTTGAACTCTTTGTTCGATGTGAGCCTTGATTAAGAAACATATCCTCGTCCTGCCTAAAAATAAACACACTTATCAGCATAAACCACAGAAGTAACCTTATACTTTATTTTTTAAATCTCGGAATTTCTTGCCGCATATACTTTATGCTTAATTTTAACTGCATATACTTTATGTTTCTTAAACCTTATATTTAATTTTAACTTTATGTTTCCTGTATTTCATTCAGAGATTGGCCACCAACATTTACTATTAAATGCAGTCTGGTATGTCAGCTTATTTAAAAACTACATGAATTCTAAATACAATATATCGACAGATGAACAAAATATTTTGAGATAGCTAATGAGTAATCAAAGCCTGCTAGAGCAATACAGGCAGTGACAACATTATGATATGGAACTTGGTGAGATTGTAGTGAAGAGATTGTTTGAAATAGAACCTAACAACCCAGGTAATTATGTGCTGTTATCAAATTGAATAATATAGTAGCAAAGAGATTGTTTGAAATAATATATGCACCTACTTGTAAAATAATTTTTTTCGCGATCAGAAGAGGTTATCTTTGGCTTGTATTCATAGCTGTATCACTTTTAAATCGTTCATTGATTTTAACCCATCTTCATTCTAAAACTTAAAAATAGTGTAAAATAATAAAAGTTTTACTTGTTTTTTTTCTTTTTATCATTTGCAGATAACAATGTCAACACCGGAAGAAGCTTCACCCCGTTCGATTGCGCAAACATCCTCTACACAATCCGAACCAGTTGTGGTAAATTCATATGGTGTTCCTATTTCAGAAAATGCAGGAAGAATAGGAAGTCGAGTTGGTAAATTAATACGAATACATGTGCCGATATCATATGAACGTTGGGATAAAGTACCCCAAAAGTATAAGGATGACGTTTGGAATGAATTGCTCTGTAAGTTAAATCGATTTGTACCATTTTTAATTTTCTCTATAACATATGTATTTTGTTACATTACTTCATTTTTAACTCTTAATTTTCGCAGACATTTTTTCAAGTAGAGTCAAATGCAAAGGACCATTTTATGAAAAAAATGGCCGAGTCATTTAGAAAATATAAGAGCGAATTGAGAACAAATCATTATGATAAATTTGATAACGATGAAGATAGGTCAAAAAACTGTCCAAGAATAATCAGCCAAGAAGATTGGGATATGTTCTTAAAAAATGAAGCAAAACACAGTGCAAGCGAAAGAAGGGAGATAGGAAAAAGAAATTGATCAATGTACAAATATTGTCATCATACTGGACGTACGAGTCATGCCGTATTAGAACATAAAATGGTATAATTTCAATTTTTTTATTGATTTTGATTGTTTTTTATTGACTTTATATATCAGTATGCATATACATCTCATATCTCAATAGAACTCTAATGTTTGCATGCAAATTCTTTGTATTGCATTACTAATTGAACTACCAATAAATCATGCGTTACCTCAATTTTACCAATAAATCTATAACTCCTAGCCTTGATTCAATTGTATATATGCAAATCTAACAATGTTTTCATGAGGAAGTTAATCCTTGCCATTGTTGCATGAACTTCGGATATAATGGTTAGTTTTGTTGCAGGTCAACGCAAATCCGACAAAAGTAATCACACATTGTCAAGTATGGGAAAAAGCTCATACAAAAAAGGATGGGACCATACCAGATAACACTTCTTTATACTTCGTAAGTTAAACAAATGATAACTTAGATATTTTAGATATATCAAGGCTTTATCATATTTCAGGATAAAATTGCAAAAGCAAAGGAAACAATTAATGATAGTGATGAAGAAGAGTTGTCATTGGATGAAGACATCATATCAAAAGTGTTTGGCAAGGACAAAAAGGGTCGGACTCGAAGTATTGGGACCAAGATATCAAGAACCCAAATTAAGGCTTCTGCTATTGCACGTAAACAACTCAAAAAGGCTAAAGGAGACACGGGAGAACTAAAAAGTAAGATGGAACATATGGAGAATAAATTGGAAAATATGGATGGCACATTGATGACGTTGGTCAGCTTGGTCAAGGAGTTGACTCAAGGAAATCACATACCGGATGTTACTTTAAATGAAAGAGGGAGTAGTACACGTCATGAAAGTGTTGGGAGAAACCATATCAATGACGTTGCTGCTCAACTGAATTCAGTTGGCACAACCAATCAACAAAAATGTGAAATTCTGAACCTTGATCTAGATGTCATTGCAACGGCTACTGTTTGTAAAGATTCAACATCATTCATTATTCATGGGAAATTTGTACCATCAACATATGAGAAGTTGGTGGTGGACAATATACTTCTACCGGATGAGAAAACAAGCAAACAAAATCATCCTCTCGCAACAACCTTTGCAGAAGTTGGAATCGGTGGTTATGTGTGTCACCCGAAAAGTGCCATTCGCTATCTTTAGATGCATGATTGAGACTGCTCTAAATGAAGACCTTTGCCAAGTAAGTTGGATTTTATTTATTTGTCAATGCATTAACTTGGAGGCATGTCAACTCTATTTATGTTCTTGATGGTGACTTAAGTTGGATCAGTTGAATTGAGAGCATCCAAAACAACGAAACAGTCTAAAATTTGCATGTAGATACTTACCTAAGACATCGAATCTCAACTCACGTTTAACGGGTGCCTACATACCAATTTGAATTATTACATGAGATGCGCTGAGAATTGCCTAGGTGGAGAGGTAGGTAGAAAGTCTTGGCCAGCATATAGACGGAGACCTAGAATGATTTTTACAATTGAGTTCTTCGTACTAAAAGCAATGCATAAATTTATGCTTTTAAAAGTAATTCACAAGACAAACCCTGATTCTTGTCTTTCTAACAAGACTTAACATCATTCTTTTCTAACATATGTCTATATTGACTAGTAATTAAAGAGAGATTACAAATTATTAATATAACATGTTGTATTTAACGGTGATTTTAAATACGTTTGTACCAAACTTTGACTTCTTCTCCTTCTTCATTTTTCTTTTTGGTATTTGAGTCAGACTCGATTGGTCTAGCTTGGTTGGCAGGTTGAAATGTTTCAGGTCTAGATTGGTTAAACCATAATTATTTTTTCATAAAATGCTTTTGACATCCATGTAAGTACGCCCACCATAGACCAAAATCCTGGTTATGTCATTGGATTTACGTGTCTCTATGCCAAATTTTGGTACGCATTGTGAATTCGAAATAAAATGCTTATGTCAACAAGTCAAAGTTTAAATTGTACCTGAGTTCATATATTTGACACTTATGACGTTTTGCAAGTTGATACAACATTGCAGCTATGGTCCGTTTGGACTGACTAAAATAAGCTACTTTCTGGACAAAATAAATTAGTTTTTCTTTCCAAAAAGCGAAGAAAAATAAAACTTAGATTATTTAAATCCATCTACGGCCAATATTACAAATTAAATATTGAAAATATCAAAGATGCAAATTGTCTAACAATCTTGGTCAAAATAAGGTAATTTTAATATTATATCCTCAAGCAGGTCAGCAACGTTCGGTAACCTCAATTGACGATTTTAGAGTAGATGTTACTTAGCAGCCTGCAAATTCTACTATCATCTGGCCCATCCATCAAAATTTTAATTTGGGTTGAGTTTGACATTTAGATAAATTATATAAGTGGACGACCACTGTAGAATCGTGTAGTTGTTGGGACATCTTTGTCACATATTTGTGCTAACCTTTGTAAAATGGTACGGCCACTTTAAAATTGGTTTGTCTGTGCAAAATAAATTGTAAGGAAAAACTTATTATTTTTATATAACCTGGCATTTTTTTTCTCAATTCATTTGTGGACATATTTTTGTAGAGGATGGATGGTAGGTAATTTTCCTCATCCTCTTATCCTGACATCATAGTAACTGCTAAAATAGTAAATATATGTTTAAAAGGACATAGTATATCTTATACCAATAAGTTTGTCATCATAGAAAAAGTCAGGAGTTTACAATAAAATAATGACAAACTTAGAACACCACATTTAACTGAAAACTACTAACTTTTTCTTTTTTAAATTCAAAATATCGCATTACATAAACGAACATTAAAATATGTACATTCACCGAAGTTTCTTATAAAACACCATTCAGTAACCTAAGCACAACGAACAAACCTGTCATGCTGTCTGTACCTGATCAACTAAACAGTGCTAGTAAACTTTTAAGATAACAGTTGAATTATTATGGATTGAGCCATTTTATTACTTTGTAAAAACACTTAAGAAGTCTAAAATTATGGCTAAAGATTACCAATTGTTCGAAATTATGATGCCTATGTTCACTATACAACCTCAGCATAATAAAGAAAATATACAACATTTAGGCTAAGCTCGGCTACTGCCATCTAATATTCGAGTTCTACTTTTTAACAGCCTTTAGGATCTCTTGCTTCTTCCACTTTGCAACAAAGATGCTTTAAATGGATGTAATTTTAATGGTTTACTTCAAGTTTTATTGAACCACTTATTTTAGTCTGTAATGCTTAATGGGGAGTGGCGGTCTCCACTTTGTTGTTTAGTCTCTATTTATGTGCAGTCTTTTCAGTATTTGTGTCATTGTGCTCATTCTCTGCAATTTCTTGTTCAGGTTGATGGGCTGCTGAAGTTACATTAGAGGACTGCGGATCAGGATCAGGATAGTTATATGAAATCAATTTTTTGAAACATTACTTTTACATGTATTGTCTTTAAATGACAGTTAATTCATTTACATGTATTGAGGTGAAAAATATAATATTTTACATGTACTAAGAAAGAGGTTAAATGTATTTAACTATACTGATACCAATAATAGAGGTTAAAAGTATAATAGTTTTTACAACATTACTTTTACTTGATATTTTTTATATATCGATCCTTTTTGGGTGTGCATTTTGAGTATTATATGATGAATATTGTGTAGTTATACTTGTTTGGATATGATGTTTGTGGTTATTATGTATTTTTTCTATGTCTTGATCAAATTAGAATTTTGTATTTGGTTATTTTACGATAAATATAGTATCTGGTTTTCGGACATCGTGGTAAAAACATTTGGAACGGTCTACAACTGTGCTAAAAAGAGCATGGAAAAAATACCATTATGATTTTGGAACGGTTTTGAGCCGTGCTTGACTATAATTTTGGAACGGTTTTTAGCCGTTTTTAAATGGTGAATTCGGGCCGTTATGAAAAAATTTTGGAACATTTTTGGACCGTTCCAAAATTTTTGTCACTCCTCATTTAGGAACAGTTTTTGACCGTTCCAAAACAACTTTGGAACGGTCCAAAACCGTTCCTAAATGACATTTCTGGTGTAGTGGTTGGCGTTTAGAACAAGGTATGGATCGTACAAATGGTTAGTGATGTCATTTAGACTAACTAATGCGCCAACATTCTTTGTGGATTTAATGAACCGAGTTTTTCGAGAGCACTTGGATAGGTTCGTATTAGTATTCATATATGATGTTCTGTCTAGAGATGAGAAGGGGCATGAAGTTTATCTTAGAGTGGTGCTTGAGATGCTAAGGCAGCATTAGCTGAAGGCGAAGTTTTCGAAGTGTCATTTCTGGAAGAAGGAAGTGAAATTTCTTGGTCATGTAGTCTCAGAGAAAGAGTAGTCTGTAGATCCGACTAAGATTGAAGCGGTGAATAATTGGAAGAGATCTGAGATACTGACTGAAATAAAAAAAAATTTGGATTGGCTGAATATTATTGGAGGTTTATAAAGGATTTTTCACGGATAGCAGCACCGACGACCAAGCTAACACGAAAGGATGTGGAGTTTGTGTGGACTGATAAGTGTGAGGAAGAATTCCAGAGCTTGAAACACTTAGTGACCCATGCACCTATGTTGGTTGTTCTAGAAGGAAATCAAGATTTGGTAGTTTATGTAGATGCATGTGGTAATGGGTTAGGAGTTGTGTTATTGCAAAAAGGTAAAGTGATTGCCTATGCTTCTCGATAGCTTTGACCGCATGAGATTAGATGCCTGATGCATGATTTGGAGTAGGCCGCAGTGATTTTTCCATTGAAGGTGTGGAGACATTACTTTTTAGGACTGAGGTTTGATTTATATACGGATCATAAGTCGTTGAAGTATTTGTTCTCTTAGAAGGAGAAGAATATGAGACATCAAAGATGGTTAGAGTTTATTGGTTCTTATGATTTTGGGATTGAGTATACAACAGGGAAAGGTAATAAGGTTGCAGATGTGCTTAGCAGGAAGCATTAGAATGCAGTGTTGGCAATGATAGCTGAGTGGAAGGATTTGGAAGCGTTGTCGGCATGTTCAGTGGAGATCTGAGGCTGGATGTAGTGGAGAATTTGTTGTGTTGTCTTGTTTGGAAGTTCATCCTATAATGATCGAAAGGATTGCTTCTAAATAGGAGGAGGATCTAGTATTGGTTGAAAGGATCAGGAAGTTAAGGGATGAAACCGAGAGTGATGATTTGAAGGATTTTAGTCTTGACCAGAATGGGTGGTTGCGGAAGAAAGGAAGGTTGTGTGTTCCGAATGTGGGAAACATTAGGAAAGAAGTTTTGGAGGAATGTCATCATTCGAAGTTCACTATTCATCCAGAAGGAACTAAGATGTATCAGGATATGAAGAGGAGTTTCTTCTAGGAAGGTATGAAGAAGGATGTAGGCTTATGGGTGAAGCAGTGTCTAAACTGCCAACAGGTAAAAGCCGAACATCATAAGCCAATTTGGTTGCTACAGCCATTGGATATTCCGGGATGGAAGTGGGATTCTATTTTTCTGGACTTTATAGATGGGTTGCCAAGGTCTAGTAGAGGAAATGAAAGTATATGGGTTGTAGTGGATAGACTGACCAAGAGTGCCCATTTCATTCCAGTTAAGTCAACTAGGACGACACCTGTTTTGGCTAGGTTGTTTATGAAGAATGTGGTTAGACTGCATAGAATTCCTAGTAGTATCGTAAGCGATAGAGATTCCTATTCACTAGTGAGTTCTAGAAGATTCTATAGGAGATTTTAGGAACCAAGCTCAAGATGAGTACCACTTACCATCCGCAGACCGATGGGCAAATGGAAAGAGTTAACAAAGTCTTGGAAGATTTATTACGAGCTTGTGTGCTAGATTTTGGGGGATCATGGGAAGACCTTCTACACTTAGTCGAGTTTTCATATAACAACAGTTGTCAGGCTAGTATAGGGTTGGCACCGTTTGAAGCTTTGTATGGAAGGCCATGCAAATCTCCCGTTTGTTGGCTAGAGGCCGGGGAAACATTGGTTCTTGGTCCAGATTTAGTGAGAGAAGCTGCAGAGAAGATTGAGTTGATTCGAGCTAGGATGAAGGAGGCTCAGTCTAGGCAGAAGAGTTATACAGATAGAAGACGGAAAGACTTAGAGTTCTCTGTTGGAGATCATGTTTTTTTTAAGGTGTCACCGATGAAGGGTGTGATCAGATTTGGAAGGTCAAGGAAATTGCCATCGAGATTGGTAGGACCATCTACTATTGTAAAGAGGATTGTGAAACTCGCATATAGAGTAGATTTACTGAACAATTTAGTAGGATTCCACGATGTTTTCCATGTTTCTCATTTAAGAAAGTGTGTTAGAGACCCAGAGACTACTATAGCACCGATAGTGTTAGAAGATTTAGTAGTAGAGCCGAAGTTGACTATAGTTAGAAAGCCGATTCGTATAGTCGCGAAAGATGAGAAGAGGCTAAGAAACAAGATAGTTGGATTGGTGAAAGTCCAGTGGAGACTATACTTGGGAGACTAAGAGCAAGATTAGAGATGCTTATCCTAATTTGTTTGATGGTATGTTTTACCTTTTTGATTGATTTGTTGTGTACCTTATCGTAATTTCGAGGACGAAATTCTTTAAGGAGGGGAGTCTGTAACGACCCTAATTTTTAGCAACATTATTTAGGATGTTTAATTAGCTAAATTAAATCAAATAATGTGATGCTTAGGAGATTGAGATTTGTGATTAAGATAGGGGTAGTCATGCTATGTAAACATATGAACTAAAAAGAGTTATAATAAAATAAGTTAGGCAAATTGGTGAAGGGTAAAATAGGAAAAAGGATATTCTAATACCCTAAACCCTAAGCCGTGTATTCTACACGTTCATTATCATTTGCAAAAATAAAATTTAGAGGCCGGCCACCATTAGCAAGACAAGAGGAAGAAAATCTAAGGAAGAAGCAAAATCAAAATCGAATACATTCAAATCTCAACTCCTTAATCTCAAAGCTAAGGTGAATAATAACTACATCTCATATTTATTAATTGTTTTCGGTTTTAAGATGAACCTGAATTATTTTGCAATGTTTAGCAATGTTTTTGAATGATTAAATGTTTATATATGCTTGTTGATGATTTATGCTTATTCATATAGATTTTATGATATGTTTTAATGTCAAAACCCTATTAAATGACATCCAAATGCCTTGTGATTTTAGATTTAGATCAGAAATGATATTTTAGAAATGGGTTTCAATTTTCAAACTTTCTGAATTAATGTGGATTTTATATTAATTTCCTAGTGAAGAAAATGATTATTTGGGTTTAAAATAATTTACGGCTAGATTATAAATGTTCTGGGATTGAAATTAAAATATGTTAGAAAACATATTAAAAACGATTTTTTGGAATTTTTGTTGAATTTTCCTAAGTGTTTTGACGAATATAAAAAATTATTTAAGGTATGGGACTTAAATGTTTTATATATTTATGAAAGGAGAAGGGGTATATTATAAATTATTTAAGTTATTTATTTCTAAAATATTAGCAGTTCTTTTAGAAAACAAAATTTACAACCAATCATATTTTGAAAAACAAGGCAGGTTAGTTGAAAAGATTACTTTAAAATGGTAAAAATAAGTTTAAACGGGCTTTTATGTGTTTCGCCTCTTTCGGCACTAGGGTTTCGATTGAGTAGCTCCGCCTCCATCACCATCAAAACCAATGCACATGGTATCAATGACTTGGTACATAGCAAATTGGACTTAGGCGGATGGTACTGGGTCAAAGCTAAGGGTTCCGAAGGTGTCGAAACGTTACTTTGCTTTTAAATGAAAATGCGTCTGCTTTGCTTTTTAAGGGTATGCTTTTGACTTGGTTGGCTTTTGACTAGGTCTAATTGTTTTAAAGGAAAGGTTTCGAAAGAGGTTGCGCCTTTTGTTTGAAGTAAATGTTTTCAAAGGGGTCGAAACCACTAGATGCCACTTTTCTACCTTCCGAAGCAATAGGTTTCGGAATGTAAACTTTGTTTTAAAACTTAACCACTTCTCCAATGCTTTCAAAGGGTTGGTTTCTACACCATCACTTCCTTGCTTAGGAACTGTTTTCAAAAGAGGGCTTTCGACTTAAATGTTTTACGACTCTTTTGCTCCATTGAAGGTAGAACCCAAAGGTTTTGAAGGAGTTAATTTTAAATGGTTTCGAAAGGCTTCTACATGTTTAATTGAACCCAAAAGCTTTCGAAAGGTTTTAAAGAAAGGTTTCGAAGGGGTGTTTCCCTAATGGTTTCGAAAGGTTTGAAAGGAAGATTTCCAAGGTTTAAAGAATGGTTTCGAAGGGGTGGTTCCCCAATGGTTTCGAAAGGTTTAAAGGGAAAGGTTTTCCAATATTTTTGAAAGGCAATGTTTAAATGGTTAAGTGTTCAAAAGAAGGATGTCTAAGGTTTTATAGCTTTCAAAGGAAAGATTTTTCAATGGTTTCGAAAGGAAGATTTCGAAAGAAATGTTTTGGCCTTTCGGCCTAGGTTATAAAAAGGGTTTACTTGGTTTCGAAAAGGGTACTTTCAATGGTTTCGAAAGTGGTACTTTCAATGGATTTGAAAGGGGCACTTTCAAAGGTTTAAATGTTTTCATCAACAAAGATTTGTGTAAAGTATATATATACATGGCAAGGAGATTTTGACTAAAGCATGGAGTATATATTTTCCTTGTTTAAAGTATGATTTAAGGTTTAAATCAATTTCAGACGAAAAAGTTTTCAAGGAAAATTTAAGGGAAGGTTACCCTAAGTAAAATGACTCAAATATTTGTATACCAGATGAGACCGGTACATGATCATGCCCTATACATTAGCTATTAGACTCTAGCTAATTTAGTCCAAAATTCCAATGTGTAGGGCTTTGTCACAGGTACGACTAAAATGATGTTACACAAAGAAGGGAATATATATTTGTACATAGATAGGTTATTGGTAAGCCTGCAAAACCATTAGGATCAGGTGACCTTGGGAGAAAATAAGTTAGGGACAGACCATCCAGAAGAGGAGTATTTAACAGGTGTTAGATTATTTGTTTATATATTGTCTGGTATACCCGAGTTAGCCAAAGCTTAGTAGTTAGGCAAACAAAACTATAGTGTTCGGACAGATAGTTCATTTGTTACCTGACATATATGTTTACATGATATTGCTTTACAGTTTTAACCGGTTTTGATTGTTGGATTATGATTTGCAAAAGATATGTTTTAAAAGGATGTTAGTGAGGGAGAACCCGTTCCGCTAACCGGCATGGTCTCATTTAATATCAAATAACCAAGATGTATAGTATTATTCACACTAGGCTTTATGTCTGACTTGAAGTTTACATTTTTTCTCCTTAAACTCTCGGGTGCTCAAAATTGATTTGAGTAGGCTAAGGGGTGAGGATTTTTAGGTTTTTAGTAGGTTGGCGAATAAAATTTCCAAAGACGAGCAGGAGGCCGACGGATAGGTATTTAGGAGTTGCTATTTATGTTTGTTTATTTTCGCTGTGTTGTATTAAGTCAGTATGACTATATAGTATTATGGTCAACCAAGGGAGCATCATCATATGTCGCTCTTGGTGTATTTATGTAATAATCATATTTTATCTGAACCTGGAAAACAATTATGGGATTATGTAATATGAATATGAAACATGTTTTGAAAATGTAATAAGAAATGTTGTTTTTTTAAATCCATGATTTTGTTTCATATTCATGTGCTTCTGATATTATGGATATCATTAACGTAGCTGTATTTTGTCATCAGAAGTTAATACTATAGATGACTGCAGCATCTGTAGCGCTTATTTTTGGACCTCAAGATAAGGGATGTTACAATCATGGATGTATTAAGTGTTGTCTTCAGGAGTAAGAAAGACGGATCGTTACAATGAACTAGATTGGTGCAAGCACATTTGGAATGTTTCATGTACATCCAAGATGTCTACGTATGCATTACTGGAAAAAAATAGATAAGTTAAACACCAAGGAAAAATATTTCTAAATGGAATGTGGACATGGAGATTAAGTGTAAATTGTGCAGCCAAGGAGATGAGTCAAGAAACCACCTATTTTTCCAATGCCGCTATTCTAGCACATTACTACAGAACATCACTAACAAGCTCCGGTTTCCAATCAGCAATAGCAATGTAATTGACGACATTTTCACGAGGGTGCTATGTTCTAGTAAAGGCAATAAAGAATATCAAAAATTAAAAGACATGGCTTTTAATGTACTAATTAACTTATATGGATAGAACGTAATAATTGAATCTCTTAGAGTATTGAAACTCCTTTGTATATTCGCTTAGAACTACTCATGGCAGACTGTAAGCAGCTACTAAAACAAGCAAACTTCAGAACAAAAGACATAAGAGGCAGAGAACTTATCTTTCATGAATCCAGTCTCGATCCCAATCAGATACGTCAAAATAGTAGCAGATTAGAGCATAACGTCAGAATCGATGGCATTTATATAGCCAAGGTTGGCAAGAAAGCATTGGAAGCAATGTCATAACGATTAAATCTTCGCCTATAGCGAATATCTTGTCGAAATCGTAGACTCGTAGGAAGCAGCGCTCCTTTGATGACTATTAACCAGATCGAAATAGAAAGATTTATTAAATGAAGCTAACTGAATAAAGTATCTCATGGAGTATAGAATTAAATCCAACAACGGAGAATACATAGTAGGATTAATAAGCATTATGTGTTTTTATTTATTTTCCTTTTGCCATTGATCAGTAGTGTATCTTTATTATTGCTATTGGGGAATATTAAGAAACATATGGTTGTTTTTAGTATAAATTTTGTGTGAAACTCCTACCACTATTTTGTTTTCTCTATTCCCTAAATTTGTAAACCTTTTCTCTAAAGTAAATAAAGTATCTATTCATAAAAATATTATATAAAAATTATTTTATAATATAAAGTATGTATTTAAAATATATTATATTTATTTATTTTAGGCCGAAATACATGAATGTAGAATTTTATAAAAATAATTTATTTTGAATAATAATAAATATTTATATTCAAACATTTAAAATTTTATATATATATATATATAATTTGAAATGGTCAAATTTATTTAAATAAAAGATTTTCGACTATATCAAACTTGATTTAAATTAGGATATTTTTATTATCTAATGAGTCAATTAAATGAATTTGAAATTTAAATTAATTAATAAATTTTGAATTATATTATATATACAAACTTAATTTATATTTATATGCCAATATATATATATAACATATGTTTATAAAATAGTACATCCTACTAATAATATGTCTATACAAACCATATACATATATTTTAGTATATTTAAACATATGTATATACTTATGTGTGTATATTCCCTTGATACATGTATGAATGTATAATATATATATATATATATATATGATACCAAAACATACATCATGTATATAAATATATCAGCATTTTAAAATAAAATGGAATATTATTTTAAAATGTAGATTGGATCTGGCACTTACTAATAGTTTACATAGA
The DNA here is from genome assembly GCA_030737815.1 of Allium fistulosum. Lineage (NCBI taxonomy): Eukaryota > Viridiplantae > Streptophyta > Magnoliopsida > Asparagales > Amaryllidaceae > Allium > Allium fistulosum. The sequence continues at coordinate 16,421,353 of JASFAW010000015.1, read as the reverse complement.
CTCATTAAGATCCAAATAGATAATTCATTTTGAAATTTGCCTATTTACAGGCTGCCAAACGAGCCAGTTCCAACACTCTTCACTATCGAGATCCATATATGCCATCACATAACTTAGTCATTTCACTCATCTCGTTTTTTCAATAACTAATTGTTAAAATGCTACTGCTAACAATATCATCATAGTAGTGGTGGTAACTAATTTACGTTGTGAAATATTGTACATACTTATGATGTATTTGATAATATATATCATAAAACATGGAAATGAAAATATAGTTTGCATTTATTGAACATGATCATTAAATTATAAATTAAAATTAATCATTAAATTATAAATTAAAATTAATCGATTATAAGATGTACATATGACATTATTGGCTTTACATTGCAAAAACATTTAGTTTATAGATGCATATATTATGTTCATTTTGGTTTTGTCGTTTCAAGCGAAATTACGAGTGGTTTTTTATGTGTAGGGAGAAAGTAGCTACCCCTCTTATTGTATACTCCTTATGTTATACCTCAATGATTTATCGAATTATACAATTCAAAATGAATTCAAAATCTGAGGATATGTTGTTAAATAGTTAAAAATCATTTTGATAAAAATTTGCATTTTTTGGATAATTTTTAAAATTTTAAAAATAATATCCAAAATTGAAAGGTAGATCCAACAACTAATATTTAACTTAACATGTTGAACGTGTTAGAAATTTCAAAATAATCTTAAAATTTGTATAGATGTTGTTTGTAATGGAGATTAAATATCCTCAATGTATAGATTCATTTTAAAGTGTGAAACTGAAAAAAAAATCAATAAGGTGTAGGTAGAGGTGTTGCGTAAGAGGTGTAGTTGTTCTCTTCTATGCACACATACATACACATACATATATACTTATTTGTTTATTTACCATGCCCTCAATATTCAACGGCGTACTTCATATTACCCGATGTAAAAATACTTATTATACGTTCAGTCGATGAAAATTGGTTAATTAACATTGCGTTACCTATGGAATGTGCTAATTTTCGAACATATATCATCGAATTGCTTTTATTTTTTGATTGATAATATATTGTCGGTTGGTAATATATTGTCAATCCATTGGACAAAATGAAGCAAAGCTTTACTTTTAAATTTTATTTTTATTTTTATTGTTGTATAGCCTCCCAATTATAACCCCCCCACACGCACGCACGCGCGCGCGCACACAACCCAAATGCTCGTTCCTGTTTGCCATAAGCCCTAAAATGTACTCTGATCCTACACCCTGTCTCCACCATTCACCTCCTACGCTCTATAATTACACTTTTATCCTCTTTCTTCGCCTCCATTTAAATTGAAATTTCCCTTCACCCCTAACGCTTTGTCATTGTGGTTGAAATCTTTGTTTCACTCTCACCAACACCTCAATGTTATTCCAAATTTTTCTCAATGAAGGAATAAGGTGGTGTTTCATTTGTTTCTATGCTTGCGATTTGACTAATTTCATGCTCCTTATTAATTGATGATTTTTTAAAATTCTCCTCTTTACTTCATGTATATTGCAATGAATTGTTATATATGCTGGAAGAGGTGGGTTGATCTGAATCTCTATTTATGGTGAAAGTTAGCATTACTGATGATGTTGTGTGAAGGTTTGGTGCAATGAAGTGATGATTTGGTGACATATATATGTGCACAAATATCAGAAGTTCATAAGAAATGATGATATGCTGGTAGTTGAAGGTGCAGATATAAGGAAAGAAGCAAGAAAATGGAATTGACAATGTGAAATAAGGATCAGATCTGATGTCTTGATATTGCAAAGGAAATATAAGTTGTAGAAACTATAAGCGATTATCATAATGCCATGAAGAATAAGAACTGAATTTTGTATATTGCAGGAAAATGAACAAACAAAAGAATGAAGGAAAAATAAGAACTGGAATTAAAAAGAGCAAGTAATAACTAGTACAAGAACTAATAGAAAAATTAAAGAACTGGAATTGTAAGCAATTGAAGATGAAACAAAAAATGTAATTGTAAAGTGCAGGAAGTAACAAACAGAGAATGATAATTGCAAGATAGGAACAAGAATGAACTGAATTTTAACTAAGACTGAATCTAACAATTGATTAAACTAAGTAACAAGATTAGAAGGAAAGGAACTGATCTAAAGTTTACAACTGAAATGGAAAGAAATAAAGATTAATTACTTTCTGATTTCACACATTATGTTTCACTATATATACAACTCATGCACATATACAACTTAACTCAACCGTACTTGACATAACCAAACTTGACTCAACATTAGACTGCATATACACTCTACTAAACTCGGGCCCCAAATCTGTTTGTATCAAGTGTACACATACACATATGCACACACTAATACACACAAATAACTCTCTCCTCAGGCCATGTCTTCATCACCTAGAGCCCCTGACAACTACCTGACACCTTCCAGCACCTTCTCCAACGATCCCAGGCTATTCTCTGATAAACTTTTTCGGAAATGCTCATTTTATGGTTTTGTGCCTACTAATACCAGTGTTTTCAGTCCATGGTTGTTATATCCCCCTTCCTCTTCAAGAATGGACCTTGTCCCAAGGTCCACGGTGGGGAATCTTCTAATCATTGGCCAATAATCCTTCCATGTAGCCTCCTCCTCTAGCCTGTCTTTCCATTTAACTAAAATATGCAACATTGCATCATTATCCTTGGGAATCATCCTCCTATCCATAATCCTTTTTGGCTATTCCACTATCTCTTCTACAAAGCTTGGAGCATCTTCTTATATCACAACCCCATTTCCAGCTCTTTTCTTCAGCTGAGATTCATGAAATACTGAATGTATTTTTGCATAGCTAGGAAGTTGTAACTTATAGGCTAACCTTCCAATCTTTTCTCTCACTTTATATGGTACAAAATTTTGGGAAAGTTTGCATGTTCTCTTATTTTTGGCAGAGATTTTCTTCTAAGGTTGAAGCTTTAAGAAGGCCCAATCTCCTTCTTTAAACTCTCTTTCTGGTCTACTGAAATCTGCAATTTTTTCATCCTCTCCTGTACCAATCTTAAGCCACCTTTCAGAAATTTCAATATGATATCTACGGTGTATAATTCTTCCTCTACTTTCTCAACTCTGGCAGTCTTTGTAAATAGGATAAAGTTTAGGTGGATTAATGCCATAGACAGCTTTATAAGGAGTGGTGTTTGTTGAGGTTTTCCAAGTGGTGTTATACTAAAATTCAGCTAATGCTAACCATTTTGACCATTGTTGAGGCTTATGACAAACAGAATATCTCAGATATCCTTCCAATATTTTGTTAACTACTTCTGTTTGGCCATCACTTTGGGGATGGTATACTGAACTGAATTTGAGGGTGCTGCATTGCAATTTAAAAAGTTCTTACCAAAATTTACCGGTGAAAAGGAGATCTCGATCACATACAATAGTCTTGGGCATTACATGGAGTTTTTCCAACCATTTATGTTGAAGACCGGTGGATAATTTCTAAGATAATAAAAACTTCATACTTTGATGATCGGTCTTAATAATGAATTGTCTTCTCATTAGATATCATGCCCATTTATTTTGTTGCAATGACACTGGCCAGTAATCCCTTTTCATGTGTAGGGAGTGCTAGATTCCTCCTATGCAATTCTTGCTAATGGCTTGCCATTCTGTATCAAAACTACTCCAATTCCTTATCCACTTGCTTTACACTCTACAGAAAAAGGTAGGTTGAAGTCGGGCATGGCTAAGATTGGTGGTTTGGTCAAACAGTGCTTGAGTTTTTCAAAGGCTTGCTTAGCTTCTTCACTCCACTTGAATGCATTCTTCTTTAACATTTCAGTCAGTGGTTTGGCAATCACTCCATAACTCTGAATGAACGTCCATAGTAACCAATCAGCCCTAAAAATCCTCTTAAGGCCTTCAAATTCTTTGCTAATGGCCATTCAACCACCGCCCATACTTTACTGGGGTCAATAGCTATGCTTTCATAAGAGATGACATGTCTAAGATACTAAATTAATCCTTTAGCAAAATGGCATTTAGATAATTTGATCACCAGCTCATTGTGCCTCAGGACCCGAAAATTTAAATTTAAATGTTCCAAATGCTCGGACTATGTCTGGTTGTATATCAATATTTAATCAAAGAAGACTAATATAAATTTCCTCAGGTATGGTCTAAATATGTCATTCAGCAGTGATTGAAACGTAGATGGAGCATTTACTAACCTATGGCATTACTATAACCTTATAATGACCATCATAGGTCCTGAAAGCAGTCTTGTGTATGCTTGGTTCGTGTATTCTGATTTGATGGCACTCTGACCTCAACTCAAGCTTGGAGAGGAACTTGGATCCTTGAAGCTCATTAAAAGTTCATCTATCAATGGTATAGGGAATTTGTCTTTTATGTTTTGGGAGTTTAGAGTCCTATAGTCAATGCAAAGCCTCAATGTTCCATCCTTCTTCCTCACCATCACCACTGGATAAGAGTAAGAGCTACAACTAGGTATGATAATGCCCGATTCTAGAAGCTCTTTGATAATTTTTACATGTTCATTTTTAATATGGCGGGTGTATCTATATGGTTTGAGGCAGACTAGTTTGGAGTTTGGGAGCAAAGGAATTTTATGGTCATGTAATCTCTTTGGTGGTAATGGAGGATTAATGGTAGTTATTTCGGAGTATATTTGGAGAAGCATTTTAATTTCAGGAGGGATGGTAGGGTTTTCAAAGTTTTGAGAAAGAGATAGGGTACATAACATCATGGTAAGCTACCCTTGTGCCCATTCCTTTCTCATGATGTTCTTATTAATCACTTTCAACTCTTCTTGCTGAAGTCCTTGCCAAATATACTCTTTATTATTGTATGTGAATTTGACTTGCAGCTTCTCCAAATTTAAAGTTACTCCATCCAGTTTCTTCATCCATTGAGCACCTAAGGTCACCTGACAACCTTTAAGTGGGAGCAACTGATGGTCTATAGGCATCTTACATCCTAAGCAGTTGAGGATGACCTGATTGCAAACTCCTAATCCATTCTACATCTATCCATTTGCTACCACAATCTCATAATTTTTTAATTCATCAATTTTCAATCTCAGTTTTTTGCTAACTGATCATGTATGAAGCTGTGTAGACCCTTAATCAATTAATATTTGCACTGGTTTGCCATGAATAAGTCCTTTCACTTTGATGGTGGAGAGGGCTAGGATTCCACACATAGCTTTAAGGGTGATTGATGGGGCTTCTTCTACCGATTCATCACTTTTGCATTCATTAATTTCCTTTGTGACCTCATCTTATTGAAACTCTTCATCACGTAATGGCATTATGCCTTCTAAAACATATACTTGTGGATTCTTACATTTATAATCCTTGTGTCATTTATCCTTACACCCATAAGTTTAGCCTTCTCATTTCAATCATTTGACTAGGACTAAGTCCTTTACTTTTGGATAAGTTCTCCAGTGCATTATCTTGAGGATTTGGGTTAGAGCTAAAATTAGGAGATGGTTTGGAGTATTGTGGAGGAGTAGGGTTGCTGTTTTCGGAGAAAGTGGAGGTATTGGCAGGGTATTTGTTACCTTTCTTGGTTTGTATGTACATACTTTTAAACGTCTTGGAAAGAGAAACGACTACTTTAATTCAATAGGTCTTGATCTACGAACATTATACCTAATATCTCCCCTCAATCCACTAATGAATCTATCCAAGAGAAATTTAGGAGGTAGGGTCTCTATAACTACCTACGGTTGCTCAAATCTGCTCAAATCTGCTCTCACATTGGAATGTTGTTTGAGTTTGGAGAAGGTTTCATATGGTCTTTCCATTTCTTCAGGTTTAAATCTCAGATTTCCTCCTTGAACACTGGCCATGACTCATAATTGATCATTGTGTTTGTATACCGATGATACAATTGAAGTGCTTCCTTCTTGAGGTAGAAAGGACATATCTCCACCCAGTAGTGCTCTTCGGTGTGATGGAATCTAAAGAACTGCTCCACTTACCTCAACCAATCAGTAATTCTGTCTTCACCAGTAAAAGTAGGAAAGTCTAGTTTCAAAGAGAGTAAGGGATTAAGGTAGTTTGGATATGGATTTATGGATGCTTATGGAGGTTATTGTGGGTACAGAGAAGGGTTCATGAAGCATTGAACATTTCTTGGTTGTGGTAAGGTAGTTCTTGATGCAGTGGTGGTTCATAGACCTGGTGGTGGAACTGTGGGTACATTTGGAGCATATGGACTATAAGGAAGAGGTTTTGGGTGTGCTATAGGAGGTGGCTAGTGGGGTATTGGTGGTGAAACTAGAGGTATGGGTGGTGGTGCAACAGGTGGTTGATTTTTGATTTGCTAAATGCTTAAACTAAGGTAGTGAGAATATTGTGGATTCCCTCAAACTTTATGTTGAGATCTTGGGTAGCATGCTCCATATTCCTCAAAGAATAAGTAGTTCTATTATTGATTTCTTCCTGCATCTGCCATGATTGTTCTTGATCTTGAATTTGTAGTGGAGTTTGATTTTGGTTGCTGATGAGGTTAGGATGGATTTGAGGGTTTGGGACAACCTCTGATGACTGCTCTGATACTAAATTGGAAGAGGTGGGTTGATCTGAATCTTTGTTCATGGTTAAAGTTTCCATTACTAATGATGTTGTGTAAAGGTTTGGTGAAATCAAGCGATGATTCAGTGACAGATATATGTGCACAAATATTAGAAGTGCCCAAGAAATGATGATACGATGGTAGTTGAATGTTCAAATATAAGGAAAGAAGCAAGAAAATAGAATTGACAATAGAAAATAAGGATGATATCTGATGTCTTGATATTGCAAAGGAAATATAAGTTGCTGAAACTATGAACAATTACCAAAATGCTATGAAGAACAAGAACTGAATTTTGTATATTGCATGAAAATTGAACAAACAAAATAATGAAGGAAGAATAAGAACTAGAATTAAAAAGAGCAAGTAATAACTAGTACAAGAACTTGCGTAGCATGATTCGGCTTTGGTGCAAGAGGTCACAAGTTCGAAACTTGCGTAGTGTGATTCGAACGTTTATTGACATGTGATATGTTGTCCTAGTGACATGTTGTATATAAAGTACCATTTCAAAAAAATAAATAAATAACTAGTACAAGAACTAATAGCAAAATTAAAGAACTGGAATTGTAAGCAATTGAAGATGAGAAAAGAACTGTAAATGTAAAGTGCAAGTAACAAACAGAGAATGATAATTGCAAGATAGGAACAAGAATAAACTGAATTTAAACTAAGGTTGAATCTAAGAATTGATTAAACTAAGTAACTTGATTAAAAGGAAAGGAACCGATCTAAATTTGCAAGTGAAATGAAAAGAAATAAAGATGAATTACTTTCTGATTTCACATACCTAATGACCAATGCATGTACCACTATATATACAACTCATGCACACATACAACTTAACTCAACTAGACTTGACTTAACCAAACAAGACTCAACATTACACTGCATATATACTCTACCCAACACCGGCCCCAAATCTTTTTGTATCAAGTGTGCATGTGCACATATGCACACACATGCACACACTAATACACACAAATAACTCTTTCCTCAGGCTATGTCTTCATCACCTAGAGCCTCTAACAACTGCTTGACACCTTCTAGCAGCTTCTCCGACGATCCCAGGCCAGCTTCTGATAAACTTGATCTGAAATGCTCATTTACTGGTTTTATGCTTGCTAACACCAATATCTTCAGTCCATATTTGTTACATATGCATTTGATTGTATTATATGGTGCTTTGTAAATAGTTTTATATTACATAAAAACATCATCTATTTAGAGTGTACTCATGCTTTTTTTCGTTGTCCGTCTAATAATTTTGAATTTCTTAGATAACAAAAGCAACATAAAAGAGTGCAAAGAAAAGCCAAAGAAAGCCTCTAATTAACAAAGGGAATAATTAATTCTCGAAATGTTGATATATGTCGATGAATACTTAGCCAACTAATGATTTTTAAAACATTTCTCAATAAGTGTTGTATGATTTTTGTTATAACTATACATTGTTTGGACCAAGTCATATCATTTTGAATGGCAACACTCCTCCAACTGTAAGAAATTTTTTTAATGTTCGATCTTTCATGATTAATGATGAACAATTCAAGTAATAGACCAAGGATCACCAATATCGAATATTTCACAAACAAAACTTAATATGATTTATTGTTTAAGATGACGTACCTTGATTAACAGCGGAAGATGTAATGGCTGTCATCTTCTTCTTCTGACTTCTAATAATTACTCTTCTTCTCAAAATTCGGTTTCTCTCTCTAACCCTATTTCTTTATGTGTTTCTTGATGGAGAAGAATACATCTATATCTTGGAAGAGAGAGGACCCAATCCTTTATATAACATTTAACTCTAAATCTGGTACGTCCATCATATACCAATTCAACGCTTATGATTAATCACAGACCTAATGTTCTAACTATAGAACGGTCTATTTATGACTTAATTAATCGGATCACATTAAGATTAGAAACTTCATAACGTTAAAGGTAAATGAAACGTTCTATTTATGATCTAATTAATAGGGTCATATTAAGATTGGAAACTACATAACGTTAAAAGTAAATGGAACGATTGCAGTTTCTAATAACAGATTTCTAATATTCTCCCACTTGACCCGATTATTCATAATATCAAGTGTTGAACATCATACTATGATAAATTGCTGAGAGTTATGGCGATTATGCATTATTAATTCAATGCATTCCCTTCCATATACTACAATACCAGCAATCCATCATTTTATATTCATAATTTATATAAAACAGCATAATGGTCCACATAATGTCTTATATCATAATGATTAAACATAATATCTTTATAAGACTCTTTATTGTTTAAAATTACATAAAGTACGTACTACCACATTAAAACAAGAGACGCATAATTGTATATCAGAAACACACAAAGGAGCTTAGAATGTCACACATCAATTATTATTAATACAACTAAGACCCATTCTTTGAACATGTTCCTTAAATTGTCTTGGTTGTAACCCTTTCGTCAAAGGGTCTGGAATCATAAGTTCTGTCCTGATGTGCATGATTGACACTCTTTGTTTCTGAACCTCATCTTTCACAACAAGATACTTTAGTTCCATATGTTTGGCACCTTTAAAGTACTTGTCGTTTTTTGAGAAAAACACTGCTGCAGAGTTATCACAATAAATTTTCAGCGGCTTGCTAATGGTATCGACAACCGCAAGTCCTGAAATAAAGTTCCGCAACCATAATGCATGAATTGTGGCTTCATAACATGCCACAAATTCTGCCTCCATAGTAGATGAAGCAACGATAGTTTGTTTCGCACTTTTCCATGATATGGCTCCTTGAGCAAACATAAACAGGTAACCAAAAGTCGATTTTCTAGTATCGATGCATCCAGCAAAATCTGAATCGCTATATCCAATCACCTCCAATTCATTGGATATACTATACATGAGCATGTAATCTTTCATGCCTTGTAAGTACCTCAACATTTTCTTTGCAGCTTGTCAATGTTCCCTTCCTGGATTACTTTGGTACCTCCCTAACATACTGTTTGCGCCAAAATTGGTCACAAACCCCGGATGTTGTGAAAGCACCAGTGTATGAATACAAATCAACAAGTATTCAAACACAAATCTCAAATCTAAGCAAACAGAATATCACAATTCAGGAATAATGAACAAAAACATGAGATTTATAGTGGTTCGGCTATCTCCGGCCTACGTCCACTTCAAAGGTTTATCTTTTATTGATTATCCTTGCTGATTACAATTGATTACAGTAGTTGCAATGAAGAACTTCGAGTACAATGGTTGTATTGAAGTGTAGAATTAAGTCCAGTAGAGTCTGGGCGCTTCAGGATCCAGATCCCCTTTCCTGAATGACTTGGGGCTCTATTTATGGGTGTAGGAGGCTGATATTTCGCCTAAAATTAGGGAGACTACTTCTGGCACGTGTGGGGGCCCATGCGCCCGCGTTCAGAAAATCTGGGCCCGCTTTGGGATCGATTCGAAGTCCATTCGAATCGATCAAGAAATCATCCAATCGAGCTGAAATTTGGTGTGGACATTCTTCAACATGTGCATAAGCTTCTGTGAAAATTTCATGGCATTTGGACTTGTAGATCTCGAGTTATGATCGATTCAAGATTGTATTTCTGGTTGATGTGCTCCATTCGAATCGATCATCTTCGAATTGATAGGGTCGAATCGATGGCTTGGTGAGCGAAGGTGTTGACATGGCGCGTGCTTCTCGCATCGATCTGCTTTTCACTCCGAGTTGACTGGGTCGAATCCATGGTTTTAGCCGCTTTGACCTGGTGGATTCGAGGTAACGGATTCAAAAGTATGCTCCTTCGAATCGATCGAATGGATGTTCCCTTCGTATCGATCAAGGTAGGCCATAGTTGATCGACGCGAAGGCTTCTCAGCTGAATGGATTCGAAGATAGTCGTGGGATGGAGTCGAAGTTCTTCAACTACATGGATTCGAAGGTCTTCCCTTTGATGGATTCGAAGTAGGGAATGGTTCAATGGATTCGAACCATGGCTTGCTCGATGGATTCGAAGCAGGGTTATGCTTCGTGGATTCGAAGCACCTCCTCTCGACGGATTCGAAGCAGAGGAAGTTCAATGGATTCGAATAAGGGTATTCTCCTTCATTTTTCATCGATCATAACTCAAGCACACGAACTCGGATTGACTTGAAATCTGGAGCCTTGGCTTTCATGACTTTGCTTGACGTGTCTTACCAATTATAGCCTGATCCGGGCTCGGGCAAAATTCATCGATATCCATGGTGAAACAGTGTATAACGAACTTTTACGACGAACTGTCTTTAGTTTTCCAGTCAACTTTTTGGTGTCATGGCCTTACCAAAAGGCGGGATAACACATACCGACCGCAAAACTGATATCCGGTCTAGTACAGGTTTGAGCACACATTAGGCTACCTTGCATATGGAATTGATTCCATTTCCTTTCTTTCAACATCATTCTTAGGACATTGCATGAGATTGAATTTATCACCTTTCTGTACAGGAACTTTCCCAGGTGAACACTTACTCATTCCAAATCTCTCTAGAATCCTTTCGATATATCCTTTCTGAGACAATCCCAATATTCCTTGTGATCGATCATGAAATATTTCTATTCCAATCACATAGGATGCCTCTCCCATATCTTTCATTTCAAAGTTTGTTAAGAGAAATTCCTTAGTCTCATGCAATATGCTTAAATTATTTGCAGCAAGCAAGATGTCATCAACATAAAGGACTAGATAAATAAACTTGCTCCCACTAATCTTTTGGTATAAACAGTGATCAACTGTATTTTCCTTAAAACCAAAAGATGTAATAATGGTATTGAACTTAATATACCATTGCAGGGATGCTTGTTTAAGCCCATATATTGACTTCTTAAGTTTACACAGCAATTGTTCTTTACCTTTTATAGAAAAACCCTCGGGTTGATCCATATAAACATCCTCATCAAGATCTCCATTCAGAAAGTCTGTTTTCACATCCATTTGATGCAATTCCAAATCATAATGTGCTACTAATGCCATTATTATTCTTAGTGAGTCCTTTTTCGAAATAGGAGAAAATGTCTCCTTGTAATCAACACCATCTTTCTGAGTGTAACCTTTAGCAACAAGTCTAGCTTTATACCGTTCGATATTACCACTAGAGTCGTGTTTGGTTTTAAAAACCCATTTGCATCTGACTCTTTTACAGCCATGTGGTAACTCAACAAGATCCCAAACTTCATTCTGTTGCATGGATTTTAGTTCTTCTTTCATGGCATTAATACATTCCTTTGACTCTTACTTTCTACAGCATGTGAAAACGAAACTGGGTCCTTATTGATTCCTATATCATAATCTGATTCTTGCATATAAACCATATAATCATTAGAAATAACTGACCTACGATCTCTTTGAGATCTTCTTAATGCTACTTGTTGTGGTTCATGCATATCAGCATTATGTAAGTCATTTCCTTCAGGAAGTACTTCTTCATTTATATGTTGTTCATCATCATGCTGTTCTCCAACAGCTTGAACAACATTTGGAGTAATAGTAGATGGAGGAACTATCCTAGGCAATGTAACATTTACCCTTGTTTCCTTTATTTCCACTATTTCTCTTCTAGTACTCCCACTGACTTCACCAATCTCAATGAATCTTGCATTACCAGTTTCTACAATTCTTGGACTATGATTAGGACAGTAAAACACATATTCTTTAGATTTTTTAGAGTAACCTAAAAAATACCCACTAATCGTTCGAGAATCTAATTTCTTTTCATGTGGATTATAAATTCTCGCTTCCGCTGGACAACCCCAAATATGCAGGTGTCTTAAGCTAGGTTTTCTGTTAGTCCATAATTCAAAAGAACTCTTTTGAACAGCTTTACTAGGGACCCTATTCAACAAATAATTAGCGGTTTTGAGAGCATACGACCACAAATTCTTAGGTAGTGTAGATTCTGACATCATACTTCTAACCATATCTATTAACGTCCTATTGTGCCTTTCTGCTACACCATTTTGCTGTGGTGTACCTGGCATTGTGTATTGCGCACATATGCCATGACTTTCGAGGAATTTTGCAAATGGACCTGGACACTGGCCCGACTCATTATATTTGCCATAATATTCAACACCTCTATCAGACCTTATGATTTTCACCTTTTTATCTAATTGCCTCTCAACTTCCTTTACAAACGTCTCAAGGACATTCACAGATTGAGATTTTCATGAAGCAAATAGACATAACCATAGCGGGAAAAATCGTCAATAAAAGTGATGAAATACTTTTCTCTATTAAAGGCTGGAGTGTCCATAGGTCTGCAAATATCAGTGTGTATTATTTCAAGAAGCTGACTGCTTCTAGTTGCTCCTTTCTTATGATGTTTGGTTTGTTTACCTTTAATACAATCCACATAATTCTAGATCACTAAAGTTCAAATTTGACAAAATTTCATTACTTACTAATTTCATCATTCTTTCTTTAGATATGTGACCTAGTCTTTTATGCCATAAGAAAGCAGAATTTTCATTCAACATGCTACGTTTGCATCCAATATTATTTATTACATTCAGCAAGGAATTCGCATAAGTGTCATTCAGTTTCAATTTATATAAACCATCAATTAGAATACCAGAACCAACATTATCAGTATTCTTATATAAATCAAAACAACCAGATCCAAACGTACATCTAAAACCAGAAATATCCAACTTACTTACGGAAATAAGGTTTCTAGATAATGAAGGTACATAAAGGGTACTATATAAGTCTAATACATATCCACTTTCCAGAATTAGACAATAAGTCCCAATGCCTTTTATTGTGGATTTCATTCCGTTTCCCATAAAGAGAAAACGATCTCATTTGGATTTATGGTTCGGATCATAAGAAATCCCTGCATATTATTGGAGACATGAGTTGTAGCACCAGTATCAAGCCACCATGTATTAATAGAAACTTCAACTAAATTTGATTCAAAACACACGGAAGATAGATGATTACCTTTCTTTTCGAACCAAGCTATCCTTTTCGGACAGTCATTTTTATAATGTCCTTTCCTTTTACAGAAATGACATCGAACATCCTTTAGTTCTTTCTTTTCCTTATCCTGCCCATTCTTAGCAGGTGCCTTTTTCTTCTTGAAATGACTTGATTTTCCATTCTTTTCTTTACCAGCTTTATTACTCACAAAACTTACTGAGTGATTCACTTGATTTTTCAAACGTCCTTCTTCCTGAACAAATCTACTGGCCAATTCATTAACATTCCACTTATCCTTTATAGTGTTATAGTTAATTTGAAAAGGTTCATATTCAGAAGGTAATGAGTTCAGGATAAACTGGACAAGAAAAGAATCCTCTACTGTAAGTCCAAGGGAGTTTAACCTTGCTGCAAGATTAATCATCTCTATAATGTGCTCTTGCATAGTTCGCGATCCATCAAACTTCATGGTTGTGAGTTCTGCCATAAGAGTACCAGCAAGTGACTTATCAGCTGAACGAAAACGGTCTTCCACAAACTGCATATATTCCTTAGCACTTTCTGTTTGCGGAATTGTTGACTTGATGTTGTTAGCAACAATCATCTTAATAAACATAAGGCTCAATCTGTTACTGCGTTCCCATGCTTTATGGTATGATTTTTCTGTCTCAGTATTAGCTGTTGTAAGAGCAACAGGTTTATCCTCAAGGAGTGCCAAGTCAAGATCCTGAACACCTAAATGGAAATTGACTTGTTCTCTTTATTCGGAAAAATTAACACCAGTGAACAATGTAACAGATGAAGCATGTGTATTCATGAGAACTACTGCAAATTAAATAAAAAAATTGAAATAACTATAAGCCCATAGCTAACGCGATTCAGATATGTACATAATAGTATAATATAGCACTCCTTTGGGTAGATACTATCTTATACTTAACATAATTAAATACCAAAACATAAGTAAGTAATGAATATATTCAATTAAATAGAACTGACATCTTTGGATGATCAATATTTATTTAATCAAGATATCTATTAAACCTCATCATGTCAACTAGTTATAGAACAAGACTTTCCTTTGGGTAAGTTCTCAGGTTCTATCATTAGTGATGTCAGTTTTTAATTGGTATTATTATAACTGGCAATTTCTATCAATAATCATTATGTCACTTATGCACTAAATGATTATTCTGATTTTGACCACTTTGATGATTAACAAAATCATAAATCTCATGTGCATAAATGACTTATAACACATACTTGATTAAACATCATGAGTAAAGCATAGAACAGATCAATTGCAATCATAAGAAATATTCAGTTATTGATTGGTTGCTCTGATACCAAATGTGAGGATTCTATACTGTTCGATCTTTCATGATTAATGAAGAACAATTCAAGTAATAGCCCAAGGATCACCAATACCGAATATTTCACAAACAAAACTTAATATGATTTATTGTTTAAGATGATGTACCTTGATTAACAGCGGAAGATGTAATGGCTGTCATCTTCTTCTTCTGACTTCTAATAATTACTCTTCTTCTCAGAATTCGGTTTCTCTCTCTAACCCTATTTCTGTATGTGTTTCTTGATGGAGAAGAATACATCTATATCATGGGAGAGAGATGACTCAATCTTTTATATAACATTCAACTCTAAATCTGGTACGTCCATCATATACCAATTCAATGCTTATGATTAATCACAGACCTAATGCTCTAATTATAGAACGGTCTATTTATGACTTAATTAATCGGGTTACATTAAGATTAGAAACTGTATAACGTTAAAGGTAAATGAAACGTTCTATTTATGACCTAATTAATATGGTCATATTAAGATTAGAAACTACATAACGTTAAAGGTAAACGAAACATTCTATTTATGATCTAATTAATAGGGTCACATTTAGATTAGAAACTGCATAACGTTAAAAGTAAATGAAACGATTGTAGTTTCTAATAGCAGATTTCTAACACCAACCCCTCCCCCCTCCCAAAACACACACACACACAAAATAAAGACTAGGACAGAGAAAAGAAAAGGAAGTCCGATGAGGCAATTTAACAAAATAGAGATAATATCACTTAAAAAGAATGCTTGCATGCACAAATATGTAAATAGAGTTTATGCTATGAAGCCTTAGCCAAAGGGAAAATTCTATTTGGACCGTAGAACGCATTGAGTGGACCCCGTAAAAAAAATTAAATTTTGATTGGGCTAAAATCCATGTATGCCCTCTACGTGGTAATCCTAAACATAAAAGAAATATGGTATAAATCTGGAGGGGAATTTAGTCCAATTTGTTTTTTTTAAATGAAGGCTACTCAGCATGTATATGGGTCCAAGCAGAATTTGCCTATGCAAAGATGTGTTTTACATTATATAAAAAAGGGCTTTGATTTCCCACACCGATTCTTATCATTGGTATTTAGTACGAGCAATTGTATCGCCTAAACTCAATCCTATATTGGAATGTTCAATGACACCCCTATTTTGCAGCACTACTTTAGCATTCATATTATATCTTGAGCTACGCTATTCAAATGCTACAAAATTTTGTAGATGTTTGATCCATATATGAGGATCATCACTACAAAACATGAGATTATTTTGATATTTGAAATATTTTCAAAATCATAAGTCAATTATTCATCGTTTAAATATTTAACCGTTAAATTTAAGCATCAATTATATTTTTCTACATATATTCAAATGAGTCCAAATTTTGTTGAGATGATCTTAAGTATGAGATGAAAATAATTACCAAATTTTGTAGCATTTGAAGTAATGTGGCTTAAGATATGATAATGGTGCTAAAAGAGTGCTTCAAATTAGAGGTGGCATTGAATCTTGCTGTTATGTGTGTCTATATATATGACCAAAGTTCAATAGCTCCCTTGTTTTTAGCACTCTAAATACCCTTACCTTTCATCATTAGATTTACAAATCAATGGATTAATTTGACCCAAAAAAATGACAAAAGTTTCTTTCCTTGCATGTAACATTTTTCATTCTCTCATATCCATTGATTTGATAAATTCAATGGTGGACGTTAAGAGGTGTTTATGATGCTAAAAATAGGAGTGTCATTGACCATTGCTCTATATTATCTCCGCCTTTTCACATTTATGTTCCATACAATTGGAATGATTCGCACTCATATCCACTACATAACATCATCTACTCAATGATAATCTTTTGCAAGTGAGTTATGCCACATGAACAACACACTTCACACATACAACATTTATTCAATTCTCCTCTGCTGAGGTTGCATTGTGCTAATGAGCAGTATATTATCTTACCTACGTTTTCTGTAAGCATGTTGCGATGTGTCCCCACATCACTCCTCGACTGGTTTTCAAATATACCTCTACAACATGGATTGTCGATGCTTATAATGGAAATTACACGTTGGGGGATTAAAACTGCAGTAGGATCTGTTTGCTCATAATCATCGTGTTGCTCTTTACTACAGCGGATATGTGCATCATGATAATGATAGTGATTTTCTTTTTCTTCATCACAACGTTCCTCTATACGGTTTTCTTCTCCGCGATGTAGATGTTCATCCTTGCCATGGCTGTGATCATGATCGTTTTTTCCAGACCCATCACAGCAATTTTCTAGACTGGGTTGGTGATCATGTGCATGTGCATCATCATCATGGTTATGATCATGATGATGATGATGGCCATTGCAATCCGATTTCTGTTTGTCATGTGCATGCTCCATGTGTGCATTATCACTGCAATGGTTATTCCTATGTGCTCCATGACTATGATTGTGCACATGTGTTTTATGTGACGAACAAGCCTTCATGGATTTTGGATTTTTTGTATGCAACAACATCATACTGTTGAGTATGACGATCAAGCATGTACCGACATCAGCTAAAACTGCAGCCCAGAGAATTGGATGGCCAGCTATAGCAAGTGAGAGGATGCCAATTTTCGTAATACTTGAGAAAATAATGTTCCCCATTATTTTGTGGTGTGTCCTCCTGGCAAGCTTGATTGCTTTAGCGATTTTGGTTATGTCATTGGACATTAATGTGATATGACTTGTCTCCATTGCAACAGCTGAGCCTGAAATGCCCATTGAGATACCGACATCAGCTGTTGCTAATGCTGGTGCATCATTCATACCATCTCCAACCATTGTGGTAGGGCCATACTCTTTTTTCAGATCCTTGATGATACCCACCTTGTCTTGTGGGAGAAGCTCAGCATGCACAATTTCTATCGCATTTCCTAACTGTCAGCAATCATGAAAAAAAGAAAAGTTAATTGATTGGTTGATTTAAGATATGTTTTTAGTTTGTTAACAAATACATGTTCAAGTAAAATGAGACATGTTAATGTAGATTGAATCAAAATACATATACATCGGTACATGTTCCCTATATGGTTGCACTTTCCTTAGCTTTACATCTGTTGAAGTGCGTACATTATTCCCAATGTGGTAGTCTATGATTTTGATCATGGAAAAGAGCCTCATGCCATAGTTTTTGCTGTTAAGTCTATTTAACACCAAGAGAAAGGGCGGATTTAGGCTGATAACTGATATTAAACTCGGTCACTGTCCATTTTATGCCACAGGTAGTGATACAACCAGACTGTTGGTACTTAGTAGTTAGCACGTTTATAATTTATCGCTTTGGGAACAATATTTTACTGTTTTTCTTTTTTCTTTTCTTTTTCCCCCCTTTTTAAATAAAATTAAATATTATTATTTTAAGTATTAGACCAGTGGAGTATGGTATCATATGCATACATGCTATACCTGAATATTTGCATGCATGGCTGCTGCAAAGCTATCTCCAGTAAGCATTGAAGTTTTGATACCTAAAGATTTCAACTTTTGTATTGCCTCAGCTGCTCCTGTTCGGCAGCTGTCAGAAAGGCTGAATGTACCAATAAGCATTGCATTCGAGAACACATAACCCCTTGTAACATCATCTCCAGTAACTTCCATATCTAGAAGTGGAACTGAAAATTACGAATCAAGACATGTTAATCTTACTGTCAGTTTTTAGCACTGTGCTTACTAATCGTGCATTTGGTGTAAAAATCATACCGGTATTACACCCAGCTCTCAACCCAATCCTTTTATTTCCAATAAATAGTTTATGTCCATCTATTTCTCCATAAACTCCCTCGCCGGGTATTATTTGAAATTCGCTTACACTCTCTGGTTTGGGCTCAATTGACTTTGATCGAGCATGTTCTACAAGTGCAGAGGCCATTGGATGGCTCGATTTGCTTTCTATGCTTGAAATCCTGTTATGTTGTGAAGTTTTTAGAACGAATATTACAATTTACAAATGCATTTATTTATTTTATCACTACATACCAGTAGATGAGTGATTCTGTTTCTGTGTGTGAATCAACAGGGAAAAGCTCCACAACCACAAAATCTCCTCTGGTGATGGTTCCAGTTTTATCAAAAGCTACAACTTTTGTCTTTGCAAGGGCTTCAAGAACATCACCTCCTTTCACTATAAGTCCTAATCTCGCTGCAGTCAATAATGAACAGAACGTTGCAACTGGTGTGGACAGAACAAGTGCACACGGGCATGCACTCACGAGTAGTACTAGTGCCAACTGGAACCAATGCTTCGGGTTATGAACATGCAATGTGAGAGGGATTATAGCCACACCCGCTGCTATTACTACTGCCCCTGCCAAGTGTATCAGGTATAAAACTATTAAGTCAGCAGATTAGATAATTCCTTGTAAACATCACTGTTTTTTGTTCTATTTTAGCACTACAGCGTCTTTATATAATGTTACTTTAATATTTAAGGATACAAGATCGAAAGGAAAATACTTATAATCAAATAATTTTTGATGATTTGGATAAGAGTGTATGCTGCATGAAAGGCTTAAAGCCTTTGCTATATGGTTTGCATCTATTGTAGACTTAGTGGCAGTTTAGCAACATAGAACATGTGTTTCTTTAACTAGGTAAAATTGTATAAATGTTTAAACTTCTTCTTCAATAACTTATACAAGATATACACTATGCACCATGCATAATCTTATAGGAAATGTGTTCGCTACCAATAGGAAGTTGATTACCCGGTGTGTAATACTTCGCGCATGAGTCTATCAACCTCTGTGTTTTAGACCTGTTATTTTGGGCTTCCTCAACAAGCCTTGTCATTTTAGCTACAGCTGAATTTTCAGCTAAAGCAGTTGTTTTGACACTAATATAACCTGAAACAACCATCAAACATTTAGTTGAATTTGAGGTCCAACAAATATCAGCAAAACTAAAGTAAAAAAGAAGGATGTACGTATGTAGGTATAGTTTGTTAGTTACCATCAATATTCAGGGTCCCAGCCCAAACTGGTGATTCAATTTGCTTGGCGACAGGAAAAGATTCTCCAGTTAAGCTTTGTTCATTGACTTCACTCTTTCCTTCAGCAACTGTACCATCAATTGGAATGACTTCTCCAGCCTTTACCGCAAGAATAGTGCCAACTTTTACATCTCGGGCATCAATAACTTGGCCTGTTTCTGCCAGTATTGCCTTCTGAGGTGTCATGTTCATTAAAGCTGCCATTCCATCTGTGGCCTGACCCAGTAGAAAATAAAGAAGTTAAAGATAAAAGTATATTTGAGGGCTTTGTACTACTAAGGTTGCTCAAGGTGTTCACTAAAGCTCTTATATTTCATTGAATATAAAAAGCAGCATGAATCGGAGACTAAAGGCCCGTTTGGTTCATTTTGATCCTTGGTCGAATATTTTTTCACATTGCTATGTTGTAGTCATTTGCGCGATCTTAAATTTTAGGCGGTGGCCAATGGTAGAGTGAAGCTCAAAACCACACAAACCAACATAATGTGCATGTGACTGAAGCTAGAAAAAAATACCTTCTTGCTTTAAAAAGTCATGGAAAAGGTAAATTTCATAAATGAACTTAATTCTTATTTACTCTGCACCTAATGTATTTGACAATACATTATTTATTAGATCAATTGAGATTGGTTACAATGTACTATTATTGAAGATGCATATTTATCCATTAGTCCAAGGCTATTCATACATTTGCATGTATGAGTGTGTGAGACAGTGCAGTGAACTAATAGTTAAGGAGTGGATTTATGGATCTAGAAGTTTTAGGTTTGAACCATCTAGATATCAATTACCATTTTCCACAAAAATATAATAAAATAAAAATCAATTGATAATTCAATACAATATGCGTGGTTGACATCTTGATACCTTATGGCAGACCCTTGTTTCTAGCCACTCAGCAATAGTAAATAGGAAGACAATAAACCCCGCTTCCGAGTAGTCTCTTAGTGCAATAGCTCCACCCACTGCATGAATATAGACAATATGGTTCTTTAGTATAACTTCAATTTCTTATTTGAGGTTCGATTCTTTTTTCATATGAGTCATTTATGAATGTACACCATATATTCCTTGTGCAGAAAGCCCCATTGACTGCACACTATATATTTGGATTCCTACTTGTTGTCCAAACTTAAAATTCTTTTCTATGATGGGTATCAAATATCCAATAAATTTAATTCGACTATAACAGTACTAGATGTGTCAAACAAATGAATCCAAGTTGGAATTTATCTTTAACAATATGCATATTAGATACTTTTTGAAAGCATATATGACGACAATAAGATCGATTAAAGCTAGATGACAATAGATCTATCAACAAATATAATGTAAGTGGGCACAACTTTAAAAGTAATGCCTCTTCTTTACATCAAAACTACATATATTATATGGTTGTTTGTTCAGTGAAGGCTTCAATCATAACAACATGCAAAAATTCTCTTGTAGTATATACGTGGTAGACGATATAATTTCATGTTTTTGTCCATTTCAACGATCTATTCTACCATTTAAATGCTAATTACACTAGTAGTATATGAATATGCTTTCTGGCTATTTGTCATTTTACCTGCAATTAGCATGAGTATGTTGATGTCAAGCGTTAATCTTCGAACCGCGACCAAGCTTCTAAATACGATTGGAGGCAGTCCAAAAGCCACAGATACAAGGGCGAGCCATTTAAGTGGGTGGAAAAATCTCTGAAATAATGAAACTAGAAGAAATATGCCACATGCAATAATGTATAAGCTTGGCCATTTCTTTATGTTGCTGCCTGTATTGTTTGTTCGTATAGTTGCTTCTAGTCTTGCCTTGTTCAGTATCTTCTCTGTTCAATTGATGTAGAGAAATAAATTAATAAGAGAATAACAAAATTACATGGCATGTTTGTCCTATATATCCTTATTTTGTTGAACTCTATGTTAACTTTTTCTTATTTGGTGTGCTGTGGACGGTTTATAATTAAGCGACATTTTTTAGGGTAAAGTTTAGGAAATGTTTTATATGTGAGTAAGCGACATTTTTTTAGGGTAAAATTTATGAAATGTTTTACATGTGAACTTTGAAGCTACTGACAAGTGCATATGGTGTGTATGTATTATGTGCTTATGTCAGTCGTCCTAGAAGCAATTAATTCTTTCATTCTATATTTATCAGATTTTCCTAATTAAATACAAGCTTAACTGTGCACTGCGCGTATGTTTCGGTTACTTTGTACATGCATTTATAATCTTTTCTTTAATTTTGATGATGGAAATGGGTGGGTTGTCAATTATTTCAGAAATACCTTTTCCATTTATGGCCAAGGCCAAGTTTTGTCCGTAATTATAATTCAGAAAACTAAGCATGTGCTTTTCTCTCTCTTGTAAATGTTCATTTTTTTAAGACCGTTTTCATCATTAAGATTAATAAGCCACATAAACCTCACTATAAAATCTTTTAACATGTCAAAATCAGTAGAAATTGGGATGACATATAAAAGTTTTTTTTTTTTTTTTCTTTTTTTCCTAATCCTCTAAACCACATGCAGTAAAAGGAAATTGATACTTAGAAAATAATAATTACCCTCTCCCATGTTTAAAAAAACATAAAAGATAACAATGAGATTAGCAATATCACGTCCCAACAAACCATTATAATACATTTCCTTTGATAAAATGATCTATGAATTTTTGAGCTATTTTATCATTTTTGTTGGTGGTGTAAGTTTTCTATGGATGGCTTCTTCCGTTTTTAGACTAACCATACACTGTGCATATGATTAGTCAGCTTTTATAGAATTAAACAAATCATTAACGTAAAATTAAACTAATCATCAAAATCATAGAACATGCATTCTTCATGATAATAAAACAAATAAAAAGGAAAGTTAAAAAAAAGTACCAATTTGAAACTGATTGATGAGACTGGAATCGTGCTCAACTATAACGGTCTTGGAGGTGACGATGACGGAAACTTTGTGGACACCATTAAGCGGCTTCAATATTTTCTCTATTAAAGGAACTTCTGATGGACAGCATATGCCCATGACATCGAAATAACTTTTCTGAGTATTTGTAGCTTCTCCCATTTGATTAATTAAAATTGAAGTAGAACGTACCGATATAATTATTATGTTAGAATATATAACTGATTTTAGTTGCCTGAATGATGATGTGAAGTTGCAGGTGAGAATTGCGTGTTGGAGAAAAAAAGTTAAGGAAGAAAAGGTTGTAAAACCGAAATTTAATTTGCAGCAGCGCCTTTTGAATGAGAGTGTAGTTTTGTTTGTTGGAATTAGGGGGTATATATATCGTGATCGAGAGAGAGAGAGAGCCGGTCTCTTGTTGTTCTTCTGTCCCAAATTAATGTCATTGAATCAAACCTTTTTTTCCCCGCATAAGAAAGAAACCTAGGCACTTGTTTATGATCCTGTAAGAAAAGTCTCTGTAGAAATGAGTATATAAATTTTGTTTTTACTTTTGAAAAAGAAAAAACGTAAGGTAGCTTGAACTTTTTTGGCAGAAAATACAAGGTCGCAATTTTTTTATTTTGAAATTTTTTTGAAAATTTTGAAACTTCTAAAATTTTTGAATCAATTTTGAATTTTTGAAGCGCAACTCAACTTGCGCTTTTATCAGGAAAGCGCAAGCTAGTTTGCGCTTTCTAACTTTTAAATTTTGAAAAGCGTAAGTTAGCTAGTTTGTGCTTTCTGAATTACAAAAAATAGAGATCTAATTTAAATACTCATTGCTACAAGTACTTTTCTTTTAACAACATAAAAAATAGGGAACGACTTGGCAAAACCCCTTTTTTGTATGTGTTCTCCCACTATTTATTTTTCTTTATAAATAATTATAATAAATAATGGATATATTGGATTTGAATGGTTATACGAAGCATACAAAAGTGGAGCACGGGGAAATGGTACGTGTACAGTGCAAGGAACAAGTGATTCACGATCTTTTTTTTTGGACATTTTAAAATTGGAAAATGTTGATATATAATAAACAAGTAAATATGATATTTATTTTCTAACAAACAAAAAACACACATTAACTTGCATTTTTATGATTAGAAATTGTAATAACTTACATTTCTTGAAAATAAATAAGGGTAAAAAAATCTAATAATAATAATAAAGAGATAAAGTTATATCATGAAAACATACTTAAATAATAGTTATAACTACCTACTTATGGTTACTATATTTTGATTTTTTTTTAAAATATTTTTTAGAAAGCAGAATTTGACTTGTATTTTCTATTAGAAAAACACAAGCTAACTTGCACTTTTTATTTTAAAAATAGAAATATCATTTACATATTTATTATTACAGTGAATTTTCTTACATATTTAAAATAGAGATTTAATACTCAAAGTCTCTTTTGAAATAGCGCATCATAATTTAGCTCTAAATTATATTCCTAAAGTCGTACTATCTCTACGGAAGGGTGTTTGGGGTGGATCAGAAGATTATCCTAATGGGGCGTAAACTTAAGAAGGAGAATAATGAAATTCGTACTGTTAACTAAAAGTTTGATTCATTGGTACATTCATTTAACTTAACAATCCTTCCCGTTTCCGTAGAGATTTCTTAGATTGAAATGGTACACAATCAATTTTTAAAGAAGTATTTACTATTGATAACACATTAGGAAAAAAACTGATTTAAAAACAACAAACTTTAATAATTAGATTAAGGACAAAACTTCATCACATTATATTAACATCAAATTCATTTTACTCATTTTCGGCAAAACTAGTTCATAAAAAGAGATAATAACAACTGAAATCGCGCAACAAAAGCAACAAATAAATAAAAATAACTTCGAAAACATTTTAATCGGTTAATGTTAGCATAAAATTATATAACAAAACATTCCATAGAGCTAAATGAATATAGATTTATCACCTCAAATCAGACGTTATTTATACATTTGCATGCTAATTCAATAAGCTATACATATATTTGGTTTAGAACTCAAACAATGATATACACATATTGCTTCTTTTAAAAAACGTTCACATGAACAAACTTCTCTATCAAGCTAATATACATAACATATACAAAAAACTAGCTTCTTTTGTTTAAAGCTAATTTGCATAACACTTACAAGGACTAGTTTATAGATACATACATACATATACGTATGTATGTATGTATGTATGTATGTATGTATGTACGTACTTACGTACGTATGTGCATGTGCATGTAAAGTTGGATACATAACATTACAAATGTTAAGTTAGTCCATCATTTAATAAGTAAACTACTTGCAATTATTTTAGCATTTTACCTTAACATAAGCTACAAGTATCTTTTTTTTATGAATCTTGTATAGCTTAAGCTTCAAATTTACTTATAATTATTATTTCTACAAAGCTAATTTTGCTTTACATTTTTGAAAATGTGCTAAATAAAGCTATTTTCGTTTTATGTTTATCAAAAGTGGAAAATGGACACAAAGACAAACTTTGAAAAAAAATAGATTGAAAGCAACAAGTTTCATTTTTAGGCTGAAGGACAAACTTTGAAAGAAGTTGGGTTGAAGGACAATGCTAAATATAACTAGCATTTTGTACAGTGTAAAACTGAATATAATGCTAGTTATAATTAGCATTTTGTATAATGTTTATACTGTACAAAATGCTAGTTATATTTAGCATTGTCCTTCGGCTTAATTTTCTTTTAGAGTTTGTCCTTCAGCATAAAAATGAAATTTGGTGTCCTTCAGCCTAAATATTTTTCAAAGTTTATCCTTATGCCTAATTCTCTCTTATCAAAATATGTTACTTTTACTAAAAAAATATTTGCATTTATCATTATGAAAATATTCTATTTTTAGTTACAAAGCTATTCCCAATTAGCAATTGAAAATGTACTATTTGCAAATAATAAAGCTACATACATTTAGTTTTATGTCCAACCTTTTCCAATATATTTTTTGCTCACATTAATTAAAAAAATTGAAATTTAGTTTGTACTGTCTGTGAAATGTTAGTGGGTTCCATTGACTTATGAATTGTGATTAATATCCAATTAAAATTTTAAAGTCATACCTGATGCGTTTAATGAAATCTGACTGTCCTCTGAAATAAATAAAAAACAAGTTTGTATTTAAAACAAATATCCACTTCTTTAAACTTTTACATTGGTATATAAATTTCTCTGAAATTTTTTAGAATAACTTCAATATCAATTTTGTAAATTAAACAATCATTTAGAGATGATAATGTCAATACACATGTATAAATCAACCAATTAAATATGTTACATAAAACATTTCCCAAAATTTTAAAGTTAAATTGTTTCAATCATAAATGGTGAAATAAACATCAACAAATGAAATTATGAAGTTCAAAAAAAAATCTTATCAAGAACCACTAGCTCAAGTGGTAAGGTTTCTAGATTGTGATTCTTGAAGTCCTGGGTTCGATCCATCGGGAGCCAAAATGGATGATCTACTTAAATTAAATCTCTTGTTATCAAAACATATAATGTAAATTAATATTGCTCAAGTATTAATGGTAAAACAAGTTAAAGATCTACTGTAATAATTAACAAATGACTTTAAGAATATCATTACCATTATAGTAAATAGGTATTTGATATCAGTTTCCATTATTTTCCACGGTAGCTATGAGCGCCTAGGGTTTCCACTTTCTCTACCAATTTCATCTATTCTCTCTTTTAAATTATATTAATCAATCAATTCCGACAGAAGAAGGATTTGGTGGGAAAGGTACATGGGGCAAGAGGAATCTCAAAGGGAGTTTCGAAGTAGCACTAAAGCAAAGCAGCCCAAGCGAAATCAAATTCTAGGTCTTAAGTAAAAAGTGACGAACAATAAGTAGTGAGAGATAATTAAAAGTCCCTAGCGATGGCATGTAACTTGCAATTCATTCATCCAATACTAGAAGATGGAGTCAACAAAGGAAGATTAACAAAGATGGCGGTGGAAGAGGGATGGAGGACATGCATGATTTTGTATCTTATCGGGCCCAGGCATATTATAAAAACCTTGAAACATATATATAGAGAGTATGGAAAATAGAAAATGATTCATTGCAGTCAAGATAAACGGCTTTTTCGTGGTAAGATTTAAAAGTGAGAAGGACTTCTCAAGGATTCTTCATGAGGGTCCTTGGTTTTTTGGTAATAATTATGAAGAAACTGAGTCCCAATATACACACGAATAGAGATCTACTAACATCCGTGCTTGTTTAGAAAACAAGCCAAGGTTGAGCATTAAGGTTTTTGAGGGTGGAAATGGTTAGCACACTTGTAAGCACTATAGGAGTCCCAATTAAAGTGGACAATGCTATGGCGGAAAGAAGCAAAATAGCATTCATAAGAATTGTAGTAAAGTTGAATGTGCTAGTTGGTTTTCCTAAATGATAAAAGGGTTATATGATGTTAACAAGAAAACTTGTTAACATTCTCAAAGCTAAGTGGTTAACGTGAAATGATGTTAACACTTCAAAAGAAGATTTTTTAAAAGTGATCACTCTCTTCGAAACCCCTTTCGAATGAGTTGGTTTGGACATATTGCATGCGGAGGTTGGTCTTATGAAAATATTAATTGAAGTGAGTAGGTCCAATCAACCTTGCTGAAATGAAGGTTAAGGAGAAAGCTCCCCATTCGAAGATTGTTTTTGAGTGAACATTTGTCCCCTTTCGACCGTGTCGAAAGGATCATTCTTCTCTTAAGAAAGAATATTTACTTTCGATGACATTGTTTATGCTCTTTTGAAAAGAACTCCTTTGAAAGGGTTGTATGTATTACAATGTGTGTACACCTTTCAAAAGAATTCTTCCAGCTAGCATAGTAAAGTATTTGTACATCAAATCCCTTTCGACCAGGTCAAAAGGGTATTTATTCTTTCGAAGTGGACTCATGTAACACCCCTAATTTTTAATAACATTATTCAGGAGATTTAATTAGATAAAGTAAATAGAATAATGTAAATATTAGAGTGATAAAGGGATAGAGATTTGAAAACTTAATTAGAGGTCGTGCTTAATTAAATACAAAGAATGGGTTTATGAACGAATTCATGCGTTAATTAATAAGAAAATAATGCAAGGGCATTATGGGGATTAGCCGCCACCATAAACTCATAACCCCTAAACCCACATTCCCATTTTCTCTACACGTTCATATTTCAAAATTCTAAAACGTAAAATCAAAGAGCACAAGTCGGCTATAATCTAGGGAAAAAGAGGGGAAAATCAATTAAAGCTAAGCAATCAAGCAAGGGGAATTAATCAAAGATCAATTCTCAAGTTCCTTATCCCAATCAAGCTGAATAATAATCAAAACCATCTCTATTTTCGTTTTTAAAGAGCATATGATTTCGGCTTTTATGTTTAAAACCTTATGATGATTTTTAATGATGATATGCATGATTTTATGATATGATTGAATCAAACAAGATTGTTTGATAAATATTTAATTCAATTTTAGGTAAAAATCGTATTTGCTGAATTTCGAATGCCATGAGGAATTGATAAGTTATGTAAAATATTATTTTGGAGATGGGTTTTAATTTTTATAATTTTTCCTAGCTATGGAGAATTTATTACGAATTTTCAAAGGAGAATATGAATAATTGGGTATAGAAATTAATTTCGGTAATTATACGAAAGATTTTGGTTCTGAAATTTGTATATGTTGGATAACATATTAAAAGTGAATTTCTATGATTTTTGGGGATTTTTCCGAAGTAATTTACTATGGAAATTAAATTAATATATATTTGGAGGACTTAAATGTTTTAATTGTTTTGCCTATGGGAAGGGTTTCTTTGCTAATTATCTTTATTTACATCTGAAATGAATGCAGCAGTTTTTAGGAAAGAATTTGAAAAGTTTATGGCAACCAATTAAAATTTTACAAATAGACAGGTTAGTTAAAAAGAAATTACTTAAAAAGGCAATAAAACATTTTTGTACAGAAGTATGGTTTCTCCACTTCCAGTAGCTACCTTTCAACCCTATACTTCCACCTCAACCCAGTTGAAACCAATACACAAGGTATCAATGCGCCGGTACGTAGTGGATTGGAGAATGGCAGCAGGTATGGAGTCGAAACCAAGCTTTCGAAGGGGTCGAGTCCATTGTTTTACTATCCAGAGAAATGCCACTTGCCTTGTTTTCAAAAGAATGCTTTCGAAAGGGTTTAGTATAGCTTTCGAAGAAGTTGTCGCCTTTTTGTTTCGAAAGTGTAGCTTTCGAATGGGTTGCCTTATTTTTAAAAATCAATGCTTTCGAAAGGGTAGTTTCAACCCAGTCGAAACCATGATGCCATCTTTATGCCTTTCGAATGGATCAAAGTCATCAACGAGTTCGAAAGGAATATATTTTTTTAAAATGTAATAAGTCACTTCCCAATGTTTTTGAAAGGGCTCTAGTAGCCACATAAAGGTTTCAAAGGCAATGGCTTTGAAAGGGGTTTCAATGCTATCCTTCCAAATATTTTACTTAAATGATTTATGCTTTCGGAAGGATGGTTTCGAAGCCATCAGTTTTCCCCAATAATTTTTATTTGAAGATTATTGGTTTCGAAAGGGGTACTTATGCTTATATTCACTTTGACCCAAAATGATATGTTAAAGATTTAATCCAAAATTTTCGAAAGGGGTACTTTCAATGGTTTCGAAGCTATGCTTCTATGAATTACTTTAATACTTTCAAAAAGTATGTTTTGATGGCTTCAAAAGGCTTATGCATAGTGTTTTGGAAAGAAGATTTGAATGCTTTCGAAAGAGGTTTTCTGATGGTTTCGAAAGTAAAGGTCTAAGGTTTCGAAAGACTTAGTTTTCAAAACAAAAAACCCAATCTCAATTTTCAAAGGTAAAACTTATGGCATTATAAAAAGGCTTTTAAATGCTTTTAAATTGGAGTTTTTGAAGAAGCGTGCCTTGATAAAAATAATGGGTTAAAGGGATTAACCAAATTCCAGGGGAAAATGATTTCAAGGGTATTAAACCAAAGATGTTGGCATTATTTTTGTATATGCTTCTTCTATAAATATATTTACTAAGTAATGGACCTATAATTGTATTTTGGGGAGTAAGGGCAGAATAACCAACTAGGTTGACCCAGTAGTGAATATAAATTAAGTTAACTCCTGAATGAATAGAGTTGCATTCAAGAGGTCGGGTGGACCAGGATATAAGATGCCCAGAGACCAACTAAGAATTTGTCAGTTTAGACAGGTTCATAGTAAACCCATGGAAACTGTGTTTAGTAAGAGTTATTGGCAGAGGCTAACAGGTTGTTAGTGAACCCATAAAAACTATATCTAGATTAAGTTATTGATAGGAGTTAGTAGGTTCATAGCCAACCCATGGAAACTATGATATAAAGGGAGTTATTGAAGATACCAATAGGTTCAAGGAGAACCCATGAAATAATTAAATGAAGTTATTAGCAGGGGCCAATAGGCTCTTAGTGATCCCATGAAAACTATGAAAAGGACAGGTAGTCCATAAACTATAAACAGGTTATTGGTCAGCCTATGAAAACTATTAGGTTATTAGTGACCCTAGAAACTATAACTAAGACTGGTAGTCAAATAAATGGGGATGGAATATCCAAAATAATTTTCTTGTTTGCATATCATCATAATATTTTAAATTGCTATGTTTTAACCATTGTGGATGCAGGAGCACAATATATGGTTCTTATAATTTTTGGATAAGATACTAGTAAGGAGAAAACTCGTTCCGCTAAGTGGTGTGGTCTCACTAGATATCTAAATGGGTTAAGATGGCAGGTTATTATTCATACCAGGCTTTATGTTTGACTCGAAGTTTATGTTTTCCCCTTAAACTCTCGGGTGCTTAATTTATTTTGAGTTGTCTGAAAGTTGAGGTCTTCGGGTTCTTCTTAGACGAATAAGCTTCTAGAGTTTGATTCTGCTATGTTTTGATGTAAAGGAAAAGTTTTTTAATTTCCTAGATATATATATACTCTAATCATCCAAGGGGGCATCTTCATATGTCGCTCTTGGCGTATGTTGTAATAATTATAGTTTCTTTGAATGTGGTTCTTGAATATGGGATTATGTAATGAACTTGAAATGATTTGAAATGGTATGTGAAAGTTTTTTAGTGATTTTAAAATTTTTCCATATCCATGTGTTTCTATTATATCGATGTGTCTAACATTACCGTATTTGGTCATCGAGGATTAATAACTATGGATGATGACATCATCCGTAGCCGTTAGTTTTGGGCCTCCAAGTGGGGGATGTTACAAGTTGATATCAGAGCACAGGTTTATGAAAACTTAAAAGAAATATAAGTCTAAAAGATTTTTCAAAACATAATCCAATGAATCAGAAAATAAGATCGGGGTTTAGGTTAATGCTATAGTAACGTATTTGTATTTGATATATGTATATATATAAGTACGTATTCCCCTCTCTCTTAGACCATTTTTCTGTATCTTACTAAGGCTCGTATGAAGATTTACGAGAAAGAAGATATGGAGGTAGGAAACAGAAGAGGAAATCTTGGTAGAGGAAGCACCACAATAAACGGAAACGTTCGACCCACCAGGAGGAACCCGGGTCGACGGGCTAATGCTAATCAAAATGCAGATGCCAATGTGGGTGCTAGAAATCCACCAGTGGATATGGGGATGTTGTATTAGTTCTTCGTCAATCTAATGCAAGTAGGAGCAGCTACTGGAGTTGCTGGGAATGTTGGAGGAGCTAATCCTATGCCTCCAATTGGAAACAACTATGCTAAGTTGAGCAGAGATTACACCAGTCTTGGTGGGAAGCCGTTTGTGGGAATAGAGGATGCCATCGAAGTTGAAAATTGGCTTTTGCATTGTGAGAGAATCTTTGTTGACTTGGTATTGAATGATGAGCAGAAGAGGAGACTAGCCTCTACGCAGTTGCAGGGAGCAACGCTTCATTGGTGGAATAGTGCTACCGTCGGAGTTCCTGAGGAAGAGTTGACTTGGGCAGAATTTCGAAGGAGATTCGAGCAAAGATTTTTGTCTGAAGTTGCTAAGTCGGGGTTGTTGAGAAAGTTTGTGGATTTTGTGCAAGGAGAGATGTTGGTAATTGAGTATGCTACTAAATTTGATGAGCTATCCAGATATGGGTATGCTACGATTGACACCATCATCAAGAGGAATGAGAAATTTATTCGGGGATTGAGACCCGAGATTGCTAGGGTGACCCTGCCACATCTTCGTGATCCCTGTAATGTTGTTGTGGTGATGGCGATCCGACATGAGTAAATGCTTGCTATTTTATGGGAAGGAGAAACTAGTTGAAACCCAGGGTTC
Organism: Allium fistulosum; assembly: GCA_030737815.1. NCBI lineage: Eukaryota > Viridiplantae > Streptophyta > Magnoliopsida > Asparagales > Amaryllidaceae > Allium > Allium fistulosum. Next base: position 16,389,120 of record JASFAW010000015.1, on the reverse strand, counting down.
TCAGGGTAAGAAGAAGAAGTTATTTAAGAAGAAAGGAACCCAGAAGGGAGAAGATGCTAAGATGGAAAAGGCTGATCTAATCTGTTTCAAGTGCGATAAGAAGGGTCATTATGCCCAAGAATGCAGAACTGGCAAGGGGAAGAAGGCCGCAGACATGAAAAGTGTGAAGTGTTTTAACTGCGACTAGGTTGGGCATTACAAGAATCAGTGTCCAGAACCAGTCAGGGCGGACAAGGGAAAAGTTTTTGCTTCCGGACCATCATCAGCTAGGCCAATTACTGCTGAGAAGGAAAAGGCTATGATTGAAGGTACGCTTTTGATTCAGAGTATACCAATCAGGGTACTTTTTGATACAAGTGCATCGCATTCATTTATATCTCAGTGTCTGGTTGATAGGTTATGTTTAGAACCCACCTACCTTGTCACTTCCTTAAGGGTTGCGAATCCGATAGGTGGGTATGCAACTCTGGGAATGAGATGTGACCAAATAGAACTTGATTTGTTAGGTCATAAGTTTACATGTAGTCTGTACGTTTTTGATTTCGTAGACTTTGGAATCATTTTGGGTATGGATTGGTTGGGTAAATATGATGCTAGGATATTTTGCCAGGATAGGGAAATATCGTTAAGACACCCTGATAGTCATAACCAAATAATATTCTCAATGGAGGTTTCTGACCGGAATGCTTGTACTCAGTTGAGTGCTATGGAAGTAGAAGAAGAGTTAAGTCAGGTTCGAGTAGCAAGAGAATTTGCAGATGTTTTTGAGCCAGTTACAGGATTAGCACCGAAACGAGTTGTTGATTTTCGGATAGATCTTGTACGAGGAGCCGAACCTGTAAGTAGACCACCGAGCAGGATGACATCGACCGAGACGAAGGAATTGAAGGTGCAGCTGGTGGATCTAGAAGGGAGAAGTTTTATTAGACTAAGCAGTTCGCCTTGGGGAGCGGCCGCGGTGTTCGTGAAGGAACCGGATGGGTCATTGAGAATGTGTATCGACTATTGTAAGTTGAATGAGAAGACGATTAAGAATAATTATCCTTTGCTGAGAATTGATGATCTATTTGACCAGTTGTGTGGAGCTAGAGTTTTTCCCAATTGGATTTGGCAACTGGTTTCCATTGGTTAAGAGTGGCAGAGGACGGTATTCTGTTAACAGCGTTCCGAACTAGGTATGGTTCGTACAAGTGGTTAGTAATGTCATTCGGGTTAACGAACACACTAGCTTTCTTCGTGGATCTGATGAACCGAGTTTTCTAAGAGTACTTGGATAGGTTTATGTTGGTGTTTATAGATGACATTGTAGTATACTCTAAGTATGAAAGAGAGCACGAAGATCATCTTAGAGTAGTGCTCGAGACGTTGCGGCAGCATCAGCTGAAAGAAAAATTTTCCAAGTGTCATTTCTGGAAGAAAGAGGTTAAGTTTTTTGGTCATGTGGTTTCAGAGAAGGGTTTGTCAGTCGATCCAGATATGATAGAAGCTGTAAATAATAGGAAGAGACCGGTGATGGTGACTGAGATTAGAAGTTTTCTTGGACTTGCTGGCTATTACCGGAGATTCATTAAGGATTTCTCATGGATAGCAGCGCCTTTGACTAAGTTAACCAGGAAGGACATGAAGTTTGTCTGGTCTGACAAATGTGAGGAAGCATTCCTTAAGTTAAAGCATTTGTTGACCAACGCACCCTTTTTAGTAGTTCCAGATGGAAACCAAGGGTTGGTGGTGTATACCGATGCATGTGGGACTAGATTAGAAGCTGTGTTGATGCAGAAGGGTAAAGTTATTGTCTATACTTCATGACAACCTAGACCGCATGAGATGAGATATCCTACTCATAATTTGGAATTCGCACGGTGATCTTCGCATTAAAGATATGGAGACATTATCCCTTAGAGGAGAGATTTGAGCTGCATACAGATCATAAGTCCTTAAGATATTTATTCTCTCGAAAGGACTTGAATATGAGGCAGCAAAGGTGGCTGGTGTTTTTAGCAGCTTATGATTTTGGTATAGAGTATACATTTGGTTAAGGAAATAAAGTAGCGGATGCTATTAGCAGAAGATCAGAATGTGGTGTTAGCTATGTTGGCAGAATGGAAAGATTTAGAAGCTTTATCTACTTGTAGTGTGCAGTTAAGATCGACTGCTAGTTCTAGTCAGAGCACTACCATGTTATCCTATTTGGAAGTTCGACCGGAGTTGATCGAAAGGATTGCTTCTAAATAGAAAGAGCATCCAGTATTATCCGAGAGGATTAGAAGGCTTGAGGTTGGGTTAGAGATCGATGATCTAAGAGATTTTAGTTTTGACCAGAAGGAATGGTTGAGAAAGAAAGGACGATTGTGTGTTCCGAATGTTGAGAAAAGAAAGAGGTTCTTGGGAAATGTCATCGATCCAAATTTACGATTCATCCCAGAGGAACCAAGATGTATCAAGATATGAAGAGGAGCTTCTATTGGGAAGGTGTGAAGAAGGATGTTGGCTTGTGGGTTAGGAAGGAGCTTCTATTAGATAAAGTAAATAGAATAATGTAAATATTAGAGTGATAAAGGGATAGAGATTTGAAAACTTAATTAGAGGTCGTGCTTAATTAAATACAAAGAATGGGTTTATGAACGAATTCATGCGTTAATTAATAAGAAAATAATGCAAGGGCATTATGGGGATTAGCCGCCACCATAAACTCATAACCCCTAAACCCACATTCCCATTTTCTCTACACGTTCATATTTCAAAATTCTAAAACGTAAAATCAAAGAGCACAAGTCGGCTATAATCTAGGGAAAAAGAGGGGAAAATCAATTAAAGCAAAGCAATCAAGCAAGGGGAATTAATCAAAGATCAATTCTCAAGTTCCTTATCCCAATCAAGCTAAATAATAATCAAAACCATCTCTATTTTCGTTTTTAAAGAGCATATGATTTCGGCTTTTATGTTTAAAACCTTATGATGATTTTTAATGATGATATGCATGATTTTATGATATGATTGAATCAAACAAGATTGTTTGATAAATATTTAATTCAATTTTAGGTAAAAATCGTATTTGCTGAATTTCGAATGCCATGAGGAATTGATAAGTTATGTAAAACATTATTTTGGAGATGGGTTTTAATTTTTATAATTTTTCCTAGCTATGGAGAATTTATTACGAATTTTCAAAGGAGAATATGAATAATTGGGTATAGAAATTAATTTCGGTAATTATACGAAAGATTTTGGTTCTGAAATTTGTATATGTTGGATAACATATTAAAAGTGAATTTCTATGATTTTTGGGGATTTTTCCGAAGTAATTTACTATGGAAATTAAATTAATATATATTTGGAGGACTTAAATGTTTTAATTGTTTTGCCTATGGGAAGGGTTTCTTTGCTAATTATCTTTATTTACATCTGAAATGAATGCGGCAGTTTTTAGGAAAGAATTTGAAAAGTTTATGGCAACCAATTAAAATTTTACAAATAGACAGGTTAGTTAAAAAGAAATTACTTAAAAAGGAAATAAAACATTTTTGTACAGAAGTATGGTTTCGCCACTTCCAGTAGCTACCTTTCAACCCTATACTTCCACCTCAACCCAGTTGAAACCAATACACAAGGTATCAATGCGCCGGTACATAGTGGATTGGAGAATGGCAGCAGGTATGGAGTCGAAACCAAGCTTTCGAAGGGGTCGAGTCCATTATTTTACTATCCAGAGAAATGCCACTTGCCTTGTTTTCAAAAGAATGCTTTCGAAAGGGTTTAGTATAGCTTTCGAAGAATTTGTCGCCTTTTTGTTTCGAAAGTGTAGCTTTCGAATGGGTTGCCCTATTTTTAAAAATCAATGCTTTCGAAAGGGTAGTTTCAACCCAGTCAAAACCATGATGCCATCTTTATGCCTTTCGAATGGATCAAAGTCATCAACGAGTTCGAAAGGAATATTTTTTTTTTAAATGTAATAAGTCACTTCCCAATGTTTTTGAAAGGGCTCTAGTAGCCACATAAAGGTTTCAATGGCAATGGCTTCGAAAGGGGTTTGTTTTAAAAACGTAATAAGCCACTTGCTAATGTTTTTCGAAAGGGTTATAATAGCCACATAAAGGTTTCGAAGGCAATGGATTCGAAAGGGGTTTCGAAGCTATCCTTTCAAATATTTTACTTAAATGATTAGTGCTTTCGGAAGGATGGTTCCGAAGCCATCGGTTTTCCCAATCATTTTTATTTTAAGATTATTGGTTTCTAAAGCGGTACTTTCGCTTATATTCACTTTGACTCAAAAAGATATGTTTAATATTTAACCCAATGGTTTCGAAAGGGGTACTCTCAATATTTTCGAAGCTATGCTTCTATGAATTACTTTAATACTTTCTAAAAGTATGTTTTGATGGTTTCAAAAGGCCTATGCTTAGTGTTTTGGAAAGAAGATTTGAATGCTTTCGAAAGAGGTTTTTTCATGGTTTCGAAAGTAAAGGCTAAGGTTTCGAAAGCCTTAGTTATCAAAACAAAAAACCCAATCTCAATTTTCAAAGGTAAAACTCATGGCATTATAAAAGGGCTTTTAAATGCTTTTAAATTGGAGTTTTTGAAGAAGCTTGTCTTGATAAAAATAATGGGTTAAAGGGATTAACCAAATTCCAGGGGAAAATGATTTCAAGGGTATTAAACCAAAGATGTTGGCATTATTTTTATATATGCTTCTTTTATAAATATATTCACTAAGTAATGGATCCATAACTGTATTTTGGGGAGTAAAGGCAGAATAACCAGCTAGGCTGACCCAGTAGTGAATATAAATTTAGTTAACTCCTGAATCAATAGAGTTGCATCCAGGAGGTCAGGTAGACCTGGATATAGGATGTCCAAAGACTAATTAAGAAGTTCTCAGTTTAGACAGGTTCATAGTAAACCCATGAAAACTATGTTTAGTAAGAGTTATTGGCAGGGGCCAGTTTGTAGTGAACCCATGAAAACTATATTTGGATTAAGTTATTGATAGGAGTCAATAGGTTCATATCCCATATATGAAAACTATGATATAAGAGGAGTTATTGGAGATAACAATAGGTTCAGGGAGAACCCATGAAATAATTGAATAAAGTTATTGGCAAGGGCCAATAGGTTCTTAGTGATCCCATGAAAACTACTAAATAGGACAGGTAGTCCATAAACTATAAACAGGTTATTAGTTAGCCCATGAAAACTATTAGGTTATAGTGACCCTAGAAACTATAACTAAGACTGGCAGTCAAATAATTGGGGATGGGAAATCCAAAATACTTTTCTTGTTTGCATATCATCATAATATTTTAAATTGCTATGTTTTAACTATTGTGGATGCAGGAGCACAGTATATGGTTCTTATAATTTTTGGATAAGATACCAGTGAGGGGAAAACCCATTCCGCTAAGAGGTGTGGTCTCACTAGATATCTAAATAGGTTGAGATGCCAGGTTATTCTTCATACCGGGCTTTATGTCTGACTCGAAGTTTATTTTTTTCCCTTAAACACTCGGGTGCTCAATTGATTTTGAGTTGTTTGATAGTTGAGGTTTTTAGGTTCTCCTTAGACGAATAAGCTTCCGGGAACGTGTAGGAGGTAAGATGGCTAGTATGATTTTTTTTCTATTTTGATCCCACTGTGTTTTGAAGTAAAGGAAAATTTATTTAATTGCCTAGATACACACACACACACACACTGATCATCCAAGGGGCCATCTTTATATGTCGCTCTTGGCGTATGTTGTAATAATTATAGTTTCTCTGAATGTGGTTCTCAAATGTGAAAGTTGTTTAGTGATTTCAAATTTTTTCCATATCTATGTGTTTCTGTTATATCAATAATCTAACATTACTGTATCTGGTCGTCGATGATTAATAACTATAGATGACTGCAGCATCCGTAGTCGTTAGTTTTGGGCCTCCAGGTGGCGGATGTTACAACTCAATGTACAATATATAATCTCTATGTTCTATATGCAATGGACTAACATTATGGACAATATAAGCTTCATGAATTTATTGATATCGTAACACTATCATCATCCTTGTTTAATATTTGATATCACTAAACACGATGATAGCGTGATTCATATTCATATTATCCAAATTGATCCCATTGTATCGCATAAGACAAATAGGAATTAAGAAGATAAGAAAGGATCATGTGAAAATGATCGTTAGTTAAGCTAATGATTGAAAAGATCTCCCTCATAATCAAAATCTTTATTGAATCCATGCGCTTTCACTTTTAACATTAATCCAAATTAAGTTACATGTAAGAGAGCTTTTCCCCAAATTGATTTAGGGTTACAAAGATTTTATTTGCTAAGAAATAGAAGAAAGAATTTAGGATTTGAAAAATCCGGTCCCTAAACTCGGACCCCTAGGGTCGTATTTATAGATGCAGGTCGGTCTCCTTCCTTGTCCATCCTTTCGCTTCAATCGAAAGGTCTTTCTTCAATTTTACACATGCATATGGTCGAAAGGCCTTCCTTTATCTTCTGCGCGCCTTCTTTTAATGGGGTCGAAAGGTGTTTCCTTTAACCTTCCATGTGTATCCTTTCAACATGGTCAAAAGGCCTTCCCTTCTCCTTGTGCATGCTTTCTTCTGATGCTGTCGAAAAGCTTTTCTTTTGACTTTTCTTATCCATTCTTATTCCTCCACCTTCTCGTATCAGACCTTTCGACCCAGTCGAAAGGGTTACCTTGATAATTCTCTGCTACCGTTTAAGCTTGAGTCCCTCTTTTACTTTGCTTCTTATGAGATTGCTTTCGACCTCATCGAAAGGGGTGTAGAAGCGCCTTTTGCTTTGTGTTGTTATGCTGTTGTGGGTGAGAGATTAGTTGGGCTTTCTCATTGCTTTAAAAGGAATTGTGAATGATGACTGGATCTTAGCTAAAGGATGTTAGGCCTTCATGTGGAGTTTTTCTTCATGCCTTCAAAGGGTTCCAACCGTTTTGAAAGGTTTGCTCTTACTTTCGTAAGGTGTATATTGGAATCACCTCTTCATGTAGTAGATTGACAATGACAAAACCTACTATTTTGTAGGAGTTGGTTATTCTTTGCAAGTCTATCATTCAATATCTTCGAAAGGCGTTTCGAACCCATACTAGCTTCTCTTATATATATGGAACCATCTGCGTCGGAAGGTCTAGATGAAGTGGAAGGGTAACCTTGCCTTCTTTCCTACCCTTTCAAAAGCTTTTGTTTTGCTTGTCATTTGTAATGGCACCTGGCGCTTGTGACTCCTTCGAAAGCCATATCAATACCTTCGAAACGCTGCTTTTGATCTTTAACGAAACTCATATCTTCAATTTTTTTAAATCCCATCACTTTAACAGGTCTTCTTTCATACCTTTATATTCTTAAGTGAATTTTTATGGTTAATATTTTGCCCCCTTGTATGAAAGAAGCTTTTGTTCTTTAGGAAAAAAATTTAACGACTGCTTCGTTCTTAGTAATCTCATTTCCCTATAAAATTCAAAGTAAGTAACAATTTCTATCGTTAGATCATGACTTGTATAAAAGTATGCTTAGTGATTTGAGAATGATGTCAATATAATAAAGCTCTCAAATCCTAAGTTCGGAAGTAATAAACATTAGTTGGTTATCATCTATAGTTAATAAATGATAAGAAATTTGCAGTCGTAAACGATTGGGAACCGAGAACTCTTGTCTGGCAATTTTTTAAAAGTCCCACCATCCAACTTTTGTAGTTAAAATGAAGTTCATGAATTGAACTCCCATGATATTAATAGAAAACCAGACGTATAATAATTGAAATCTAGGAATTTTCCGGTGGTGATAGCAAATGTTTGTTAATAAAAGGCCATGAGCTATTATCTGGAAATAAGTCGTTGAAGAATCCTTATTTGAGGATATGTAATAGGTATTTAGAAACTCCTATTGGAATTAATAATAATGATCCAGGGACTGAGATTTAGATGTTGATAAATGTCATCCGAAAGTTAATAGTAGTAAACCAATGACCTTGATTCGGGTATTAAGAAGACAAATTCAAAATTTTTACTGAAGTCCAGAAGTCCATTGAGATCTCAATACTAACTGTCTTGGAACCTAGATTCGAGAATTAACAAATGAAATCTAAAAATTAATGATAGAAGGTTTGAAACCCAAATTCAAACATTGGGAAGACCAGAAATCTGAAACCAACATTCGGGCATCTGCAAGTGAAGTTTAGAAGTTAATAATAAGTGATCTAAAACGCAGATTCGGGTTTTAGTGGATGATAACCAGAAATCTGTAATAATCTTCATAATAGAAACCTTGAGCCCAGATTCAGGCATTAATGATTGAAATCTATAAATTAATAGTAATAGTCCTGAAACCCAGATTTGGGTATGATGAAGTCTATAAATTATTAGTAAAGACTCGAAACCCCGATTTGGGTATTAATAAGTGAAGTCTCGAACTTAATAATGAAAGACCCGAAACCCAGATTCGGGTATTAATAAGTGAAGTTTAGAAATCCTTCTTCGATAATTAGTTGGAGATTGTTGGTTCTTATTTAAATCCTCCATTCTGTATCGCTCCTTGGGTTTTGACTCTTTTGACATGTGTTGCCCTTTAGGCTTTGTATGTTGTTACTGTTTAATTTGCTGCTTCTCGAGCTTAGACGTCTTAGTCCATTGTTTGATGCGCCACTTCTCAAGCTTGGACATCTTAGTTCGTTGTTTGATATGTCGCTTCTCGGGCTCGGACGTCTTAGTTCATTGATTGATATGCTGCTTCTCGGGCTCGGACGTCTGAGTCCATTGTTGTTTGGTGCGCTTGGTTAGCTCATCCACAAGCAGGACCCAAGGACTTACCCAACCTCCCTCCAGGAGGCGCCTTGACCTGGCCATAGCGTGGCGCGATCAAGGGCTTGTTCGGTGCCTTGGCCAGGCCATAGCATGGTGGGACCAAGATCTTACTTCGTCCTCCCTCCAGGAGATGCCTTGACCTGGCCATAGCGTGGCGCGATCAGGGGCTTGTTCGATGCCTTGGCTAGGCCATAGTGTGGCGGGACCAAAGGCTTACTCCATCATCCCTCTAGGAGGCACCTTGACCTGGCCATACTGTGGCACGATCAAGGGCTTGTCGATGCTTTAACCTGGCCATAGTGTGGCGTGGATAAAGGCTTACTCTAATCTCTCTTAAGGAGGCGCTTTGACCTAGCCAACTCAGCGTGGACAAAGTCTTTAACCATTTAAGGTAATGTCCAAGTGCAAGAAGAATTTCACTCCCAACCATATATATTCTTCTTTTTAAGGAAAAAGGGCTTTATTCATTCTTTGCAAGAAAATATGGTCCCAAGTGTTCCGCATTCCATGTTCTGGGAACCATATTGTCATTCGGTCGACATAACTTGTAAGCTCCAGGTGGAATTACTTTGCATACAATTAGGGTACCTTCCCAATTTGGTCCTAGCGGTCCATCTGTAGGATTCTTGTATTTGCCATCACCCTTTGGAGTACTAAGTCTCCCTTTGGAAATGATCTTGTTTTTACTTTCGAATTGTAGTATTTTGAAATTCTTCTCTGATATTCTGCAGTTCGGATGGATGCTTCATCTCTTAATTCATGTATTAAATCTAACGATTCTTTCTTCAATTCCTGATTTGGATCAAAAGCATATGCGATTCTTCGATGCGAGGGTATCTAAATTTCATTGGAAACATTGCTTCACACCCATATGTGAGAGAGTATGAGGGTATGTCCCATTCTAGTTCTAGGATGTTAGATAAGCCCAGAGTACAAGTGGCAATTCTTCTACGCAATTCCCTTTGGCTTTATTTAATCGCTTCTTCAAGATTGTCTTAATAGTCTTATTTGCAACTTCAACGGCCCCATGGGCTTTTGGATGTGCCACGAAAGAGAAGCTTTTCAGATCCCATTCTTATGGCAAAACCAAGAAAACTCCTCACCTTCAAATTTTGTTCTGTTGTCTGATATAATCTTAGAGGGGATTCCAAATCTGGTAATAATGTTTTTAATGACAAATCTAAGCACTTTTCTAGAAGTGATTTTGGGGAGTGGTTCTGCTTCTACCCTCTTAGTAATGTAGTCTATGGAGACTACAGCATACTTTGCTCCTCCTTTGGAAATTGGCAATGACCCGATTAATTCGATTCCCCATATATCGAAGGGCCATGGACTTGAAATCGGAGTTAATTGACTTAGCGGTAATCGAGAGATCTTTGAGTATTTTTGGCATCTTTTGCATCTCCTCACATATTCAATAGCTTGACTTGCCATTCGAGGCCAATAAAAACCTTATGTTATTATTTTCTTTGCCAACTTTGCCCCGTTGGAGTGGTCTATGCAAAATCCTTCATGCACTTCCACCAACAATTTCGTCCTATCTTCCTGACTTACACATCTTAAGTAAGGCAATGCATATCCTTTCTTGTAAAGAAATCCATCCACTATTATGAAAGTTGGAGCCTGTCGTCTGATTTTCCTAGCTTCCATTTTTTCAGATGGCAATATCCCTTTAGAAAGATATTTGACAATAGGAGACATCCAAATGTCACTATAACAGTCATCTGTCCTTAGATGATTAATCCTCTCATATGGGATTTCTTTATTGATTTCCCTTTCTTCTCACTCTTGTGCCATGGCTTGGGATCTATTTAGGACTAACAATTCCTTTCCTTGTTCAGATGTTCCCTCCTTAATACTTGGATTTGCTTGGTACCCTACTGGCACGATTCGAGTTTCTGGGTCTCCCCTTGAACTAGCCAACATTGCTAACGAATCCGCTTGAACATTTTCTCCCCTTGGAACTTGATGTATAGAAAAGTCCTCAAATAAAGTGAGTATCTTAAGTATCTTCTTTACATATAAAGATAGTTTGGCATCTTTAGTCCGATATACTTGCTTCACCTGGTTTACCTTTGGTTGCGAATTACTAAAAACTTGAATTCATGGGATTTTGAGCTCTAAAGCCAGAGTCAATCCTACCATCATTGATTCATATGCGAATCCATGTTCTATATGGAATAACATCATGGAAAATATAAGCTTCATGAATTTATTTATATCGTAACACTATTATCATCTTTGTTTAATATTTGGTATCATTAACCATGATGATAGCATGATTCATATTCATATAATCCAAATTGATCCCATTGCATCACATAAGACAAATATGAATTAAGAAGATATGCAATTATCATGTGCAAATGATCATTAGTCAAGCTAATGATCAAAATGATCTCTCTCATAATCAAAATCTTTATTGAATCCATGCGCTTTTACTTTTAACATTAATCCAAATTGAGTTACAAGTAAGAGAGCTTTTCCCCAAATTGATTTAAGGTTACAAAGATTTGATTTGCTAAGAAATAGGAAAAAGAATTTAGGATTCCAAAAATCTGGTCCTCAAACTCGGACCCCTTGGGTCACATTTATAGATGCAGGTCGGCCTCCTTCCTTGTTTATCCTTTCGCTTCAGTCTAAAGGTCTTTCTTCAATTTTACACATGCATATGGTCGAAAGGCCTTCCTTTATCTTCTGCGTGCCTTCTTTTGATGGGGTCGAAAGGTGTTTCCTTTAACCTTCCATGCGTATCCTTTCAACATGGTCGAAAGGCCTTCCCTTCTCCTTATGCATGCTTTCTTCTGATGTAGTCGAAAGGCTTTTCTTTTGACTTTTCTTATCCATTCTTATGCCTTCACCTTCTCGTATCAGACCTTTCGACCCAGTCGAAAGGGTTACCATGATAATTCCCTGCTGTCGTTTAAGCTTGAGTGCCTCTTTTACTTTGCTTCTTACAGGATTGCTTTCGACCACATTGAAAGGGGTGTAGGAGTGCCTTTCACTTTGTGTTGCTATGTCGTTGCGGGTAGGAGATGAGTTTGGCTTTCTCATTGCTTTGATAGGGATGGTAAATGATGAATGGATCTTAGAAAAAGGATGCTAGGCCTTCATATGGAGGTTTTCTTCATGCCTTCGAAGGGTTCCAACCGTTTCAGAAGGTTTGCTCTTACTTTCGAAAGGTGTGTATTGGAATCACCTCTTTATAAAGTAGACTGACAATGACGAAACCTGCTATTTTGAAGGAGTTGGTTCTTGTTTGCGAGTCTATCATTCAATATCTTTGAAAGGCATTTCGAACCCATACTTGCTTCTCCTATATATATGGAACCATTAGTGTCGAAAGGTCTAGATGAAGTGGAAGGGGAACTTACCTTCTTTCCTACCCTTTCAAAAGCTTTTATGTTGCTTGTCATTTGTAATGGCGCCTGGCGCTTGCTACTCCTTCGAAAGCCATCTCAATACCTTCGACATGCTACTTTTGATCTTTAATGAAACCCATATCTTCAATTTTTGTAGAGCCCGTCACTTTTACAGGTCTTCTTTCATACCTTTATTCTTAGGTGAATTTTTCTGGTTAACATACAAAGATGGAGATATATATATATATATATATATATATATATATGCAAGTGGTAGAGTATGAAAGTCCTCCTTTAAGATGTTGAAATTATGTATGTTTTGGACACATAAGAAAGCATGCCTTATAACCAAAGCTTGAGTTCCAATAGACAATGACAAAATAAATGAAGATGAGAATGTGAGGAAACAAGCATACGTAAAATGTCAAGTCTGAGAAATAAAGAGGATGCAACAAAAGGAAGTGAAGGATGTTTGAGAGTGCTTGAGGAAACATTAAGGTAGAAAACACATACGAGTACGAAGAAAGATGGGGATAATAGAGAGGTGAAGATGGAATAGAAGTGGAGGACTTGATTAATTTTGCACAAGAGTGAGTCTGAATTGTTAACACTATATCAAATATTGATGGAAATATCGAGCGGTTTCTAATGGAGAAAGAAGGGCTTTATATGGAATTGAAGTAACAAAGCAGAGTGACTGAAGTACTAGAGGAAGAACAACTACCTGATAAGAAGAAGCATGTAGGCAATGTAAGTGAAGGGAATATGGATGAGAAGGAGGAGGTTGGGCAGGAAAAGGGAAAAAGGAAGGAAGAAATGAAAAGTAGAGTAAAGAAGGAAGTTAACAACAATACTAGAGGCACCAATAACTAAGAAAGCAATGAAACTATGAAAATTAACTTAAGTACTGAAAGCGCTAGGGAAGAGAGAAAGGTGAGAACAAAGTAGAGGGAAAATTAAGGAGAATGCAAAGCATAAAATAGAGAGGAAGGAGGTTATTGGGGAGGGTTCCTTAGTAACGTGAGAGGAGGGAGAACAATAGGAAACAATAGAGATGAAACATTATACTTCTACCCCTTTGTCTAAAGTGGGAGCCACAAAATTGTCTACGAAGTGTGTCACACGTACGACCCTTCAATGGTCTAAGCTTAGCTTGGATCATCATTGGACCACAAACATAATATTAAGTTTGTTCCCTTTTTCGTTCTTTTGAATACAAGTTTTGGAAAATGCAATATGAAATGAATGTTTTGAGTTTTGAATGTGTGTAGGCACCAAAGGAGTTTCCACTAGGATAATGAGACAAGGGGCGCCCCATGAGTTTATATGATCATGAACAAAGCACTTGGGGAGAGACCCAAGAGCCACGTCAAGGGAGTTAAAAAAATGGATATAATTGAGAAGGAGAAGTTAGTCAAAAAAATTTAGGAATGTGAAGAGAAAGGGAAGGGGAAGAAGGAAGAGAGCAAAGGCAGTTAGATGAAAGGGTGAGAGTTGAGAAGTAGAAGTAGAACATCCAAATGATGATCATGTGTTGGAATGTTAGAGGGCTACACAAGCCCTCTAGTATGCTAGATGTAAAAAAACACCTAAAAAATATAAGTTGACTGCAAAGGTTTACTCCAGAATAAATTACGAAGAGAGGATATTGGAAGATTCAAATATTAGTTTGAGAACTTATGGGAAATGATATGAAATATTAGTTGTTGCTATAAGTTGTAGAATACTGGTGTTTGTAGATTTGAATGTATGGGAACACGGGATTACAAGCATGAGTATCAACGTATAACTCTATGGTTGAAGAATGTTGGAGGTGTGAAGTGTGTTTACACATTTATATACGCACATAGTTTTGAAATATTAAGAGAAACTTTAAGTGAACATAGGAACATATATGTATGCAATAATATATCCCAGGCTGCTCTTGGGATATTTTAATTGTATTAGGCATGCAAGTGAGAAAAGGGGAGAAACAAAAGTCGCATATAGCAAAATGATAAAAATAGATACGTGCATTGGCTCAAGTGGGGTTGACATAAGTAAAAGTAAATGGTTTTGAATTCCCTTGGAGAGCGGTCTAGTCCTGGGAAAACATACACACAAAATAGATAGGGCATTGGAAAATATAAGCTGGATTTAAGTTTTAATGCACGTAGAGCGTATCTACTTCCATCGAGCATAAGCAACGACTCTCCAATCCTAGTTGAATTTTTAATCAGAATAAGCCAATAGTGAAGATCTTTAAATATGTACCACTGGGTACTCTATGATTTCCAGTAAAATTTCAAAAATGGAATGGCTTGAAGTGGAGGAGGGATATCCATTGTATAGCTATTTTCACCATTATTTACCTCGAAGGTGTGCGATATGAGACATGAAGATGACGCCGCCTTTCAAGATGAAATTAATGTCATGCTTTATCAATATCGTTCAATACCGCATATGATCAATAACACATGTTGTCGATAACGCTTCTCCTTGATGCCACCTCCTATCTATATTACATCTCATTGATGTCGTGTCTTATCAATGTCGTCTTTCACTTGTGAAAATAAGATGAACATCGCAACTCATCAATGCCGCATTAATAATCAACATAAGTATGAAGGTGGATTATCATCGAAAGAATACAATGTCACATTTCATCAATAAAAGGACATTTACAATGTCGCATGCAACTAAAGGAGCAATGATACCGAGTGTTATCAATACCGCATGGAACTAACTCTGTGACCCTCTAAGGAAATAATGATATCGACCGCAATTGATACAGTAAGACATCAATGAATGTCAACACAACCTACGTCGCATCTCATTATTGCCATATTTTACCAGTGTCACCCTCCAAAGTGATGCCGCTTTCTATTAACGTCACTCATTTTTACCACTATTTTTTGTTGAGGCCGATTATTGCCCATATCGCCACTCAAGAATGTTAATGCTTATCAACGCCTTTATTTATCAATGCCACGTCGCACTTCAACAACACTTAGGAGATACTGTCCATCTATACGTGCGATGTTAATGCCGAAAGTCATCAACATTCAAAGGAGTTATTAATGCTGACTCTATTCCATGATGGTACCACTCCACATCAATGTTGTCTCATATCATTGTAGCTTCAAACTGATGCTGTCGTCCACTATCTAAGAGGGCCGGTTATTATAGAGTAAGCAACCAACACCAAAAATCATTGATGTCGAATGCCTTCACTATTGAAACAGTGCCAAAGCTTTACTATGAATTGAGGAATGTCGAAAATCATCATTAAATAAGGCCTGGCACCATGCGGTGTTATTGGTGCCGAAGGACATTAATGCCGAAGTCAAGTTGCTAAGCATGCCGCATTCCCACCCCTATAAATACGAACCTAGGGGCTTTGTAGAGGGGGCGAATCATTCTTATCTCTCTTCTTACATTTTAAACTTTATAACCCTAAATTGACTTGGGGATTCATAGCCGATAGTAGCACTTGAACTATTAGACTATTGGACTTTGTACCTCTGACATTATATTGAATAAAAATAAGATTTTTTGAATTATGACTTACTTTCGAGTTCTAAAGCATATATGATTTGTTAATCAAGGATTGCTTCGAACTCTAAAAGTATTCATATTCTTGATTTCTATCTTTGCATACAATTGACTACACAAATTTATTTCATGAGCATACGATCCTACATGATTTTAAATATGACTTCCAATGGACTTAAGCTTGCTCGTTCACTGCTCTTAATTCTTAACTCAACCAAGTGTCACCTTGTGCCAACACTCGTTGAGGTTAAATTTAGGCTCTCCAATTTCCATCATATTCCAAGATTCACCCCTTTGCACTTTTTAGGGTTGACAAAGAAATTCATTAACAATAGCCTGGTACAAAAATAAAAAAATGATAAAAAGAGGCTCATGAGTGGAGTAAGAATAAAAACATCAGCAGATGGAAGTGGATGATTCGAGAAAGAGATGCACAAAACAACAAAAGCAACTAGAAACTTCAAAATGCGTGAATGTAGTCGTAAAACTAGCAGAGCAGAAGAGGAGGCTAGAAATTGCACTATAGAAAGAATAAATTAATGAAAGGCAAAATGCAAAGTGTGACTGGATTATGTTAAATGATGAAGCCACTATCTACTTCTACGCAAGGGTATCTAATAGAAAAGAAAGTAATAACTAGGACAGCTAGATCATGGAAGATGGACGAGTTAGTGAAAACCCAAAGGCATTTATAGATAAGGCAGTAGAGTATTTTGGTGAACTATATAATCAAATACTTCCTACAACCAATTTTCCCGTAATTGTAGGCATATATAGATAAGGCAGTAAGATTTATAACTCTTTCAAAACTATAGGTGAACATGCATTTACTTCAATCATGGTTTCAATAGATTTGAGCGACTAACACCTTTCAAAATAATATAAAAGTTGTATTAGATCTATTAAACATGACCTTCTTATTAATGATACATAATTTGAGGACTGAACTGACTTTATTCATTATATTCACTCCACGTCCATTTGGAAAAAGGATTACGATATTGGAAGATCTATTATAGTAATGGCTCTAGTATTCAAGGATTATTGTGGAAGAGCTCTAAAGAAGACATCACTGTTTCAAATCTCATTTATCTCCCCCGATAGCTCGCTCGAGATCTCATTTTCGAACTTGAACGAGACGAGATTTAGCGAAAGGAAACATTAAATTGTTCATATCTTATTTGACACTCATCTCGTCCAAGATCTTAAGATCCCAAGCAGAATTTGAGATAAATATCAATAGATGGTACCATTTGAAGACATTAAATTATGTTCATATCTTTTTTGATACTCATCTCTTAAGATCTTAAGCAGAATTTGAGATAAATCTTAACAGAACTCATTCAAAGACGTTTTTCATGTACATATTATTTTAACTTCTTACGCGGGTCTAAAAGAAATTGCACTCGAATGATTTTTTTTACTAACTCCCTAATTTTATTTTTTATTTTTTAACAAGTAAGAAAAAATAGATAACCTTTTGTTTATTTTATTTTTAATATTCAAATGAGTAAAATCCATTTAATTAAATACCAAATCAATCATATAATCACTCTCCTCTAAAAAGAAAAATTAATATTATTGTTTTTAATGAATTATTCATGTCAATAAGTTTAAATTTAGATATAATTATCATAAAACCGTTGAAATGTCAATTTTGGACTCTTAACTTACTCCAAGATATCAGACTTTAAAATCCAAGATGTCAATTTGAGATACACTTATCTCACCCGAGATCTCGTCCTATATGAAATATTGTATGTATAATTCCCGAGAATAGATGCAACTAAAATCCGAGATTTAAAACCTTGGAAGACATAGCTCAAACTGGATCAAAAAATTAAAAGAATCACCATTGGAATGACTCAAAATTCATGGACTATCAACTTTGTCTAACTCTAATATAATATCTCTTTGATACTTCTGTAATGATTGATCAAAGATTGATGTAATAAATTTTCTTCTTGTAGTAATAAAGTATGGATACTAAATGAGTTTTTAGCATATGATCGTTAAATGATGCTTTTTCACATTGAATTAGTCCACTTTTTCTTGAAAGAAGAACAACAACAATAATATAAATGTTGTAAAGATGAATTATAACAAGAAAATCATGTCCACTAAATAAATATTTGAATATATATATATATATATATTGTGTGTATACATGCATACACATTTTTAAACTGGGTTAATCGGTATATTTACCTTCAATTGGGCTTTGTGGCCCAGGGTATAAAACTTTGGTCAAATACAAACATCAACTTTTCAACTTTACACATACACAAACACACACACGCAATCACACACACACATGAGGAGAGATGTTGAGCTCTTATACGTTTAAACCCTTTGTATATAAACATGACACATTTTGTGTAGTTGTATGATAAGTCTATTTTATAGCATCCTTCAACATTCATTCGATTTGTTTTGTTATATTATCCCGGGTTTTAAAAGTAATAAGGTAGATGTTAGGTGGTTCGTTTTGACTAGAGGTTAACCGTTTATACGGAAATTAATCAAAGCTAAACATTTTCAATGATCTCAAGCATTTCTAACAAAATTTTAGGTACTGTATGCCAAATTTCTGTATTATTGTATAAAATGTAGCTATATTTAATACCTTAAGTTCAATTGTCAATTCTTAAAGCAAAGAGAATGTAAAATTCTATTTACGGTTGTAAATTTATTGACATTTAGCATGCATTCATACCATGAAGCATAACTTTGTATTGTAAAGACAACTACCTTGATACTTAAATGATTTAATAATTCTACTTATTATTGTAAATCTAATGAATGTTGGGAAATTTTGCAACACACAAGCAATACAATTTTCTAATTCACTCGCAATTCATAGATGGTTATCTTCATTTTTATTATGTTTATAACTATGTATTTTTTTTAAAAGAATATGACGTGCATACGTTGTACCATTTATGGGCATGAATTTAAGGTTTGTGTTAAATTAGAAAAAATAAATAAAGATAATAGGTGTTAACCCAAAAAATGGATCAACACCCTAAATCAAGTGTGAAAGCACAAGTGCAGTTAATCAGTAGCACAAATCTCAGATAAACAACAAATAGAAAGCTAAAGTAAGAAAAGAGACACACAATTTTTATAGTAGTTCAGCTGACTCTTGCCTACATCCACTTTAATCAATCTTTATCATAACTATACTAGTTGAATCTCTCTGGATATCAACTAGATAGTCCTTAGATCTAAGTTACAATGAGTGAGAATAGTCATAAGTAAAAGGGTTGACTGGAGAATCACAACAACTCCCTTGATGACTGTTGTATGGGAGAAGAAAGTTGAAGTAGTGAAGGACTTCCAGTAGAGTAATGGCGGCTCTCTCCCTGGAAAAGATTCATCTCTAGTTGCAAGTAGGTGAGTATTTATAAAGGAATTCAGTGAGTATTGGGCTAGAAGTCCAAGTGCAGAAGAGTCCAGTTGTTATGCCAGGTCATCACCAAAAATCTCAAATCAATCTAAGTCATTTCTATGGATTGCTAGCTATCCATAGAGGATGAATTGCTAACTATTCATCAACTTGGCATATTTTTCTACCAGAAGCCTTTACTTAGTGCTACGAAGGAGCTCAAAAAGTTGAGGGCGATCCGACCTATCTTGATGGATCGCTAGCTATCCATAGGGGATGGATTGCTAGCTATCCATCCACTCAACATACTTTTGAGTGATCTTTGTTTAGTTCTCCTTCTATTTTCTATTTAAGTGCTTTGTCATAATATCGTCGTTTGGAGTTAGTTTGATCATCCATCTTCATGGCTCATCTATTCCAGAACCAACATCCATAACTTGCTCAAAACTTAATGAAATCAGATAAAACTTTGCAGGTACTCTTCTATGGTGCGTGGGACCTAATATAAAAATTTCAGGTAGTGGGGCCCAATCTACATGGATCGTTAGAGACCCATCAAGTTAGGCTGCTAGCGATCCATCAAACAACCTCCAAATGATCCCTTTTTTTCTATAAGCCTTCTTTTATGTCTTTTAAGTGTTCTTCCAAAATTTCAAATCAATCCGACTCCGTATGACTTCTCTAGGTCCATTTTAAGTTAGCCACTTTTGGTCAAACAGCTTAAATTAGATGAGTCTTCATTTCTCTAGCTAGAATGTTTGGCATGCTATGAAATTTGGCAAGCATGCATAGAAATGGTAATGAATCATGATGTAAGAGATTTGGACAACTCATGATGATTTCCTATGGATCGCTAGCGATCCATGAGTGATGGATCGCTAGCGATCCATCTACTTAGTGTTTTATTGGTTGATTTTCCTTTAGTCCCATTGAATATTTCGCTTGGTTGTTTTGGTTGAGTCTCGAGTTATTCTAGCACAGTCTGAATGTTTTAACTCCTATTGAATTCCGATGGTTTAAAAACTAGGTTAACACTTGCCCCCTCCCCCAAAGTACGCCTTTTGAATGAAAGGTGTGCTTTTCTTAAGAACGAGTTTCCGATTCTCCAGTCCTCAATAATTGAGCTTTCCAACTGCTTTATCCTCTACGAATTGTCCATTTCTTTCGGATTCTCTTGCTAATCACAAGTCATTCCAAACCTTTTATATCCTAATACCCTATACTCTACCTAAGTGTAATCTATACATCACAATCATTCCGGTTTCATTCGGAGTTATTACATCACATGTCTCTGATTACATTACACATCTCTAATCGTCCCGTGTTCATCTGGGATTTACATCATTACCACTCAGATTTCATTTAGAGTTATAATATCATATATCAAAATCACATCATATATTGAAATCATATCGCATCATACATTAAAATCACATTATGTCACATCATATATCAAAATCATCCTGTGTTCATCCAGGATTTATTCGTTTTATTCTATTTATAAGGCTTTAAATCATTTTCGCAAAGTCAAATCTGTTTTAAGGTTTGATCTCTCTGGACTATTTAAGTTTAATGTGCGATCTCTTTGGATCATTTGATGTTTAGTTTAGGGGACGATCTCTCCGGATCGTTTGTTGTTTCAATTTAGGGGGATGATCTCTCTGGAACATTTGCTTATTAAGTTAAGGGGGATTAAGTAAGCCCATCTGCTCACTCTTCGGTGAGGGGACTTACTTCTTGCACTCCAGTCCCATCTCTTCGGTCGGGACTCTATGGCATTCGATATCGTACAAGTCCATCCACTCGCTCTCTGGCAAGGGGACTTGCACCTTGCACCTTGCACTCCGGTCTCGTCTCTCTAGTCGGGACTCTATGGCGTTCAAAATTAGTCATCACATTAAATATGGATTTTACAAAAGTCAAATTTCAAATCAAAGCAAACAAGCAGAAATTAAATAAGAAGAAATCCTGAATGTTTATCCCAGACATCCGACTCAGAGCATGGCAAGGGACCAATCGAGTTTTGCGCATGTCCAAGCGGTCTAAGATTACTATCCTAAGCAGTCATCCTAGATATCCGACTTAAAGCGCGACTAGGAACCAATCTAGGTTTAGCACACGTCTAAGTGTTCTGGGGTCATTATTGTTTTTACCACTAATATACGAAAAGAAAAGTGCAAAAAAGAAACCGGAGTAAAGAGTAGCAGCTGGATCTAACTTCACATCCATCCTGTTTACGGGATTATCTGTCTTGGTCCAGATCCCTGAGCATTCCTTGAAGCTTCTGCTGTGGGTGGTGGCTACTCCGGTTGTTCTATCGCAGCTCTGTTCCTCACATACTGTGACAGCTAATTATTCCAGACTAGTTATTCTATCAGATCACGAAGGTTTCGACACTCATTCGTTTCATTTCCGCCCAGCTCATGTAAGATGCAAAACTTTCTAGATCCTTTCTCTCGATCAGTGGGCTCTCTTCTTGGAGGCTTCCGATAAGGAATTTGCCCCCAAGTGTCTAGGTATATCCTTTCTAGGTTTCAGTCAGCTCAGAGTAGGAGGAGAATTTGGGCTCCCTCCTTTGTCGTTTCGGTCCCCTAGAATCATCATCAGCTTCTCTTTTCCCTTTATCTTTTCCAAATCCTGCTCCAGAGGATCCCTTGCCGTACACAGCATAAATTTTGGCATCTTCAGCTTCATCTTCAGCGTCAGCATCCTCCTGACATAAATATCTCTCAGCTTCATAGTAAAACTTAGCAAGATCCATTGGTGGATCCCTCTTAAGTGCAGCCCTGAAGTCAGTCTTGCTTGTGACTCCAAACACTGCCGCCATCAAAATCACTAATGGGTCCGGCCTATCAACCGCAGCCGCTACTGCTTGAACCTTGTTAAATAACTTCTCAAGGTCTCCCCGGGCCTTTTTTTCACATTTTCCAATGTCATCCCATTCTTCGGTTGTGAGACGTGAACTTGAAATTGTCTTAAAAATCTGCCCACTAACTCGGTCCACTTGCTAATGGACTCATTCTCTAACTGTCTAAACCATATCGCCGTCAAACCCATCAAGTATAATGGGAAGCAGCGCCCTATTACTTCCTCAAAAGCACCCAATACTTCCATATATCAGATATATCTCATCAGATGAATCATTGGATTGGTCTTTCCATCGTATATTTTCAACATGGGAAGCTTGAAATCGGGAGGATTTCTCGCGTTTCGGATATTAGTAGCAAATGGGTTTCTATTCACATCTTCCAAACCCTGGTCTATGGGTCTTCTTCTAACCAACCTTTTTACTAATTCAGCAATTCA
Organism: Allium fistulosum; assembly: GCA_030737815.1. Classification (NCBI taxonomy): domain Eukaryota; kingdom Viridiplantae; phylum Streptophyta; class Magnoliopsida; order Asparagales; family Amaryllidaceae; genus Allium; species Allium fistulosum. The sequence continues at coordinate 16,366,716 of JASFAW010000015.1, read as the reverse complement.
ATTTTCACCATCCATGAAGGTCTTCGTCCGAAAGCGATGTTTTGCCCCCTGACTTGGCAAGGGAAATTCGGTGCATACTCCATTGGTTTCACACTAGTGTTCTGCCCTACTCTCCTAGTCTTATTCTATCCTCCGCTCTTCCAGGGTAGCCCTGGCACATATTCCTCTGCCGGTTGAACTCTAGTATTCAGATTAGCTCCTATACCACCAATTCCTGGAGTTTCAATAGTCACTCCATTTTTGGCCATTTCGGTGCCCTGCTCCAATATTGATCCCATCATTGGTGTTGACTCTCAGGTCCCATGTTGCCCTCAAGTATCGGTTTCTTGGGGCATGAAGGCAATGTTCCAACTTGTTTTGATCCAACTCTAGTAGCTCCTGTATTGTTTCCTAGGGTCTGAATTCTTGTAATTCCTATAGTTCCTTGTTGTCCCATCCTTTGGAAAAATCCCTCCATCATCTCTTATTGCCTAGACAAGATTCCATCCTACATCCCCTTCACCAGCCTTTCCATTTCTTCTCTAGCTACATAGTTAGATTGGTGAGAATTTTTGGATACTTACTAACTGCACCCAAGCTCTAGTTGGTTTGCTCTAGCTTTAGATCTAGAGTTAGGGCTCTTCATTTTTCATTTTTCCCAAATCTTAGATTCAAGCTTCAAGTTTCTAGTTCTACCTTTTTTCTCAGTGAAAGCAACAAAATGTTAACCCAAAAAATGGGTTAACACCCTGGAACTAGGGTGAATGCATTAGTGTAGATAATCAGTAGCACAAATCTTAGATAAACAACAAATAAAAAGCAGAAGTAAGAAAAGAGACACAACAATTTCATAGTGGTTCAGTTGACTCTGGCCTACGTCCACTTTAATCAATCTTTATTATGATTATACTAGTTGAATCTCTTTGGATATCAAGTAGTTAGTCCTTAGATCTAAGTTACAATGAGTTAGAACAGTCACAAGTACAAGGGTTGATTGAAGAATCATAGTAACCTCCTTGATGACTGTTGTGAGGGAGAAGAAAGTTGAAGAAGTGAAAGAATTCTAGTAGAGTAAGTGTTTATAGGGGAATTCAGTGAGTATTGGGTCAAAAGTCCAAGTGTAGAAGGGTCCAATTGTTATACCAAGTCATCATCGAAAATCTAAAATCAATCTGAGTCATTCCTATGGATCGCTAGCTATCCATCAACTTTGCATATTTTTCTAGCAGAAGCCTTTACTTAGTGCTACAAAGGAGCTCGGAAAGTTTGAGTGCGATCCTACCTATCTTGATGGATCGCTAGCTATCCATAAGGGATGGATTGCTAGCAATCCATCCACTTAGCATATTTTTAAGTGATCTTTGTTCGGTTGTCTTCCTATCTTCTATTTAAGTGCCTTATCTAAATATCAAGTCGTTGGAGTTAGTTTGATCATCCGTCTTCATGAGTCATCTGGTCTAGAAGAAATGTCCATAACTCACTCAAAACTTAACGAAATCAAACGAAACTTTGTAGCTACTCTCTCTAAGGTATGTGGGACATACCATATAAATTTCAGGTGGAGAGGACCATTATACATGGATCGTTAGCGACCCATCTAGTTAGGTCGCTAGAGATCCATCAAACAACCTCCAAATGATTCCATTTTTTCATGAGCCTTCCTTTATGTCTTCTACGTGTTCTCCCAAAATTTAAAGTCAATCCGACTTTGTATGAGTTTTTTAAGTGCATTTTAAGTTAGCTACTTTTGGTCAAACAGTTTAAATCAAATGAGTCTTCACTTCTCAAGCTTGATTGTTTGGCATGCTATGAAACTTAGAAAGCGTTCTTAGAAATGGTAATAAACCATGATGCAAGAGGTTTGGGCAATCCATGATGCTTGCCCATGGATCGCCAGCGATCCATCTACTTAGTGTTTTATTGGCTGATTTTCCTAGAGTCCCATTGACTTGTTCGCTTGATTCTTTTGGTTGAGTCTCAAGTTATTTTAGCATAGTCTGAATGTTCTAACTCCTATTGAATTCTGATGGGTTAACAATAGGACTTTAAAATGTGCTAGTTGGTAAGAAATAAATAAGCTTTATTATGTTAAATTTTTGCAATGCGGCCTCTAATTAATGCAGTTAACATTTTCTTTCACGCTTTTGTTTATATTTAAATCCCTTTTTATTCATATTACAATATCAATCTTTTACCATTTACAAAATTGCACTTTTATGTGATTTAAAAATGATTTACCATATGTTTTGAAAAATATATAGATTTCAACAATAGTTCAACTTTGTTTCATACCGTTGTATTTGAAACAATCTTTTATTCAGTTCATTTATTCAGATTTTTAGATATATATGATAATTCGAGTGATCATTTTTATTCGTTCCAAATTACATCCTTGTACAAATTTTCCATATTCATCTCCTCAATTTAAATTATAGTTTAAATACGAAAATTTTACTCAAAATATCGGTGTTTGTTATTTCCACAAAATAATTCACATTGAATACTAACTCTTTTTTGATCAATTCATCTATTTTATTTCACAAAATAAAATTCTCATTCTCATTTATTTTAATTAAATACAATTTATTTACACCTATAAAATATATATTATTTTCTCGTAGTAAATATTATTCTAGTCCATTTATTCCAAAATTGAATTATTAAATTTAAACAACGAAATAATTTTTTTATTCCAATGATTTTAACTTAATAAAATATTATTTATTAAACTTATTTAAAATTCAACTCGAAAATTATTTTGATAGAATTTAATTTATTACTAGCGCACCGGGAGTATGGTTGTTAAAGGTATGTATATCGATCAAGATTGAGCATAATGAATTCAAAAATAAGGTGCGTTTCTCTATTGGTTTTGGAATATTATTTTAATTTTAGAGATAAAAAAGTACCTAATCATTCTGTCATTATGTGTGTGTGTGTGTCTGTGTGTGTGTATGAACACACACATATACACATATGTGTCTGTATGTGCACACACATGAGAATTAAGGGTTCATGCCATCCTAACTGGAAATACTTCTAAAATCTATTATAGTCAAGCTGATCCTTATAAAGTTTTGTATCATTTTGTGACATCAAACTCATTCAAAAATCATAAAGAAGGTTAACCATTGAAAATATTTGTTCTATCCATCTGTTTATAATGTAGTTTTGAACTATTTAGGGGAGTGAAAAATCAACCAAATGTTTATGAAGATTATACCATCAACAATTAATCTTGTTATGCCATATTTTGTTTTTTTCCATCTCAAATATACAATAGAGGGACTTTGAGGGGATAATTAATCAAGAAAAGTTTGGATCGCCATATTTATTTTTTGCGAAATTCCCTCGTTAAATTTCTTATATCTACGTGTTTTGAATTTAGCTAATTTATTGTAGAAACTTAGGAAAAAAGAGAATTCATATAATCAATCATGACTATTTAGGAAAATGACAAGGAATATTATGACAGTGAGAATGAACTTCCAATCATGCTATTATGTTCACAAATTTTTACCTTATTCAGAGATTAATAACTCATTCAGAACAACATGTGAACGTGCATTTACTTCGATTGTCGATTTAATTGTAGTTTTGATTGTGCAAGAACTTTCAAAATGATATAAAGTTGTATTACATATATTAAAAATAAATTTCTTATTAATCATACATAATTTAAGGACCCCAAACTAGTTTTGTTTATTATAATTACTCCAGGTTGATTTTGGTAAAATATTAAGAAATTGGTGTTATTGCTTACTGTCTCTATTCACGCTGATTCACAATCGTAGAACCTAGTGTTTAGAAATAGGGTAAATAGAGTAAATTCGTACCGCTAATGCAGTTCCGTAGTAGTATGATGATTGTCCGAGTCCAGTATCTTATACTGTTCCCTTAAAGCAGAATTGCTCCCCCATAGTGGCGCAAAGGGGTCGATCAGCAACCGCTTCCCAAGGTAAAACGGATTAGTTTCTGCAAAGCCGCGCAAGCGATGCAGAATAACGGCGAACTCAAGTGAAGATTTATGCCAAGAACAGAGAGCGCGAAGGAAAAAGAAGATGATCAGAGAAATAATTTCGGTAATTCAAATGTTTCTCGGATCCGCTATTTATAGGAGTAGTACGCGACCGTTAGGAAAGGTTGCGACCCTTTACCAATTGACGCGTCATTTCAAACAGTTATTACCGTTGGGTTCAAACTGTTTCGGCTCCTAAAAATATAGTGTGATGCGAACCAATTTCAGTAGCCCGAATGCCTAATGCCAATTGCACATTGCAAAGTGCTAAGGGCCTACAAGACGCCTCAAACGCCCATTCGCCCACGCCGCGTGTGCGGATGCGGGTGCGGGTTCGGGTTCGGGCTCGGGCTCGGGCACGGGCACGGGCGCGCGCGCGTGCGGGGTGGTGCGTTGCACCACCCGCCAAGATGGTCATGCTCATATCTCTCTTATTGTCCCATTGTAATTATGATAGAGACCACATCTTAATTTATATATAATATAATGGTTATTATATTATAAGATGTGGGACTATTCACATTCCAAGACAATAAATGCTTCATTTTCCAATGCACTATTCATTAATGCTCATTCAATTTCCAACAATCCCCCACATGAATGAGTATTACTTGTTCTTAAGCTTTACGAAACATTTATCATATCGGTTTAAGTAGCACATTGGCCTTGAACTTATCCTAGTGTTTATCTCCTTGACTTACTGGCGAATCAGTAGACTTAGGTTGTCTTTGAAATGTAAGCCTTTTGTGTAAATCCAAACAGACAACACGTGATAAATGTTTTCTTGTCTCCCTTGGTTCTCTGTTTGTGTTCGTTTTTGCCATGAACACCAGCTTGGTCTCATGAGTGCTCGGAGAATTTGGCCTTACAATTCTCTTTGAAGCGGCGCCTTCGCACTCACGTAGGTGATTCTATAAAGGGTACCTTCTAATTTCCCAAGTACAGACATCATTAAAAGTATCAATACTTATCCTATTTTCCAACATATAATGCACCGACTTATCATAGGAATGGCTTGAGAGTAACGGTGCTATCAAGTTTCTCTTAAATTTAGTTGTCCCTTTGAACCTAGATCTTGGGATCTCCAGTCAACTAGGTGGGGTTTCCATTTTAGAAAAACTTTTAGTTTATATGCCTTAACCCCATTCCCATCGATAAGGTTTGAACTCTCTCTCTTGGCAAGCCTTTTGTCAGTGGATCCGCTATGTTATCTTTTGACCTTATGTAGTCTATAGTGATAACTCCATTAGAGAGTAGTTGTCTTATGGTTTTATATCTTCGACGAATATGCCTAGATTTTCCATTGTATAGTGTACTATTGGCTCTTCCAATAGCCGATTGACTATCACAATGTATGCATATTGGAGGCACGAGATTGCTCCAATTTGGAATGTCCTCCAAAAAAATTCGAAGCCAATCAGCCTCTTCTGCGGTTTTATCTAGTGCAATAAATTCAGATTCCATCGTCGATCTTGCTATGCACGTTTGTTTGGATGATTTCCATGAAATTGCTCCATTTCCTAATGTGAATACATATCCACTTGTGGATTTTGTATCATTTGAACCAGTTATCCAATTTGCATCACTGTATCCTTCTACTACAGAAGGATATCTTATGTAATGTAGACCATAGTTTTGCGTATACTTTAGGTATCCCAAACTCTGATTATTGCTTTCCAATGATTTTTACCAGGGTTGCTAGTATATCTACTTAGCTTACTTACAGCGTATGCAATATCTGGTCTTGTGCAATTCATTACATACATTATACTTCCCAGTATACGAGAGTATTCTAGTTGGTAAATCCCATCACCAGTATTTTTTACCCAATTTTGGTTCATATCTACTGGTATTTTGCAATAGTTATATCATACTGTTTGAACCTTTCAAGTATTTTGGCAATATAATGTGACTGGGATAATGTATATCCCTTTGATGTCCTTAATATTTTCACTCCTAAAATCACATCAGCCAATCCTAAATCTTTCATATCAAATCTAGATGACAACATATCTTTTGTTGATCTTATTATGGCATTATTATTACCTAATATCAACAGGTCGTCAACATAAAGACAAACAATGACATATCATGCATCTATACTTTTTATATAGACACATTTATCTGATTCATTTATTTTGAATCCATTTGACAACATAGTTTCATCAAAATTTTCATGCTATTGTTTTGGCGCTTGTTTGAGACCATAAAGTGATTTTACCAACTTACACACTTTATTTTCATTTCCTGGGTTTACAAACCCTTCAGGTTGTTGCATGTATATTTCTTCCTCCAACTCACCATTCAGGAATGCGGTTTTTACATCCATTTGATGTATTTCCAAATTTAGTATAAAGGCAATTGCGATAAGCATCCTAATGGATGTTATTCTAGTTACTGGTGAGTATGTGTCAAAGTAATCTAGATCTTCCTTCTGTCTAAATCCTTTGACCACCAGTCGGGCCTTATATTTGTCTATTGAGCCATCAGCATTTAGTTTTTTCTTAAAGATCCATTTGTACCCTAGGGTTTTTGATCCCTTAGGAAGATCTACTAGTTCCCATGTATGGTTCTGCAGAATGGATTCTATTTCACTATTGATTGCTTCCTTCCAATAAGGAGCATCGGGAGATGACATTGCTTGTTGATATGTTAGAGGTTCATTTTCTATCATATATGTATAGAAATCGGGTCCAAAGGTTTTTGATGTCTTTTGTCGTTTACTCCTTCTTGGTTCCTCTGACTCTATTTCAACATTTCTTTCATTCGATCTTTGATCAGTATTAACCTCTGGAGGGTCTATATCCCTTGCTCTCTTTTGAACAAAAGTCTCATCGGAGGCTTTCAATGGATAAATATGTTCAAAGAATCTAGCATTTCGAGACTCGATAATGGTGTTTTCATGAATGTCATCTATTTCAGATTTATACACCAAAAATCGATATGCACTACTATTATGAGCATACCCAATGAATATGCAATCTATAGTCTTTGGACCAATTTTGACCTTTTTCGATTTTGGTACTTCTACTTTGGCAAAACACCCCCACACTCTTAAGTATTTGTAGGAAGGTGGTCTTCCTTTCCATAGTTCATGGGGTGACTTGAAAGTCTTCTTGCGAGGCACTTTGTTCAGTATGTGATTAGCTGATAGTACTGCTTCGCCCCAAAAATTGTTTGGTAAACCAGAACTAATTAGCAGAGCATTCATCATTTCCTTGAGAGTTCGATTCTTACGTTCTGCTATTCCATTAGATTGTGGAGAATATGGTGCTGTAGTTTGATGAATTATACCATTTTGAGTGCAAAATTCCTCGAATGGAAATTCATATTCACCACCTCTATCGCTTCGTAAGGCTTTTATCTTTTTGTTCAGTTGATTTTCAACTTCTGCCTTGTATTGTTTGAACATTTCAAACGCTTCATCTTTGCTTCTTAGTAGGTACACGTAACAGTACCTAGTGCAATCGTCGATAAAGGTAATAAAATATTTTTTACCACCTCTGGTTTGACACATCTTTAGATCACACACATCTGTGTGTATTAGGTCTAAAGGCTCGGTATTCCTTTCAATATGATGAAAAGAAGTTCTCGTCAATTTTGATTCGGCACATGTTTCACATTTGTAATTGGAATCAATTGCAAACTTAGGTATAAATTCTAAGTTAATCATTTTTTGCAATGTATCAAAGTTAACATGGCCTAATCTAGCATGCCATATATTAAATGACTCAGAGATATAAACAGAAGAATCAGTTTTATTATCAATCTCCTTTGGTACAACAGTCATTACATTCATTTTAAACAGACCATCACTCACATACCCTTTACCTACATATACTCCGTTCTTAGATAAGACAAATTTATCAGAAACAAAGACCAACTTGAAACCATTCTTACTCAATAATGATCCCGAAACTAAGTTCTTGCGGATATCTGGAACTTGTAGGACATCATTTAGAGTAAGTTCTTTTCCGGATGTCATTTTAAGGACTATTCTTCCTTTGCCTTCAACCTTTGACGTGGAGGAGTTTCCCATAAAGAGTTGCTCTTCTTGCGTCACTGGTTTATAGTTGGTGAACATCCACTTGTTGGCACAAATATGTTTCGTAGCACCAGTGTCAACGAACCATTCTTTCATGTTGCCAACCAAGTTACATTCTGAGATTACTGCGGACAGATTCATTTCGGAGACATCTTCTAACTCCGCAACATTGGCTTGGTCTTTCTTTTTGTTCTGATTCTTTGGACCTCGACATTCACTTGCCTTATGTCCTTTCTTCCCGCAATTATGATAGTTTCCTTTGAACTTCCTTGTCTTCTTTACATTCGGGTTGTTTTCCCTTTTTCTTTTGTTGTTCTTTTCGGTTTCGACCACATTTGCCTTTGCCACCATAGTATTAGATGCTTTCTTTTTGGATTTTCTGTTGTCTTCTTCAATTCTGAGTCGAACAACCAAATCTTCCATTGACATTTCTTTTCGTTTATGCTTCAGATAATTCTTGAAGTCTTTCCACAATGGGGGCAATTTCTCTATGGCGGCTGCTACTTGAAATGATTCACTCAGAGTCATTCCTTCGTCATGTATTTCATGAATAATGACCTGCAATTCTTGGATTTGGCTGATAACTGTCTTGGAGTCTATCATCTTGAAGTCCAGAAATTTGCCGACAATAAACTTCTTCATACCAGCATCTTCTGTCTTGTATTTCCTATCCAAAGATATCCATAGTTCCTTCAATGTCTTCATTGTGCAGTAGACATTGTACAGACTGTTATCCAGTCCGTTGAGTATGTAATTTTTACATATGAAGTCAAAACTCTTCCAAGCAATGAGTGTCTCAGCCTTGATCGGGTCGGGCTCTAATTCGTCGACCGCAGGAGGATCTTCTGTGAGAAATTTGGCCAAGCCTAATGTGGTTAAGTAAAACAACATTTTTTGCTGCCACCGCTTAAAATCAACACCAGTAAATTTTTCTGGCCGTTCTCCATGCGAGAATTGCACGGTCGGTGCCACCATTGGTGCAGTTTGAGAGGCGGTCACGGCAGGTATGTTTGCCGAAGTATTGCTTTCTTGAGCCATCTCCTGAAAGCAACAGAACAGTAAGCACAAAGTAAAACAACCAAATTCTGCTTTAAGATTGTTATTGCTTACTGTCTCTATTCACACTGATTCACAATCGTAGAACCTAGTGTTTAGAAATAGGGTAAATAGAGTAAATTCGTACCGCTAATGCAGTTCCGTAGTAGTATGATGATTGTTCGAGTCCAGTATCTTATACTGTTCCCTTAAAGCAGAATTGCTCCCCCACAGTGGCGCAAAGGGGTCGATCAGCAACCGCTTCCCAAGGTAAAACAGATCAGTTTCTGCAAAGCCGCGCAAGCGATGCAGAATAACGGCGAACTCAAGTGAAGATTTATGCCAAGAATAAAGAGCGCGAAGGAAAAAGAAGATGATCAGAGAAATAATTTCGGTAATTCAAATGTTTCTCGGATCCGCTATTTATAGGAGTAGTACGCGGCCGTTAGGAAAGGTTGCGACCCTTTACCAATTGACGCGTCGTTTCAAACAGTTATTACCGTTGGGTTCAAACTGTTTCGGCTCCTAAAAATATAGTGTGATGCGAACCAATTTCAGTAGCCCGAATGCCTAATGCCTAATGCCGATTGCACATTGCACATTGCTAAGTGCCTACAAGACGCCTCAAACGCCCATTCGCCCAAGCCGCGGTTGCGGGTTCGGGCTCGGGCTCGGGCACGGGCGCGTGCGCGTGCGGGGTGGTGCGTTGCACCACCCGCCAAGATGGTCATGCTCATATCTCTCTTATTGTCCCATTGTAATTATGATAGAGACCACATCTTAATTTATATATAATATAATGGTTATTATATTATAAGATGTGGGACTATTCACATTCCAAGACAATAAATGCTTCATTTTCCAATGCACTATTCATTAATGCTCATTCAATTTCCAACAATTGGATGGTCCATTATGGAAATGACTCAAGTAACCGAGGATTATTATGGAAGAGATCTCCAAAAAAACATAGCTTAATCTAGATCAAGGACTTGGAGGAATCACCATTGCAATGACAAAACTATAGACCACGAAAATTGTGTAACTCCAGTATAATCTCTTTGATGTAACAACTTTTTTTCTAGTAGCAATAAACTGTGGATAGGTTTGGGGATGTTAGGGGGTTGTTTAGGATATCATGGTCGTTTATGATTTTTTCCCTTTGGATCAGTCCATTTTTATTTGAAATAATAATGATAATAATAACATAAAAGTTGTAAAGACAATCCATATGACAAGAAAGTTAGTCCACTAAATAAATATTTTAATCTCTCTCTACACACGTATATACAACACACATGTGCGGAGTGTGTATGTGGGGATAGATGTGTTGAGCTTTATACATTTAACCCCTTTGTATATAAAACACACATGCTCGACCCTAGGGCAAGGCGGACAAGATAGGTGTTTAGCGTAACCGATCTGGCAGGGACAACCATCGGAGGTGGTGATGGGTTTAATAGTTTATTATGATAAAAAAGATTTTATATAATGATAATACTAATTGACTTCGTGGTGTGGTGGTAACACCACCATCTGTTGAATGAGGCAACTTGAGTTTGAACCTAGGCAAGGTGCATTATTTTTTAAGCAATAATTAGGGTTTTGCGCCGAGGCAACGAAGTTGCTTGGACTGGCCCTGAAAACACAGATACATTTTTGGGTATGTCTATTTTATAGCATCCTTCAACATTAATTCAATTGGCCTTGTTATATTATCTAAGGTTTTAAAAGGTAGACATTAGCAAGTGGTGCATTTTGACTAGAGATTAACCGTTTAAGTGGAAACTAACGACATGCCTATACATTTCTGATGATCTCAAGCATTTCTAACAAAATTTTAGGTACTTTATGCAAAATTTCTACACTATTGTATAAATATTGAATAGCCTAAACTTAATTTTCAGTTCTTAAAGCAAATACCAAAAGCAATATTCTACTTACACTTGAAAATTTGTTATTATTTGGTATGTATTCATATTGTGAAGCATAACTATGTATTATAAAGCTAACCGCCTTAATACTTAGACGATGAAGTAAGGCTGGCACAGGGTTCATGGGCATGAATTTAGGATCTGTAAATTTGTTCATTAAATCAGAACAGCAAACAAAAGATAATAAGTGGTAAAAACGAGAACGTATGGCGTACCAAAAAGTTTTCCACACAGCAAATTGCAAAGTGAATTGATCTCCCTCAGAGCGCATTATATAGAAAGATTACATCATCAACCAACCATGCCGTGTCTGTATCTTCTTAAATAATAGAAAAGAAATCGTGTCCAATAAGCCCATGATAATAAGTACGAGTGCGTTTTGCTGATGTGTCTTGAAATTATTTGTTGTCGCCGAAGCTAGGGTTTGATTTCTGGGAAGCACATTGATTTGAGCCAATAGTCGATAGACAAGTCAGCAGCACTTTAATAATCCGAAACGAATTTGAATTGGGAGTGTAAGAATTTGAATCGGATTAAAGTGTAATCCACAATAAAGCAATGATTGAACAATAGCATGATAATGTTATACTAATGCTTACACGGCCTAAAAGGTTAATTTGAATTCCTAGGTTTCAAACTTTCAATGTAAATGGAAACGTTTTATGTCCTATCTATCGTATTCAATTAGATATGATGTGAAAAATTAACTTTACAAACATCATGAATGTTTGTAAATATATGTTATGGATATGTTTTGTAATTGATCGTGTGTCTTAAAAGTGGTTGGGTTGAATCAACTTTATTTTCTAAATCGGTTTGTTTTATGAAAATTTGTGGAGAACACCCTTTTAGTTTCAAAACATACGCCTATCTCTTCTTAAAAACTTATTTCAATAAAACATTCACGGTTTTAGTTTCAATCGGACTGCAAATATTTGCAATTTCTAAAACTATAAATATTTTCAAAAAATATTATCAAAAATAATTTTAGAGCATAATTTAAAACATGTTATTAAGAATAGTTTTTCGTGTATTAAGTTTGAAAATAAGGAAGTTTTCAAATTTGTACTTTCTTTATTGTACAGTAAACTAAGATAGTTTTTATCTCTCATTATTGTCGTTATAGAAGAATTCAATAGTTCTTCTCCCGTGAAACGTCCTGATATGATGGATGGGCACTCCAAATGCATATGGTGTGGCTAGACTCGATTAACATAGAGGTGGTTCTTCACGTGAATTTAATATTACTACGATCGTACTCGTAGAATATTCCGATTTGTACCAGTGGGCTTTATCGGGTTGATCCAGATAAATGTTATGATTACAGTTAGTTATAGCTAAATTAGGAAGTATTGTAAATATAACATCAAGGAAATCATAAAAAAGTTCAACCTAATTTACAATCTATGACCGGCTTTCTTTCAAACTAATACTTTACATTATTGCCTTTTTATACATTAAGTTGTAAATTTAATAATAATTAACACTAATTTATACATTAAGAGTAAGAATAAATCTTTAAAAATAATAATTAAAGTTTTAAATTGATTTTAGCATTATAATTACAATAATATTAACAATAACACCTAGGACTACTTGATTGTTGTGTTGTGAATGTTTTCATCCCACAAGACCTCAAGAAGAACAAATATCATGGAGTGTGTGAATGTGCTTTGAAGAGTATAAAAAGAAGAATATATAACGTACTTTGTTTTAAGGTCGCTTAAAAGTAAATACTTAAAAAGTAAGAAAGTTTCAAAATAAAAATAAAATGTTCATAAAACGGTAAGGAAAAAGGACAAAAATATTAATAGAAAGAAGGAAAGTAAATGCACAAATCTATATTATACTATTAAAGATGAGTTAGTCATTCTTTTTTTCATTACTTCTTAAATTCTTTGCTTCCATGATGGATTATGTTCTTTTGTTTCACTTTTAGGAAAAAGGCAATAGCTGTTATGTGTTATATATCTATATATTATACAAGGAATCGCTGTCAAGTCCCTGAAATTGAAAGATGATGTAAGAAAAGTCCCTCCCTATATGTTATAAAAAGAAGTCGAGGCTTTCATTTTCAGCTCTCTATTTTTCCTTTATTTAGAAAATTAATGGTGACGTAGATCAATTATATGACCATTAATTCTTAGCAAATGAAAAAGTTTCATCTATTCTTCTTACATACGTGTGTTGTCTGTTACATATGACAAAAAAACATTTATTTTTATTTATTCAACTTCTTTCCTTTTCTTATTCCATTTATCTTAATTTGGCTTTCTTAACTCTACTTTGTCTTCTCTTTATTCTTCCAGTGCACATGGTCATTAGCTTTAGTTTTTGCCAAATTCATTTTATATAAACTAAAAATTATACTCCTAATTAAAAAAGCACATCCATATTCATCTCCTCAAATTATGCCTTGGCTTCATTCCTTGTTATTTTATGTCGTATATTCTAAAACATAATTCCAATACTGACCTCCCACATCATGGCTTTCAAATTCGATGTCTACATCCTCAAATTTGTTCTAACAAGACCTAAACCAGTGGTTTTCTTCCAAAGTGCAAACGAGATAACAACTTAATTTGTTCTATCATTTTGAGTTTTATTTTGCCATGTTCTACGCACAACCATGTTACAAAGGAGGCAATGTCTAATGCAATTTCCCAACCCTATGTTTACTAATTAGATTTCTGTGATTTTTAGTTTGTAAGTTTTTATTTGACAGCTTATATTCACAAAATTTGCAGGTTATTTTTCTCTTTATGAGTATGTGTATCAGCTGTAAAAAAAATATTGTTTCATTTATTTATGGGATCTATGATATTGAAGTTCCATTTGCATGATAATTGTAAATTGTATGGGATATGATTATTTTCGGTTTTTATACCAGAGGTTAGGTGATTTTACACTCCTATAATGATTACTATTGAATGATTTTGATGTATGATTATACTTTCTAAACAATATTTGGAGCTTATCTTATTCCAATGTTGAATGGAACCACACTTACAATTTTGTTTGCTAACTATCTAAGAAACTCTTGCATTTATATATAATAAAAAATTATTAGTATCGATAACTTTTAATTTGTATCAATTCATGTGTATTTATTAATATTGATAAATTTCATAGCTAATTGCATAAATTCTAATTGTGCATGTGTGATGACGTATTGATACCCCAATACATTAGTTCCTCCGTATCAACTGTAGAAAAAGATATTGCTTCAATTTGATTTATGGGATATACCATATTGGAATTTCATTTGCAAGTAATTGTTGAGTGTTTGGGATCTGCTGCCAATTTTTTTAAATATATCGAAGTTTTCATGCTAGAGATTAGATGTATTACACTGTGATAATAATAATTATTAAATGATTTTGAATGGAATCACACTTACAATTCTATTTGCTAACTATCTTAAAAACTTTTCCATTCATAGGTATAGAAAAAAAATTATTAGTATTGACAAATTTCATTTCGTGTAAATTGTTGTATATTATTAATATTGGTAAATTTTATAGTAAGTACATAATTCTATGTGTGCATATATGGTGACATATTAATACCCATACACATTAGTTTCTATGTACTTGCGTTCCTATATGTATTATCCATACATAAATTTATATATCAATACATACTAGGAATAAATTATTAATAGTGCATAAATTTGTATTTCAAGTCAATTTATGTTTCAAAACTAAATATTTATGTATCGACATGACATTAACTAAGTATCCTAATATCAATACATAAATTTATTTACCATGAGCTGAATATTTGGTTAATCCATAAATTAAAATTTGACATTGATTGTTTTGTTTAAATTGAATTAGCTAAACTTATAGTGTTTATAGGAATATAGTATTTGGTATTCTAATTGTTTTTATAAATAATTACTAACTAATTTACATGATTAAATTGATTGCGATAAATCAATTAATTAATTTGACTGACTAGATAAATTGTGCCAAATAGATTAATTCGATTGACCAATATCATGATATCATGACACTAAAATTATAACATTAAAATTCATTGGCATTGAATTGAGTAATTGGGTTGGTTTTATCAATTTTCATAATATTGTGAAATATTAGTATTTCTAATAAAATTTCATTACTCATAACAGAGTAACAAATTGACTGCCGATAAATTTTCTTTGCTAAATTTATAGTATTTCATTGTATATAGCATTTATAGGAATATATAAATATCTACAATAGAAATATAAACAAATATAAAGGAATATAAAATAATTTATATGGACAATGAAAAGTGGGTTGTGACTCTTAGTTTCCCATTCCATCATTTTCCATTCTCTCTAATAATATTATTTATCACACATATCATGCAATTATATTTTATGTAATATTGTTATTTGTCTCTGTGTGTATTAAAAAACCTTCATCCTTTTATACAATCTACTCAATTTAATTTAAATTTCTCCATTGATAAAATAATCTATTCTGTTAGATAATAAGTTCAGTCTTCATCAAATATTAATCTGTTTCCATTCTTCCACAAAGAACTATATCATTAATCTAGAATTAGTGTTTTATACATCTCCTACCTTTAACATAAAAATCTGATAAAGCTTTACATGTAACTAAAAAAAAAACTCAATCGCCATTAATCATTTCTTTCTATTTTTATAGATGCAACTATATACACAACCAACCAAAACCTTTCACCAAAGCCTTTGCATGCACGTTGAAACGTTGAATTGATCTCCTTGAATCAATTCATGAATCGGAAGGTGCTAATGCCCAATTGCTAACCACCGGCTATCGAATAGTGTTGAATTTGATGTAGTACGAACTTGGTATTTTTTTTTGCAAGCCGTGGACAAAATTTTCTAATGAATTTTTCTAATTTTTGAAGAGAATATATTAAAGCAAAAAAAGAGGCAATATCTTCTTAAAGAAGGAGAATAAATGTATGATTAATATCCTTGTAATAAAGAGTGCATTTTCATTTCAAAACTTAAAAAGAAACCCTCCTTTATTCCTTACCATGGCCGACCACATCTAAGGCAACAAAGGTTGGCTATGTGTGCTTGCTCATGGACATTAAACATATTAAGTTCATACAAAAGATTCCCACGTTTAAATTCAATTTAAATGTGTACCAATATTGCATATCATTTAGTATATTTCTAACTATTATAAATACATTATTTAATCATGTTCAATACATCAAATAAAGTCATAATTAATATTTCATAAATATTAATTAATCAAATCGAGTAGCCAAAGGAATATTCGATGTTTAGGTTGTGTGACTTTTAGGTATAAATTTGGTCAGTGATTAATATCGAACAATTTGATTATTAATCTTCATATGTCACTTAGCAGATGGTGTGATATTTTGGTCAAATTTATCACTAACCTTGTTTCGTTAAAATTCAATTTTACTTTGTTAAGCTTTAACCGATAGTGATGATTATTTACACCAATGCTCTTCATCAAAACTGTATCACCTTGAATTTCATGGAATTTGGTAACGGTCAAAATTCCAATATCGTCCATATTCAACTTTATAGTCCAAACACAAAGTGTTATTATTATTAACTGAACTACTCTTACCAGAGATTTTTACTTTGAGTTGACTTCAGTTAACCGTGACACTAATCCCATATAATTGAGGAGATAGATCCTCTCTTGAATAGCATTTCACTTCCAATACTTCTACTTGACCCAACTATTGTCGTTCGATGGTCGTCATGCTATTATTTTACTATAATCAAAGCAGAGCTTTCATATTAAAAATTGACAGTATTCTCAAGTTAGGAGAATTATGTAAATTAGTTAGTTCGATATGTTTTATTTGGCCTCAGTTATATTAACCAACAAAAAATTATCGAGTGAGTCATTCCATAGTTATCAAATAACTATCGGTACGTAACCCACCGGCAGCCATGAGTAATACACTATCTAAAATTTTGAGAGCGTTACGTACTCTAGTCTCAACAAATATATCGATGTCCAGTCTCAATACATCATGACTAGGAATATTTAAAACGATGTTGTTTTTTGTATATTGTGATACAATACTCATGATTTAACTGCTATCACATATGCATCATTTATAGACTTTCTGATATATATATATATACTTAAATTAACTAATTAATTATTTATAAAATTTATAACAAGTAAATAATAGAAAGAAAACACCTTTTATTTTGAACAAGATTGGTTATCGAGTTAGATTTATGTAACAAATTATATAATTGTCCCTAGGGCATACCCCCAACTTTATCAATCTCCCACTTGCACTCGAGGTTAATTATGGAATCTTATTCTAACTTCTCCAATCACGACAGTCCCTCACTGAACATGTATGTAATTATGTTTCAATTATCTAATATGTCAATCAACTCTCTCAGATGTTGATATACTATCTTTATCATATGGAATAATTTAGAGTATGTCTACCAACTTCCACTGACCTCTATATTCTGCTATAAACTATATCATGACATTGTTATCTAATAACAATATTATGGGATTCTCAACATTTGGAATCACCCTGGGTTCAGTTATAAATTTTTGCATTTATTATATACATACATTGCTTTTGTTGTGGCATTATTCAAGGCGGTGTACATAGTCTTTATTGAATCAACCACATTATCTCATTTGGAACATTTCCAGATTAAAACTTCTTAACCAAGCTGGAACATGAATTTCATGTTGACATACCATACTTAATACCACATATGAAGTCTGAGTCCAAATAGTCCTTCATAAGTTGTTCGTTGTTACTATAAAAAATTATCCTATATTTCATAAATACACATGAACACTCCAAATTACCATTTATGACCTTAATTTGGATTTTTTATTTGCTTCATGTATCAAATATATAAAAAAATCACGATATCATAAACAACGTAACATGTATGATAATTCCTATTGTGAATGCATATGAAATCCACCTTACATGTTCCTTATTAACTATTTTAATAACGTGTATCTGGATATCGTTTGGGACATTCCTAATGTCCTTTATACTCTTATAAAAAAACTATTTGCAAATCAAATGTCGAGTATTAAAACAACTAAAAGCTAATTTAAAACAACAACATCTTTAACAATCAACAACATGTTGTTTTCTTATGTTTAGAAATATTAATGTGCCTTTAATATTCTTTCTTATGGACATACGCTTTCTCTGCATTTTGACTGAAATCAAACTATTTGTTATTTCTATCAAAATACTTATTCAATTTCGATGCCCATCGAACGATATTTCTATATCAGTTCTTGGATCATATCCAAAATCCACAAATTCAATACTGCTTCTACTAACTTCGAAACACTTTGGTTATAATATGAAAACAGTCTAGTCTAAATTTTTATTTAAAATTTTCCGTTTTAAGTTTCAACACATATGTACCAAAACACAAAGTCATCCAAGGTGACCATTTTGTAGGTAGAATCCAAATCAACTTAAGCACACTGAATGAAGAATCTGTTACGCTAATTTCAATAATTTAAATTCATGATTTTATTCTTATCAATGTGGCTTAGCATATACCAACTACATTTACCTTTCTCTTAAAGACACATTTGTGGCTAATGGATCATATCCCTTCAGGTCCAACTATCAAAATCATATTTTGATAATGTACTTGGTATCTATATCGGATTTGTGCGTCGTACCATATCATAGAGTCAATACTCTTAATGGTTTTACTAAATAACCAAGGATTATTCATTCTTGACATTGATAAGAAACTAATAGTTTCTTCTTCAATGTGTAAGAATAATCATTAGACACATTAACGCTATGCATTCATTTACGTTTGGTTAATTTAATTTCATCCCTTGTAATCACTTTTATCCTTGGATTGTATCGAAATTAATTTTACTATGAATAATTTCTTGAAGAAATTCCTTTGCTATAAAGTTTGTTTTCTTGAAACAACAATTATTTCTTATTGCAACAAAACTGGCATTCATAAACATTTTATGAAATGCCATACATAAAACTGACTTGGTATTAGTTTACAATATTTATGTTCATAGCATAAACAATCATCCCATGACTATTATCCCTAAATGACTTTTGGGCGATTCATACAAGATTTCTTATGTACAAATATTACGTGTAGTCATTCGACTCACACAACCCACCAACACCTTGGCCTAAGACATGATGAGGTTTCTTATAAACTCGTACCTTGTACAACTTTGTATACTGTTTTTGGATGATATAATCTTAGCCTTGTGTACTATTCTTAAGTACACACCTTATAGAAATAATTTTAACTCAGCCGCATTCATCATTTAATCGTCATTTGTCAAACAAAGTTCGATCACTCCTCATCAACACATCATTATGTATTATAAGGAGGAGTGGCTCTTGAGACCAAATCTTAATTCATTCTAGGTACGTTTGGAACTCTTTCCAATATACACACATTCCATCAGATCAAATCATTTTTTGCATGTTATTTATTTTACTTCTGTTTTATATTCTATGAAATTATTATAGACATGCTGAAATTATCATAGACATTCCCTATATATATCAAACATATATATATATATATATTCATGCTTGCAATAATTAATCGACAAATATAACGAAGTATGTGGAATCATTTTGGTATTATTAGACTTGTGATTGCATACATCTATATATATCAACCAAAAGAGATCATCAACTTTTATGGCATTCCATTGAATGGATGCTTCACCTTTAATTATCTGAGGTATAATTCACTAGTAACATGATTCATAATAATATGATCAAAGAATTACTTCTCAGAACCATGGGTTAGTCTATAATTCCAAAATAATTGTAAATTATTTTAGATACCTTAGTATTATCCAAAGCATCACTTTTGCTATGAAAACAAACACCACATTATAGTCTTATTTTGTAACGAATATTCCTAATATTCTCATTGAAATAAAACCATGTTTATTCTTCAATCACCACTGAAGAACTGATATTATTTTCTAAATAATGTGCGGTACATTTTATGAAAACAATTTTCGTAACTTGATGCAATCAATAAGTGCTATGTGACATGCTCCCACTATTTCTGCCATTACTATAATAGCATACTGAAAACGGAGGTCCATTATCCACTTAGTATAGACTACTTATTTCATTTACTGTAACTATTTTACAGTGGGAGTTCTTTAATAAATTATCTTAAACTCAAATAAATAAATCTCGTAGAAAATAATTTCTATAAAACAATTTTCTATATGAAAATACATTTCAGAATAGAAATCATATTTCTTATTTCAATGCTAAGTATCAATTATTATTTTACAATTTCCATTTTTGATGTTTTTTATGAGGTAGAAGTAACCATTTACTCTTTTTATCCCAACTGTACCTTAAATCTAGTCAACTCTTGTACATTCATTTTCCTTTATAAACGGTCGAACCATTCAAAAGAAAAACAATACTAAAATATCATAATGAACTCTTTACAAAAACGCACTCGGCCGTCCTTAACATTTAAGGACATCGAATATGTTGCAGCTTATGTAAACTGACCAAACTAACATTTCAGCGATCGAGTTCTTAGATCTATCTTGTAGTTTTGGTCTAGTGTTATATTTAACATAATACGATCTTTATTGCAATCAATCAGATTTAATACTCGATCTCACAATATGGTTTATTTGCTTACTTCGAATGAACTAACTTCATCGAAGTATCATACAATACAAACTATAACCATTCTCCATATAACACGTATATGCGATAGTACATGGATCAAATATCCATAATCTTTTATTGCTTTTAGAGTTCAAAGCTCGTAGAAAGCATTACACGGTCTTGGGAAAATAAACACGTAAGCGACCAAATTACGAATGTATTTAGTAATTAAAAAATTAGGTACTTGCATGGGTATAAAAAATAGTAACATGCAAAAAGTATTTAATAGTAAGTATATATCATATTTCTATTTATCATTCTTCTATTTAGTTTATTTGTATATTTTAACTGATAAACTTTAATCTATAATATTAAATACATAAATCTACCAATGTAGATTATTATAGCATTGTATAACATACGTTCTTATAATATTAGAAAGGTTAAATGTTACCATTTCATTTTTCAAATAAGGCTCCCACTAGTCTTATATATTTCTCCAAACGTTATGATGAAATGTAGAAGTGTTTCAATTTCATTAGTGGGTGTTAGGTCTCGTCTTTCTTGGAATTCCGATCTTAACTTTGATCAACAAGTCATAGCCCCATAAATGATGGATAATTCCTTATCGATTATATCATATATAACTCCTAACCCATGGTTCCTTATCCTGATCTCATTTTGACTTTGAGTTTGCTCGACAACCCGAAAGAAATTATTCACTCATACCTATCATTTTGCGACATCCTAAGTATACTATATGTAACTTGAGTTTGCTCAACAAATACATATAGTTATCTTACCTCATCTAGTCAATATTAATAATACTACACTTAAAATCTCTAGCCTGAGTTTGCTCAACAACTAGGGAGTGCGCAAGTAATTTGTAACGATTGAGATTTTCGACCCTCGAAAATTGACACTAATACGTCCACTGTATTGCGTTCCAAGTAATCGAATGCTAGAAAAACCGATTATTAGGGGAAAAAGAAAGAAGAAAGAAGATAAGAAGAAAACAAACAACAAAGAATCTCAAAGTGGAACGAATAATCTATAATATATAACAAACCTTTACACAAAACAAACTGTGATATATGTATATACATACATCAATCATAGTATACTAACCTATTTCAGCTTGGACAGTTATAATAGCCTGTCCTCATAATTGTTGATAAATACAACACTGAACATAGAAGAAAAATAACCATATACGTAAATATGTCTCTAGGCCCCCCAGCTCGTCTTCTGAAGCTCCAAAGCATCCAAACTAATCTGTAATATGCTCGGTCGGACCCAGGCATTAAATAAAATAACACCCGAGTCAGTCTGGAAAAACAACATGAGAAAACATACCCAACTGGATTTTAAAATTATATAAAATTCTTTGAAAATCAAGGGTATCTTGTAAGACCACGCCGCACATAAACACGGATGGGTTTTTGCCTTACGATAACCAAAACATTTCATATGAAATTCTCTGATATTATAATAGTGTTTAAGATACAAATACTTATTAATCTTAGCTGAAATTGTTACATTAATTAAATTCCAGCATAACAGGTATACAACTAAAACCTAAAGGCTCATACTGGAGAATGGATTCCATATAATGACTGGGCTACTGGTGTACCGCTCGTCGCGGTGCATCTCTAGATAAAATAACACCGTGGACCTCGCTTAGATCCCCTACCAACATAGAACCGACCTACCCATTACTGGATAGTACTGAATATGATCATCCCTCTATTAATGGGCCCCGAAGCATACAAATGAGAGATAATAGGGACTCTAGATGGGGATGATTATACCATACTTGGGAGCGACCCACCTAGCCCTACCGCGTCTCCCATGTTTTAGTCATTCCGGTTGATGAGGCTTGAGGCTACGTTTTACCTTTATATATAACACTTTTCACTTGGAATGCTAATACCGCCTTCCAGGCAACAATGCAATACCAACATTAATCCATATAAGTTCGTTCTGAGACTGAACGAAACACATAAGAGCTTAGTCTTCAATTCCATCATCTTCAAGATGTCTCCACTTTGAAACGCATTCGTTGGATCGAAGTGTTTTTGGGGTAAATAACCGATTCCGGTCTCTTCGAAACAACTTTATGATAATTTCTGATAAACTCAACCATGGTTCTTTAGGAAATAAATAGTCAAAAATAAGATCGGTGATCACCTTCTAACTGTTAGTGGACAGATTTCCTTATCATTGTCCTAGGAGAACGAAACGAGATTTATATGCACCGTAAACATCATCGGAGATGACTGTGCTATATAACTCACGTGTTTCTCCTAGATATTTCCAAAGTTACGCTTGGGTCTAATTTCAATTGTCGGTTATTTAACCATTGAATAACAAACATTCAATCAGGGATTCATATTTCGTAGGGAAAACTAGCATTGGTTAATCATATAAGCAATCACTAGCCTCTTTTAATAAATCTTTCATTCATTAAAAATCCCTTTGTAATTTACTTGTATAAAAATGCTTTTACAAAGGTATAACCGCAACTCCCTATATTTTAATGCTTAGAAAACATCCATATACTTATCTCAATGGTATAAGTATATTCATAAAAATGAGAAATACTTTCTTTTTATTTGATTCAAAAATCATATATAAAACTTCTTATAATTCTCTAAAACATTTATAATCCATTTTATAAAACTTCTAGACCATTTATAAAATTCTTTTATACATTCCAATCGCTCATAAATTCTTTTTGTATATTTCTAAAATCATTTATAAAGCCTTTATAAATCCATAAAACCATTTATAAAACTCCTTTTATAAATCTATAAACCCGTTTCTAAAATTCCTTTATACATATCTAACCATTTATAAATTCTTTCACCTGGTAAATAATCTTCCATTAAGTCTTAACTATTTTATAAAATACCCTTATAAAATCCAACTCCATTTATAAAATTCAACTTACGAGCCTCGAACATATTTATGAACAAATAAGGATCATTTATTTCTAAAATAGTATTATATACAAATAATTATTAAAATTAACATTTTGAATAAATAAGTAATAACTATAAATCTTAAAACATCTTAAAATAATCATTAATCATTTCAAAAGCAATAATAACCAATATTTACCCTTGTTATAAATAGTAAGAATTTATTTTCAGATCCTTATTAATAAATCCTTATTACTAATTTCAAAACATAATTATTCTTAAGTAACTACTTTTTTCAAGATATTAACATTCTGATAAATACTTTAAAATAATATTAATTATGAGAAAATAACTTTTAAAAAATACTAATATAAATAAATACTTTAAAACAATATTAATATAATTAAATACTTTAAAACAATATTAATATAATTAAATACTTTAAAACAATATTAAAATAATTAAATACTTTAGAGCAATACTAAAATATAAATAGATAATCTTTTAAACAAAATATTAATATAGGTAGATAATATTTAAAACAAAATATTTCCAAAACCCAATTTCGGATTTAAAAATCATTTCCTTTCCCAGAAACCAATTCCAACTCAAATGGAAATTTATAGTATTTTTAAATACCAATTTGAGGCCAATAGCTGCCAAATGCTCAACCAATATCGACATTGATTTTCTATCACTACTGGGTTTAAGTTTTTATCATATAACGATGTCATAACCAATATTTTCAAAAATCAGGTTAATTATCCAATAATTCACATGACTGGAATATAATTGGAGTCAATTCAACAATAACGAGAAATTCCATTGGATCCCTCTAACCTGTCCCCCGACATCATAGCTCATATATATCAACGCGCGCGCGCGCGCACACACATGTATATATATATATATATATGTGTGTGTGTGTGTGTGTGTGTGTAATCCACATTGGTGAGGAATCCTGTTGGATCCCTCTAACCTGTTTCCCTGCATCACACACATTATATAACCATAAAATAAAATCAACCGCTTCGAGGCGGGATTCATATACAAAGGGTCATCCGCTCTTACATGGGAACGTAATTGGGTCTCATCCGCTCCAGGAGTGGGAATACATCCAAACCAACTAATAAATATAGTAATTCATCCAAACAATCATTCAACAATTTTTATTAACTGTATATCATGCTAGTTTACCAAAAAGGTGAGTTTAACTCATCGAAATTTTCTGTTGCTGTCGAGACATTCCGGTTTGGAACTAAAACCAAACGACGTCGGATTTTAGCCCAAATTTCAACTGTCTCCAAATTTTCCTAAACTATTTCCGTTGCGAAGCTCATGTCATTACGAGCTCAACAAAAAAATCAGTGCCTCGATTGAACCGGGTATGCAAAAGTTATTTAAATTTTAAGTTATCGATATTTAAATCACAATATAAATAACTAATCACAAATTTACATTTTAATTACACTTTCATGTTTCAAAATATATGCATGCGCTTTCTATCTCCTTTCTCCTTCTTCCATACATTCCAACTTCATGCATGCTTCCAAGATTCATGGCCTAAACTCCATACTCCCCTCACGGCCATGCTTGCGCACGTTGACATATATGCATGTGTCTCCCTTCTTTGTGCCTTGCGTGAGTGTTTCCTTCTTCTTCTTCTTCTTTTTATATTTTATTTTTATTTTTTTAAAATCATGAGCTCTCACCTCTGTTAGAATGCATGTGCTTGGACCTCCTCACATCACAAGCTCGTACAGTAATCCATGGCATACATGTCAAAACCCGAAGCCTCTATAATTTCCAATGCTTGATGTAACACCCCAGATTTTTGGTAACATTATTTAGGATATTTAATTTGTTAAATTAAATAAAATAATGTGTTGATTAGGGGATTAAGATTTGATTTTAATTAAGATGTAGCCATGCCATTTAACCATGAATTAAAATAAGAGTTAACTTGAAATAGAGGAGGAGTAAAATAGGAAAGAGGCCATTCCTATATCCTCCAAACCCTGGCCGTGTAAAATTTTATACGTTCATTTTCGTTTTCAAAATTTTTAAAAGAGGCCGACCACCATTAATAAGGAAGAGAAGATGAAAAGCTAGGAAGAAGCTAATTCAAATCAAATCTGTTCACATCTCAATCTCTATAATCTCTAAAGCTAAGATTAATAATGTTTACATCTCAATATTGATTGTGTTTTTGGTTTTAATATGAATTCTGAATATTTTGCAATGATTTGCCATATTTTTGAATGATGGAATGAATATATATACTTGTTGATGTATTATGGTTATTCATATTGAATTTATGGTATGTTATAAGATGAATACCCCATAAAATGACATCCAATTGCCTTGTGAATTTTTAAGAAGATCATTAATATTATTTTGAAGATGGGTTTCAGTTTTCAGATCTTTTGAATTTTTGTGGAATTAATATGATTTTCTAGTCAAGAAAATGGTATTTTGAGTTATAAATTAACTATGGGTAAATAATTAACTATTTGGGTCTAAAATTTTTATATGTTAGAAAACATATACAATGAGATTTTCTGAAATTTTTCTAGATTTTTTCTAAGTGTTTTAATGGTTATATAAAATTATTTAAGGTATGTGACTTAAACGTATTATATAGTTAAAAGAGGAGAAGGGGCTTTTTGTAAATTGATTTAAATTATAAAATCTGGAAAGTTGGCAGCACTTTTGACAAAGTGCGGTACTTTTTATTGGTAAAGAAAGAGGCAACCGATCATAATTAGACACGTAAGGCAAGTTAAGTGAAAAAACTATTTGCTACATGTTTTTCACTGTTTTGACACCGTTGACACCAGGTTCCGCCTCCTCATCTTCGCATCCGACACAGTCGAAACCAATGCATATGGTATCGGTTTACTGGTACGTAGTGAATTAGATGTAGGCGGAAGGTAGGGAGTCAAAACCAGGGGTTCCGAAGGGGTTGAGGCGGTCCTTTGTTTTAAATTAAAGAAACACAACTACTTACTTTCGACTAAATGGCTTTCGACAAAGTAGCTTTCGACCAAGTCAAATGATTTAAAGAAAATGGTTTTGATTGGGTTGCACCTCTGTTTTTAAATAATTGCTTTCGACTAAGTTGAAACCTTCTTGCTGCTGCCTTTTTACCTTTCGACTCAGACGGTTTCGAAGGGGTTGTTTCATTTTTAAAACCTAGCCACCTCTCCAATGCTTTCGAAAGGATGGTTTCGACGCCATCACTTCATTACTTAGGAAATGGTTCTGAAGCAGTAGCTTTCAATAAAAATGTTTTAAGGTCCCTTTTTCTATTAGTAAAGTAAAACCCAAATTGGTTTTGAAAGAGACAGTTTTAAATGGTTTCGAAACAGATGCTTTCTACTTTAATGGGCTTCCGATCCTTTTGCTCTACTTGAAGGCAGAATACAAATGGTTTCCATTGAGACGTTTTTGAATGGTTTCCACATGTTTTAAATTGAACCCAAAGTGCGTTCGAAAGGACTGAGTTTTGACTATTTCGAAAGGTTTTAATGAATGGTTTCGAAAGAGGTGGTCCCTCAGGGTTTCAAAAGGATTGAAAGGAAGGTTTTTCCTATGTTTTCGAAAGGCATTATTTAAAAGGTATTAAAGGGGGATGTCTGATATTTTGAAGCTTTCGGAGAAAAGAAAGGAAAAGTTTTTACAATGTTTTCAAAAGGCTATATTTAATGAGTTCGAAAGGGTTTTTCAATGGTTCCAAAGGGGTTACCTTTAAGGACTTCGAAAGGGTTGTTTAAAGGTTTTAAACAAAGGTTTCGAATGTAATAAATAGGCAATGTTGCCTAAGTATTTTCAAGTTAAAAAGGGTTTTACTTGTTTTGGAAGGATAGTTAATCCTAATTAAATCCCACCAACATTTTTTGAATAAAGTGTATATAACATGGCAAAATGGCTTAGAGTAAAGCTAAAGATATATTTTCCTTGTATATGAATATGATTTGAAGGACTAAATAATTTTGAAAAGGTTTTCAAGGAAAATTTAATGGTTAGTTTTACCTTAAAACATGATTCGGACAGTTAGTCCATTTTGTAGGCAGTTGGCCTAGATTTCGAACAGTTAGTCCAGTTTGCGGGCAGTCCACCCAGTTGTATGGACAGATAGTCCATTTGTAGCATAACAAATCTTGCTATTATGTGCGAGTAGATAGTTCACATATTGCTTGTTTTATGGACAGGTAGTCCATTTATTAGCAATAAGGATATTGCTATTTTGATATAATCAATTTGATTAACCAGTTTGGTTATAGGAAAGGAATTGCAAAATATAATGCTTTAAAGAGGATATTAGTGAGGGGAATCTCGTTCCGCTAAGCAGCTTGGTCTCACTTAATATCTGTAAACTAAGATGTAATAGAATTAGTCACACCAGACTTTATGTCCGACTCGAAGTTTTTATTTCCCTTTAAACTCTCAGGTACTCAAAATTGATTTGAGTAGGCCGAGGGTTGAGGTTTTCAAGTTTTAGTCTTTTGGCGAACAAAACATCTAAAGATGAGCGGGTGGTTAATGGATGGCTAATTAGGATTCGATGTTTCATTTTGTTTTGATTCCGCTGTGTATATAAGTCATATATGACTATATTGCTTTGATCAACCAAGAAGGCATCGCCATATGTCGCTCTTGGTGTATTTTTGTAATGATATAATTAATCATTGCCTGGAAAACATAAAGGAATTATGTAACATGGATATGAATTATTGTTTTGAAATGTAATCGGCAAAGTGTTGTTTTTGAAATATGTGATTTTGTTCATATTCATGTGCTTCTGATATTATGAATACCATTATCATTGCCGTTTTTGTCATCGAAATTAATATTATGGATGACTGCAGCATCTGTAGTTCTTAGCTTTTGGCCTCCAGATATGGGATGTTACAACTTGGTATCAGAGCCTGTTTTATGAAAAACTTTAAACTAAAAATGATTTTTAAAACATAATCCTAAGGAATTAGAGCAAGATTGGGGTATGAGATAACGCTATAATAACATAGTTGTATTTGTTATATATAGGTATACGCTTTATCTCTATTCTCCTATCCTTGTTAGGTTATTTTTATGTATCTCATAAGGTTTGATACAAATATGAAAGGAAGATGAGGAAGAGTTAACCAAGGAGGGGAGGGCACCGAAGGAAATGCCAGGCTTAATGTGAGAAGAGGTCAAGGTCAGGCACAAGTAGAGAATACAGGTGTTGGAGTCCCGCAAGTGGACATGGGGGCTATGTATCAGTTTTTTATGAATATGATGCAAGCTGGAGTTGTAGCCGGAATGGTAGTAGAAATGCTGCAGGAGTTCCGGAAGTTCCAGTAGTTAATCATTATGCTAAGCTGAGTTGAGATTACACCAAGTTTGGAGGAAAGCCGTTTGTTGGAAAGGAGGATGCCATTGAGGTAGAGAATTGGTTTTTGCACTACGAAAGGATTTTTGCAGATCTGGGGCTCAATGATGAGTAGAAGAGGAGGTTGGCATCTAGATAGCTTCAGGGAGTAGCTTTGTTTTGGTGGAATAGTGTGACTGCAGCAGTGGATGAGGAAACTATGACCTGGAAGATTTCAAGGGAAGGTTCCAGGAAATGTTTATGTCAGAAATGGCACAGTCAGCTCTGATCAGGAAATTTGTTGAATTAGAGTAGGGGAAATGTCAATTCTGGAGTATGCAAGGAAGTTCAAGGAGTTGGCCCAGTACGGGTATGCCTCAGTGGATACATTCATGAAGAGGAATGAGAAATTTATCAGAAAGTTGAAGCCTGAATTAGCTAGGGCCACATTACCTCATATTCGAGATCCTTTTGACTTTGTTGTGGAGATGACTTTGAGGCATGAGGAGTTGCTTGATTCTTTAGAGAGGAGTAAAGCCAAAGAGGTCCAGGTCGGGCAGAATTAGAAGAGGAAGTTCTTTCCTAAGCAAGGTGCTCAGAAGGGTGGAGCAGCTAAGAAGGGGAAGTCTGAGATTGTCTGTTTCAAGTACGACAAGAAGGGACACTTTGCAAATGAGTGTCGTGTTGGGAAAGCTAAGGAAGTGGCTGGAAGGAAGAATGTCAGGTGCTACAACTGTGGCCAGATTGGCCATTATAAGAGCCAGTGCAAGGAGCCCGCAAAGGATGGAAAGGGCAAGATGTATGCATTGGAGAAAGCTGCTTCTAAACCAACAGCTCAGGAAAAAGGAAAGTCGGTCTTAAGAGGTATGCTTCAAATTCATGGTATGACTGTTAGTGGTCTATTTGATACCGGTGCATCGCATTCTTTTATATCTAGATGTTTGATAGATAAGCTTAACCTAGAACCCATTATTTAGTTACTTTGTTACGGGTTGCGAATCCAATAATAGGGCATGCAACTCTAGGGATGAGATGTGACCAGTTAAAGTTTGACCTATTAGATCATACTTTTGTTTGCAGTTTACATGTGTTTGATTTTGTGGGGTTTGGGATTATTCTTGGTATGGATTGGTTAAGTGAGTACGATGCTAGGACATTTTTCCAAGATAGGAAAATATCGCTTAGACACCCAGACTGTAGTGATCGGATAGTTTATACTGTAGGAGGTTCTTGTGGTGTGATGTATGCTTTGTTGGGTGATATGGAGTCAGATGATGAGTTGAATCGAGTTTTCATGGTTAGAGAATTCGCATACGTTTTTGAGCTTGTAGTTGGATTGCCGTAGAAACGAACCATTGAGTTTCGGATAGATTTGGTTCTAGGAGCAGAACCCGTGAGTAGACCGCCAAGCAGGATGACCCCTACAGAGATGAGGGAGTTAAAAGTGTGGTTGATGGATTTAGAAAGCAAGAATTTTATCAGGCCGAGTAGTTCGCTATGGGGAGTAGCTGCGGTATTTGCTAAGAAGCCGGATGGATCGTTAAGGTATGTATCGATTATCGTAAGTTGAATGAGAGAACGATAAAGAACCGATATCCATTACCTTGGATTGAAGATTTGTTCGACCAATTGAGTGGGGCTAAGGTATTTTCGCAATTAAATTTAGCTACAGGTTTCCATCATCTCAGGGTAGCAGAGGATAGTATATCGTTGACGACGTTTAGGACCAAATATGGGTCGTACGAATGGTTAGTTATGCCATTCGGACTAACTAATGTGTCATCTTTCTTTGTGGATTTGATGAACCGAGTTTTCTCAGAGCACTTGGATAGGTTTGTATTGGTTTTCATAGATGATATCTTGATTTACTTTAAGGATGAAAGAGAACATGAAGTTAATCTTAGAGTGGTGCTCGAAATGCTAAGGCAGCATCAACTGAAGGCTAAGTTCTCGAAGTGTCATTTCTGGAAGAAAGAAGTGAAGTTTCTTGGTCATGTAGTCTCAAAAGAAGGGTTATCAGTGGATCCGACTAAGATTGAAGTAGTGAACAGTTGGAAGAGACCCAAGACAGTAACCGAGATAAAGAATTTCCTTAGGTTGGTTGGTTATTATCGGAGGTTTATTAAGGATTTTTCGCAGATAGCAGCGCCGATGACCAAGCTGACAAGAAAGGATGTAAAGTTTGTGTGGACTGATAAGTGTGAGGAAGCATTCCAGAGTTTGAAACACTTATTGACTCATGCACCGGTGTTAGTTGTTCCGGAAGGGAATCAAGATTTTGTGGTTTACACTGATGCATGTGGAACAGGATTAGGAGTTGTGCTGATGCAGAGGGATAAATTGATTGCCTACGCTTCTAGACATCTTAGACTGCATAAGATCAGATATCCGACACACAATTTAGAGTTGGCTGCAGTTATTTTTTCTTTGAAGGTGTGGAGACATTACCTTTTAGGAGAAAGGTTTGAGCTATATATAGATCATAAGTCGCTGAAGTATATGTTCTCTCAGAAGGAGTTGTACATGAGACATCAAAGGTGGTTAGAGTTTATTGCCGCTTATGATTTTGGGATTGAGCACACACCAGGCAAGCGAAACAAGGTTACATATGCACTTAGCAAGAAATATCATAATGCAGTTTTGGCGATGATTGCTGAGTGGAAGGACTTGGAAGCATTAGCAGATTGCAGAGTGCAGAGTACAGTGGAGATCCGATCCTGGGTCTAGTGAAGATACAGTTGTATTATATTGTTTGGAAGTTCAACCTGTGATGATTTAAAGGATTGTTTCTAAACAGGAAAAAGATCTGATATTACCTGAACGGATTAGGAAGCTAAGAAATGGAACCGAGAGCGATGACTTAAAAGATTTCAGTCTTGACCATGATGGGAGGTTAAGGAAGATTATGTGTTCCAAGTGTAGGAAATATAAGGAAAGAAGTCTTAGAGGAATGCCATCGTTCAGGGTTCTCTATTCACTCAGGAGGTACTAAGATGTATTAGGACATGAAGAGGAGTTTCTTCTGGGAAGGTATGAAGCGGGATATTGGGTTATGTGTGAAGCAGTGCATGATTTGCTAATAAGCAAAGGCTGAACATCAGAAACCAAGTGGGTTGCTTCAGTCATTATATATTCCAGTATGGAAGTGGGATTCTATCTCTATGGATTTTATTGACGGGTTGCCAACGTCGAATAGGGGAAATGATAGTATATGGGTCATAGTGGATTGACCAAGAGTGCCATTTCATTCCAGTTAGGTCAACCAGAATGACACCTGTTTTGGCAAGATTATTCCTAAAGAATGTGGTTAGACTACATGGAATTCCTAGTAGCATAGTTAGTGATAGAGATCCTTATTCTTTAGCGAGTTCTGGATGAGTCTGGAAGAAGTTTTGGGAACCAAGCTCAAGATGAGTACCGCTTACCATCCGTAGACAGATGGGCAAACAGAAAGAATTAACAAGATCTTGGAAGATTTGTTGAGAGCTTGTGTTCTAGATTTCGGGGGATCATGGAAAGGCCATCTGCATTTAGTTGAGTTTTTATATAACAATAGTTATCAGGTTAGCATTGGGATGACACCGTTTGCAGCTTTGTATGGAAGGCCATGCAAATCTCACGTATATTGGCTAGAGACTGGAGATAGGTTGGTTCTTAGTCTAGATTTAGTCAGAGAAGCTGCAGAGAAGATTGAGCTCATTCGGGCTAGAATGAAGGAGGCTCAGTCTAGGCGGAAAAGTTATGCAGATAAGAGATGGAAAGATCCAGAGTTCTCAGTTGGAGACAGATTTTTGTCAAATTGTCACCAATGAAGGGTGTGATTAGGTTTGGAAAATCGAGGAAGTTAGCACCAAGGTTCGTTGGACCTTTTCCTAATATTGAGAGGATCGAGAAACTCACATATAGAATTGAGTTACTGAGCAGTTCGATAGGAGTCCACGATGTTTTTCATGTTTCTTATCTCATAATGTATGTTAGAGACCCGGAGACTGCTATTGCACCGACTGTGCTAGATGATTTAGTGGTAGAGCCGGATTTGACCATAGTGAGGAAGCCTATTTGTATTGTTGCAAGAGATGAGAAGAGACTTAGAACCAAGACGGTCAGATTAGTCAAGTCCAGTTGAGCGACGATGACAGGGACTGTACTTGGGAGATTGAGAGCATAATTAGAGATACTTATCCAGACTTGTTTGATGGTATGTTTTACCTTCTTGTTTAATTTGTCATGTACCTTATCGTAATTTCGAGGACGAAATTCTTTAAGGAGTGGTGTTTGTAAAACCTCAGATTTTTGGTAACATTATTTAGGATATTTAATTAGCTGAATTAAATAAAATAATGTGTTGATTAAGATATTGAGATTTGATTTTAATTCAGGTGTAGCCTTGCCATTTAACCATAAATTAAAATAAGAGTTAAGTTGAAATAGAGGATGGGTAAAATAGGAAAGAGGCTATTCCTATATCATCCAAACCTTGGCTGTGTAAAATTTTACACGTTCATTTTCATTTTCAAAATTTTTAAAAGAGGGCTACCACCATTAACAAGGAAGAGAAGAAGAAAAGCTAGGAAGAAGCTAATTCAAATCAAATCTATTCACATCTCAATCTCTATAATCTCTACAGCTAAGGTAATAATGTTTACATCTCAATTTTGATTTGGTTTGTGGTTTTAATATGAATTCCGAATATTTTGCAATGATTTGCCATGTTTTTGAATGATGGAATGAATATATATACTTGTTGATAAATTATGGTTATTCATATTGAATTTACGATATGTTTTAAGAAGAAAACCTTAAAAATGACATCCAATCGCCTTGCAAACTTTTATGAAGATCATAAATATTATTTTGAAGACGGGTTTCAATTTTCGGATTTTTCTAAATTTTCGTGGAATTAATATGAATTTTCTAGTAAAGATAATGGTATTTTGGGTTATAAATTAATTGCGGGTAGATAATTAATTATTTGGGTCTGAAATTTTTATATGTTATAACACATATATAACGTGATTTTCTGGAATTTTTCTAGATTTTTCCTAAGTGTTTTAATGGTTATATAAAATTATTTAAGGTATGGGACTTAAACGTTTTATATAATTAAAAGAGGAGAAGGGGCTTTTCATAAAATGATTTAAATTATAAAATATGGAAAGTCGGCAACACTTTTGACAAAGTGCGGTACTTTTTATTGGTAAAGAAAGAGGCAACCAATCACAATTAGACACGTAAGGCAGGTTAGGTGAAAAGAACTATTTGCTACATGTTTTTCACTGTTTCGACCTCATCGACAACAGGTTTCGTCTCCTCATCTTCGCTCCCAACACAGTCGAAACCAAAGCACATGTTATCAGTTTACCAGTACGTAGTGAATTGGACGTAGGCGGAAGGTAGGGAGTCAAACCTAGGGGTTCCGAAGTGGTTGAGGCAGCCCTTTGTTTTAAATTAAAGAAACACGCCTGCTTGCTTTCTACTAAATGGCATTCGACAAAGTAGCTTTCGACTAAGTCAAATGATTTAAAGAAAATAGTTTTGATTGGGTTGCACCTATGTTTTTAAATAATTGCTTTCGACTAAGTCGAAACCTTCTTGCTGCTGCCTTTTTACCTTTCGACTCAGAGGGTTTCAAAGGTGTTGTTTTGTTTTCTAAAACCTGGCCACCTCTCCAATGCTTTCGAAGGGATGGTTTAGACACCATCACTTCATTACTTAGGAAATGGTTCCAAAGTAGTAGCTTTCGATAAAAATGTTTTAAGGTCCCTTTTTCTATTAGTAAAGTAAAACCCAAATTGGTTTCGAAAGAGATAGTTTTAAATGGTTTCGAAACAGTTGCGTTCGACTTTAATGGGTTTTTGATCCTTTTGCTCTACTTGAAGGCAGAATCCAAATGGTTTCGACCGAGACATTTTAAAAAGGTTTCCACATGTTTTAAATTGAACCCAAAGTGCTTCGAAAGGATTGAGTTTTGACTGTTTTGAAAGGTTTTAATGAATGGTTTCGAAAGGGGTGGTCTCGCAGGGTTTTGAAAGGATTGAAAGGAAGGTTTTTCCTATGTTTTCGAAAGGCAGTATTTAAAAGGTTTTAATGGGGGATGTCTGATATTTTGAAGCTTTCGCAGAAAGGAAAGGAAAGGTTTTTTCCAATGTTTTCAAAAGGCTATATTTGATGATTTCGAAAGGGTTTTTCAATGATTCTGAAGGGATTACCTAGAAGGGCTTCGAAAGGGTTGTTTAGAGGTTTTAAACAAAGGTTTCGAATGTAATAAATAGACAATGTTGCCTAAATATTTTCAAGTTAAAATGTTTTCGAATTGTTTTGGAAGGATAGTTAATTCTAATTAAATCCCATCAACATTTTTTGAATAAAGTATATATATAACATGGAAAAATGGCTTAAGTTAATGCTAAAGATATATTTTCCTTGTATATGCATATGATTTGAAGGACTAAATCATTTTGAAAAGGTTTTCAGGGAAAATTTAATGGGTAGTTAACCTTAAGAAAATGATTCGAACAGTTGGTCCATTTTGCAGGCAGTCAGCCTAGATTTCGGACAGGTAGTCCAGTTTGCGGGCAATCAACCCAGTTGTATGGACAGATAGTCCATTTGTAACATAACAGACATTACTATTATGTGTGGGCAAATAGTTCACATATTACTTGTTTTATGGATAGTTAGTCCATTTATTAGCAATAAGGATATTGTTGTTTTGATATAATCGGTTTGATTAACCAGTTTAGTTGTAGAAAAGGAATTGCAAAATATAATGTTTTAAAGAAGATATTAGTGAGGGGAAACTCATTCCGCTAAGTGGCGTGGTTTCACTTAATATCTGTAAACCGAGATGTAACATAATTATTCATACCAGGCTTTATGTCTTCATCAAAGTTTTTGTTTCCCCTTAAACCCTCGGGTACTCAAAATTGATTTGAGTAGGCTGAGGATTGAGGTTTTCAGGTTTTAGTCTTTCGACGAATAAAGCATCCGAAGACGAGCATGTGGCTGATGGATAGCTAATTAGGATTTTCTGTTTCATTTTGTTTTGATACCGCTGTGTATATAAGTCTGATATGACTATATTTCTTTGATCAACCAAGGGGGCATCGTCATATGTCGCTCTTGGCGTATTTTTGTAATGATATAATTAATCATTACCTGGGAAACGTAAAGGGATTATGTAACATGGATATGAATTATTGTTTTGAAATGTAATCAGCAAAGTGTTGTTTTTGAAATATGTGATTTTGATCATATTCATATGCTTCTGATATTATGAATACCATTATCATTGCCATATTTTGTCACTAGAAGTTAAGACTATGGATGACTGTACCATCTGTAGCGCTTAGCTTTTGGCCTCCAGATACGTGATTTTACACCTGAAGCCATGCACATGTGATACTTCTCATCATCTCCATGCGCATGTCCCTAAATTCCTCTCTACATCCAAACTAACGGCCCAAGTTTCCCTCTCTCGCGACTCCCTCTCCACTTGACTATCTCGAGTGCAACATAAATGAAAAATGTAGCTTATTTCATTCTCTACAACTTCCGTGTTAACACCTTAGGCTAATTCTTTGGATTGTGAAAGATATTTGAATTATTAAACGAATGGGGAAATATGAAATAAAGGTTACTGTGAATAAATTTGAAAAGAATGGAAAAAATAATGTGAATCGCTAATGTGTCCATGTTTTCCATACGTGAAAAAGGAAATTAATGTCCCATGTTCATGCGAATGTATGCATATATATATATATATATATATATTACCTTTTTACTTAGCAACCAAGGAAAAGCAAAGACACTCATTAAATGCTCAGCCAAAAGCATGAACAAAGGATGTGTGCATGTAAAGCAAGGGTATGGAAAAGATATATGCTGTGTACGTGTATGTAAATTTTAAGATTTGAAAATATTAGATTTTTGAGATGTCACGGTCTTGATTTTCGACCTCTGAAAATCGACATCAATACGCCTACTGTATTACATGTCGAACAATCGAATGTCGGAAATACCAGATCATTAGCGAAAAGAAGAAAGAGGTAGAAGAAGAAAAAGAAATAACAACATAGAATCTCACAATCGCAGTGGAACAATATATAATAGATAACAACTGATCTTTATACAAAAAAGAACTATTACTGTTTTTATACATTACTTCATTAGAGTACAACACAAAACAATAGCACAGTACTGGACAGTTATAATAATTTGTCCTCACAAGAGCTTAATATACATCCTACAATACACAGCGGAATATAAATCAGATACGTGAAATACGTCTTCGCCATCCGGCTCGTCTTCTGAGCTCCATAGCATCCTCTCCTGAATCTGTAATACTCGGTCTGATCCGAGTATTATAATAAAATAACACCCGAGTCAGTCTGGAAAACCAGCGTGAGAAAACACACTCAATTTGAATTATTAAGGTGATCAAATCCTTTGAAAATCAAAGGTATCTCGTAAGACCATGCCACAAATAAACACGACGGGTTTTTACCTTATGATAACCAAAACATTTCATATCAAAATCCTCTGATATTATAATAATGTCTAAGTACAAATACTTATTCAAATAGCTGAAATTGTTACATTAATTAAATTCCAGCAATATTATACTCTACAATCAAAACCGTAAAAGCACGTATTGGAGAATGGATTCCATCTGAATGACTAGGCACTGGGGTACCACCTGTCACGGTACACGTCTAGAACAGCGTACCGAGATCGAACCTATCGATCCCTACCAACACAAGACCGGACTACCCCTAACCTGGATAATCCGAATAAGATTACCCCATGGTTGGGATCAGCAACCGCACCACACAGCCGAATAAAAAGGGACTCTAGATAGGGGTAACCTTACCCTACTTGGGTGCGACCCACTTAGCCTTGCTGCATCTCCACTGATTTTCAGTCATTCCCGATTGATGAGGCTACAGGCTATGATTACCTTTTTAGAAATATTCACTTAGAATGCTCATTGTCCTCCAATGACAATGTACTGATAGCATTCGCCCATACAAGTCCATTCCCGGTCCGAACAGAACCGAAGGCACTATTCCTACTACATCCATTTTGGAATCACCCTCAGGATTAGTAGCGATTAGCCCTTGCACTTCACTGCTCCATCTTAGACTCCAAGCTCTTGTCTTCATTTCGAAAACGTACTTGCTGGATCG
This sequence comes from Allium fistulosum, assembly GCA_030737815.1. Taxonomy (NCBI): domain Eukaryota; kingdom Viridiplantae; phylum Streptophyta; class Magnoliopsida; order Asparagales; family Amaryllidaceae; genus Allium; species Allium fistulosum. Next base: position 16,328,601 of record JASFAW010000015.1, on the reverse strand, counting down.
AAGTGGTTTTCGGAAAACGAATCCGATCCCGGTCTCTCCGAAACAACGTTCGATATTTCTGGTAAACTCAACCCCGGTTCTTTAGGAAAAACACAGATGAAGATAAGATTGGAGATCACCTCCTAACCGTTAATGGATGGATTTCCTTATCAACGTCCTAGGAGAACGAAACGAGTTTACACGTACCGTATAGCACCTCGAACGGTAACTGTACCATATAAATCCCGTATTTCTCCAAGATATTTCCAAAGTTATATTTAGGTCCAGATTTGATAGTCGGTTATTTAACTATCAAATAAAACAACCAATTCAACCAAATACTTCACTTTCCAATGAAAACTCCAAATCTCTTTTTAATTTAATTTTAATAAATTAAATCTCTTTATCAAAAATATATACTTATCATATCGAATTCGGCATACTCACAAATTATCTTTTTTTTCTTCTTTTCAAAATATTTGGAAACCCTTTTGATATAATATGGAAAGTACCACTGTGGTATCAAACCATGGATCACAGTTCAATGGTTACATCTCTATCCCAGAGAAATTCAAGACTTAACTACAGGCACTCACCGCCTCCGATTTACGCCACGTGAGTATACCATTAATTTTCCGAAAACTTTATTTTAATAATTTTCAAAATTATACTTACAAAATTTCTCTAATAATTTTCCAAGTTACTTTAGACAAAACTACTTTTTAAATAAAGGCTATTACATAAATATATAAATATTGAATATTTATCCGTTTAAAATAATAATACTGGCTAAACCTTAATAATAATTAACTACTATAACTAACTTAATTAATATTTACTTTAACAAATTTTAAAAACAACTAAATAATACATTTTTCTAAAACATTCTTTTAAAACACTTTTAATTTTTCTAATTAATACTTAATAAATCTTTCTTTTTAAAATATACTTAACTTTTCGTTAAAATATATTTTCAACCCCAATATAGCCAGTCTTAATCATTTATAAATTCCTCTCGATTTTTCTCTAGTTTAATTTACTTCCAATCCCGTAAATTTCCTTTCTCACATTTCTAAAAATAAAACTACTATTTATTTTTAAAACGATTTACCCATCTCCTTATAAATTCCCACTGTGAATTTATAAATTCAAATTATGCATTGATAATTTCCTTCACTTTATATTATAAACTTCGTTTCTAATTTCCATAATCTCATTTCCCGTTTCATCACCGTTTCACAATACTTAATCGATTTCAAATTAAATTCCATTTTTAAAAAAATTTCTTAGTTAACTCAATTTTATCCCAAACCCACTAATTTCAGATTCACTCCCTTTTTATGATTTAAAAATCTTATTTAAATCTGAAACATTAATTTCATATTTTATTTTTCAAATTTCCTCTTTATTTTCCTCAAATCTATTTAAATCTCGAATTTAAAATAATACTTTTATACTTAAACAAATCGCTTAAGCCCTATTATTAAATACTTTTATTCAAATGTCCCAAAATCTCTATCTTTCTATATTTAGAAAATTTACCAAGTACAATTTTAAAATCACACAATTTATTTTACACAATATTCTTTCTTAAATTTATTCAAATTTCACTATAAATACTTTTACTTCAAATTTTCCTTTTTAATACCTTTCTAAAATTTTAAACAATTATCATCGGTATTTTAAAATACCAAAATCTAACCAGCAATTCCATAACACCAAATACATTCAAAACACGCTATAATCTATTACAGATTATCCAATATATCATATTACTAAATATGAAAATAAATTCAACATTTTTAGGAATCCAGTTGGATCCCTCCAACCTGTTTCCCTGCATCCATAGATGTTAGCACAATATAAAATACCAATCCCACTTCGAGGGGGATATCGCGGTATATAGGATCATCCGCTATTATGCGGGGTGCATAGGGTCTCATCCGCTAAATAAATGCGGGAATATCAATCACTCCAATATATATACTACTATATATTATACACATCAATTTGATAAAAATTATCAACTCAACAATCAACCAATAATTAATTTTAACTATTTAAAATTAAATACGGTAATCCGAAAGTGAGTGAGATTAACTCACCTTTATTATCTTCTTTTTTTCTCTAAATTTGCTGATCGATCCAATTTTGACGCTATTGCAGATTCCGTTCGATTTTTAACCTCGTAAGGAAATTTTTACTTAAATTTTATTAGCTATATCTATTTTAAATTCCTAACTAAATAACTAATTATAAACTTAAACTTGATTAAAATTTTAAATTTTACAAATTACCTTAAATCAACCAAAAGCTCCTCTTCCTTACATTTGCACGAGCACCTTATACGCACAGTAACAAATCACACTTGCCTCCATCCAGACTAGTACGCAAACACCGAACTAACTCGAATGATCTCACTATCTGACCCAGCCTCCATCGTCGCTGCGCCCCACCCAATGCCGACCACAATCTGCAGCTGCAGGTACCCTAGTATCGACAACCAACCCTGGATCCATCTAACTGCTTCTTCCCCAAACGAAAGGCCGCCCACACTAGAAATTCGAACCCACTTCAGGCGTACATGCACACACAGTGACCCACAATCGACATGCCGCAACCACAAACCATTCTCGCCACGAATTTCTCCTCCCATTCCCCATGCGTTCGAGCCACTCCATTGCTCGACACCTACCCTTCGTCATCGCGATGCGCTCGATCCCGCTTCGATCGCAGTCCCACTTCGAACCAAGCTGGGGCATTCCAAACCCACACTAGATCGAGTGTCGCCCCGAGCCCTCGAACGAGCTTGTCTCGATTTTTAAACGAGTGTCGAATTTTATTTTATTTTCTTTGTTCACCCTCTAGAAATTTTGAAAAGTGGTAACAGAGGAGGACGAGGGGATGTCTCCTTTATTTTTGAAAAGTGATGAGATTGCGAATTGGTTGAGTTAAACTCATATGGATTTGTTCTGAATTTGAACGAAGAGATAAGCTTGAATATTTTCTTCTTCTTTTTTCTGACTGTTTTGTTCGGCTGGGTTGTTTTAAAAAGGGGAGGAGGGAAACGTGAAAGGAGAGGGAAGCGTGTATTACACGGTAGGGGACAATGATTTGAGGGAGTTGAAAAGTTCTGATGTGAAGTATTGAAATATATATATATATTTATATAAATTTAAACTGTCTCAATTTCGCAGCTCAAAATCTCGACCTCCTATCGAGGTGTGCCGATAGGCATTTATAATGTTATACCCCTATTCCGAACGCAATGGAAAAGGTTTCGAATCCTAATTCGATCGTATGGAGAAGATAGCTTTTTGGACCCAATTATATATTGAATTTTCGATATGAATTTCAGCGCGTTTATATTTCGTACGGCCAAACGATAACTCCAACCGCTACGAAATTTGAAATCCGATAATAATACAGTATTATGGATCTAATGGAACTAGTTTCGTCAAATTCCGAGACTGTGCCTCGGAAGGCTATTTTTAAATGGCAATTTAAACGATATATTTTTAAAACTGAACAAATCACTTTCAAATTCAAATTAAAAAGTTTTATTATCTTCAGTATTACTAATATAAATTTTATAAGCCTTTAAATTATTTTTAACAAGCTTAAAACTCAAGATTCAATATTTTACCCAATTTCCAATTATTAAATTCAATGATTAAATTATAAATAAATAGTTATATTTGAAATTCAAGTTAAAAATAAACTTTTAAATATTTAAGATCAACTAAATATCCCAATTTCAAATATCCAAAATTTCGGGTCGTTACATTCCTCCCCCCTTATAAGAATTTCGTCCTCGAAATTGCTAGGTAAGAAGAATGGTCCAAAACCCGTTAACTATTTTTTTCCCAAAACCAATCAGTTTAAACAACTTGCCAAAAATATCTTTATGGAAACCACATTATCACTTATACTAATTTCCAAATTTATCCATGGATCACAACTAATATTATTCCCATAATATTTCAAATTATAATTTAAAACCAAATTTTAAATTATCAAAATTTTCTAACTCCTTAAATTTTCGAAAAATTTCGCCAGCATCTCCTTTGAGCGGCTAGATCGGAACAACTACAAAACTGCCTCTACGGCCCCAAATTTTTAAAAGAAAACAAAAGCCAAGTGGCTAGATCAGAAACCATCAATTTCATACAGTAATTTAAACACATACCTTTTTGTCGGACAATCAAATTTATCTTTTGAAATCGAAAACTTCAATTTTTCCTTTTGCATTTAAATACCTGCACCTTATCTATCAATAGTATTCAATCGTACAATTCAAAATTAGTTTACTTATCTCTTTTCAAAATTTTCAAAATTTGCTTTACATAAGCCCATACGATGTACATATATCATCCGCATGCAATATCAAATCCGATCGCCCACTCGATCACACAATCTCACTTCCGAACTAGTATCGTTCACACGACTCTCCAGTGCGGACTCAGATCTGGTTTCTTGATCAGAAACCGTCATTCTCCTTACATAGCCATGCACTATGATAGAGAATTCTAGAATCAATCAAAAATCCATATCCAGGGTTCGCCGTCGAAAATCGATTGAAAAATCCCAACTCGGATCGATATAACTATCTCGAAATCATGTGCTCGAATCTAGATCAAATCGTTATGCGAATAAAATAACATACGTACAACTTACGTATTAATTTCCAATTGATTATTAGCTATATCAATTTCTTTTATTCGCATTTATTTTAATTTCCATTCGCTTATTCACAATTTTCCTTTTACCAAACTTTTATTAAATCTTCATTCAAATATTAACTTAGTATATTTCTAATACCAAATTTACTTAAGAATTTTACCATCAATTTCTTAAGTTCAATATAAATATTTTATACAACTCCTTATATTTATTCCCACTTCATTACTTGGTTTATATCCATTTTTACTCAAAATTAAATTTCAATTTCATTTGAATTCAATTTACATTCCATTTACTAATTTATTTCCAACCAAATTAAATATTGAATTTTTATATTTAATTCACTAATTTATCTCATTTCTCAATCAAATCTTATTCCCAACTTTGGTTTTATTTAGTCCATCTCAAACTAAATTTTCAATTTCAATTCTATTTACTTATAAATTAAATTAATTTGTTCATCTACTAATTTATTTCCAACTTAAATATTTTCTGTTTCAACAATTATTTCCATTTTGCCTACTTAGGCTTAACTCCTCAAATTCGCTTTACTTAACTTAATTCAAGTTAATTTCCACTTCAATTCAAATTTCAAATCTTATAAGTCTTCAAACTTATTTATATTCCATAAACATTTTTAAATAAACTTCCAAAGTTTTAAAAAATTTCTTAAGTATTTCAAAATCATTTTTGAAATCAATTATATCCAAAATCCTTTGGTATATCAAATTATTCCTTCGCATTTCAAAATCAAATCCAGTTTTGCAAACAAACTCCAATTCAAACCATTCAGGTAGCAATTCCTCCCTTAGAAACTCGAAAATGAACATCGATGATGTTGCAGTCATCACCGAAATTATTTCCAGCAACCGAAGTGAATTTAGTGCATTTATTCTTTTATGACCCATTTTTAAATATTTTATCTCAAATATTTTCCAAATAACATCACCATTAATTTTCAACTTCGAAAAACATTTTCAAAACCAACGGGATTTAAATCCCTAAATTGTCACCCTTTTAAAATCCTTTTAAATCTGTATTTAAATATTCCTCTGGAATTTTATTCTATTTCAAATTATAAATCCCATTTATAACTCATATTTACAAATTCCATTATTGTCATATGGGTTAATTTCTTAACTTTTGGTTATAACATTAATTTCTTTTTCAATTTCCACACAACAATGATAATAATTTAATATTATCATTTCCTAACAACCAAGCACACCATATATAACTATAATCATTTACAAAAATTATTCCTTTTATATATAAAAGTAATTTGGGTAAAATTATTTCATTTACCCCATTTTAAACAATATTGTGTTAAGTTGCTCTATTCAAGTGTTTAGAGATCCTTATCAATCACGTTAATTACTCGTATTGACCAGAATCCATAAGCCACTCAATAGACCAATCAACACAATATAAAACAATTTTATATTGACTAACAAATACGCGCTCATATCTATTAATACCCTCAAACTCATTCTAGGGTGCTACTGACCCTATCTTTAATGAGTAATCCCCACCAAAGCCAAGGTTCTTGCTTAACCTTCGGCTTTGATACCAAGATGTCACGGTTCGGTAGGCTTTTCAACCATCCCGTCAGTGGCCACTTTCCACCGTGGCATACACTGGTACCTCGAATTTGCTTTTACGGCCAGCCTCTCCACTACAACCAAGCACTCAGGGACATGTAGGGGTAAGAGTCTCCTGCTCGCCACCAAACACGAAGCGAGAACGCCCTATCATGTTGTAATGAAGCAAATCCGATCCTGGTCTCTCCGAAACAACGTTCGATATTCTCGGTAAACTCAACCCCGGTTCTTTAGAAAAAAAACAGAAGAAGATAAGATCGGAGATCACCTCCTAACCGTTAATGGATGGATTTCCTTATCAACGTCCTAGGAGAACGAAACGTGTTTACACGTACTGTACAGCACCTTGAACGGTAACTGTACCATATAAATCCCGTATTTCTCCTAGATATTTCCAAAGTTATATTTAGGTCCAGATTTGATAGTCAGTTATTTAACTATCAAATAAAACAACCAATTCAACCAAATACTTCACTTTCCACTGAAAACTCCAAATCTCTTTTTAATTTAATTTTAATAAATTAAATCTCTTTATCCAAAATTTATACTTATCTTATCGAATTCGGCATACTCAGAAATTATCTTTTTTTCTTCTTTCCAAAATATTTGGAAACCCTTTTAATATAATATGGAAAGTACCACTGTGGTATCAAACCATGGATCACAGTTCAATGGTACGTCTCTATCCTAGAGAAATTCAAGACTTAACTGCAGTCACTCACCGCCTCCGATTTACGCCACGCGAGTATACTATTACTTTTCCGAAAACTTTATTTTAATAATTTTCAAAATAATACTTACGAAATTTATATAATAATTTTCCAAGTTACTTTAGAAAAAACTACTTTTTAAATAAAGGCTATTATATAAATATATAAATATTGAATATTTATCCTTTTAAAATAATAATACTGGCTAAACCTTAATAATAATTAACTACTATAACTAACTTAATTAATATTTACTTTAACAAATTTTAAAAACAACTAAATAATACATTTTTCTAAAACATTCTTTTAAAGCACTTTTAAATTTTCTAAATAATACTTAACAAATCTTTCTTTTTAAAATATACTTAACTTTTCCGAAAAATATATTTTCAACCCCAATATAGCCAGTCTTAATCATTTATAAATTCCTCTCCATTATTCTCCAGTTTAATTAACGTTCCGATCCCGTAAATTTCCTTTCTCGCATTTCTAAAAATAAAACTACTATTTATTTTTAAAATGATTTACCCATCTCCTTATAAATTCCCACCGTGAATTTATAAATTCAAATTATCCACTCATAATTTTCTTCACTTTATATTATAAACTTCGTTTCTAATTTCCATAATCTCATTTCCCGTTTCATCATTGTTTCACAACACATAATCGATTTCAAATTGATTTTCAAATTAAATTCCATTTTTAAAAAATTTTCTTAGTTAACTCAATTTTATCCCAAACCCATTAATTTCATATTCACTCCCTTTTTATGATTTGAAAATCTTATTTAAATCTGAAACAGTAATTTCATATTTTATTTTTCAAATTTCCTCTTTGTTTTTCTCAAATCTATTTTAAATCTCGGATTTAAAATAATATTTTATACTTAAACAAATTGCTTAAGCCCTATTATTAAATACTTTTATTCGAATGTCCCAAAATCTCTATCTTTCCATATTTAGAAAATTTACCAAGTACAATTTTAAAATCATAAAATTTATTTTACCCAATATTCTTTCTTAAATATATTCAAATTTCAATATAAATACTTTTACTTCAAATTTTCCTTTTTAATACCTTTTTAAAATTTTAAACATTTATCATCGGTATTTTAAAATACCAAAATCTAACTAGCAATTCCATAGCACCAAATACATTCAAAACACGCTATAATCTATCACAGATTATCCAATATATCATATTACTGAATATGAAAATAAATTCAACATTTTTGAGGAATCCAGTTGGATCCCTCCAACCTGTTTCTCTGCATCCATAGATGTTAGCACAATATAAAAATACCAATACCACTTCGAGGGGGATATTGCGGTATATAGGATCATCCGCTATTATGCGGGGCGCATAGGGTCTCATCCGCTATATAAATGTGGGAATATCAATCACTCCAATATATATACTACTATATATAATACACATCAAATTGATAAAAATTATCAACTCAACAATCAACCAATAATTAATTTTAACTATTTAAAATTAATTACGGTAATTCGAAAGTGAGTGAGATTAACTCACCTTTATTATCTTCTTTTTTCTCTGAATTTGCTGATCGGTCCAATTTTGACGCTATTGCACATTCCGTTCGATTTTTAACCTCGTAAGGAAATTTTTACTTAAATTTTATTAGCTATATCTATTTTAAATCCCTAACTAAATAACTAATTATAAACTTAAACTTGATTAAAATTTTAAAATTTACAAATTACCTTAAATCAACCAAAAGCTCCTCTTCCTTACATTTGCACGAGCACCTTATACGCACAGTAACAAATCACACTTGCCTCCATCCAGACTAGTACGCAAACACCGAACTAACTCGAATGATCTCACTATCTTACCCAGCCTCCATCATCGCTGCGCTCCACCCAATGCCGACCACAATCTGCAGCTGCAAGTACCCTAGTCTCGACAACCAACCTTGGATCCATCTAACTACTTCTTCCCCAAACGAAAGGCCGCCTACACTAGAAATTCGAACCCACTTCAAGCATACATGCACACACAGTGACCCACGCTTGACATGCCGCAATCACGAACCATTCTCGCCACGAGTTTCTCCTCCCATTCCCCACGCGTTTGAGCCACTGCCATTGCTCGACACCTACCCTTCGTCATCGCGACGCGCTCGATCCCGCTCCGATCGCGGTCCCACTTCGAACCAAGCTGGTGCATTCCAAACCCACACTAGATCGAATGTCGTCCCGAGCCCTCGAACGAGCTTGTCTCGATTTTTAAATGAGTGCCGGATTTTCTTTTTTTTTTCTTTGTTCGCCCTTTGGAAATTTTGAAAAGTGGTAACTGTAACGACCCAGAATTTTGAACGAATTAAATTGAGAATATTTAATTAATTTTAAATATTTAAACGATAATTTAATTTGAATCCCAAATATAACTTTGAATTTGACGATTTAATTATAAAATTTAATCGATTGAAAGTTGAATAAAAATTTGTATCTTTAATTTTAAGCTGAAGAAAAATATTTCGAAAGCTTTTAAAATTCATATTGATGTTACTGAAGATAACAGAAGCTTCAGAATCGAATTTGGGAGTGAATTGTTCAGTTTGAAATTTAATCGTTCGAATCGATATTTAAAAATAGCCGTCCGAGGCACAGTCTCGGAATTCGACGAAACTAGTTTCATTGGGTCCGTAATATTGTATTATTACTGGATTTCCAATTTCGTATTTTTCAGGGTTGTTGTGTGACCATACGATAGTTAAATGCGTTGGAATTTAAATGGAATTCCATTTAAATTTAAATTTAAATTTGTAAATATCAACCACGTTCTTCCCTCGTCCACGCCTAAATTTACGCCGAGAATCACGTAAAGAAAATCGTGCAGAGCATACCGAGTATTTGAAAACAATTTCTTCTTCAATCAAAAACAATACCGAAGCCATTCTCTCGTTCAAAAATCGAAACAAATAAAAATGGCCGTAGCCCCCATCCTCAGTTCGAAAATCACGAATCCCCTAATATCACGGCTCTGGAATCGAACGAATCAATTCAAATGAGAGAGGAAGGGGCATCTCGTTCGCGTGCAAATTTGAATTCGTGAGTCCCAGTCTGGTCGCGTTTAGTTTGTTGAGGTTTGGGGGGGCAGCTCGATCTCAAGCTGTGGGACGGCGGAGGCAACGCTCGTAGGCAAAGCTCGCGTTTGAGCGGCAGGCGAGTCGAGTAGAAGTCGCGATGCGACTGGGCAATGGGAGGCTGGCAGCGTGAGGTTGGATGGATCGAAATCGAGGCGAGTGGTCTAGGGTTTCGGCGCTGGGGTTTCGCGAGTTTGGGGTTGCGATGGGTTCGTCGAGATTAGGTGAGGCTCGCGAGTTCCAGGAAGTGGTGAGCTCGAAGTCTAGCGAGGTGATGGACGATCGAAACTGTCGAGGTCAGTGTTTGAGGTGGGATTCGAGAGCCAATCGAGTTCGATCTCGATCTTGGGTGGTTCGACAATTTCCAGTAAGGTAACGATTTTTCTTTTGTTAAATTTATCGAATAAATGATGTTTGTATATAATTTGCAGAAAATAAAATCTTTACAGTAAAAAGAAAAAACAAATGTTTACTGTTTGTTTATTTACAGAAAGTAAAGTATAAATGTATTGTTTAAAAGATTTATCTAAAACTATTTAGATTACTAGAGGAAAATTTATTTAAAAAGGAAATTTTGTTTTGGATTTTATCGTAGTTAAATAGATTTATTTTAAAAGGGATCATTTTAAATTTATATTTGGAAGTTAAAATAAATCATCGATAATTAAATTGGTTTAAAATTAAATCATTGTGTAATTAAAATTCAAATTAGTAATTGAATAATTCGATTTAAATTCGAATATTAATAAATTGCAAAATTGTTTATACAAGGTTTGAAATCGAGAATCAAGCCGAAATGGAAAATGGACTGCAAAATAAAATCTAAGGTGAGATCTTCTCACTCGAAAACTGAATGTGGAATTTTTGCAGTTATTGATTGTTGTTTGGATGTGATATTAGATATAGTAGGATATATCTATATATATATAGCAATATATACATATTGGCATATGTATATATTGGATTGATGATTTCCCGCCTCGTATAGCGGATGAGACCCTATTGCGCCGTTAGTAAGCGGATTTTTATAAAAACCCATATACCGCGATATTCCACCTCGAAGTGGAATGGTATTGTGCTAACATCTTTGGATGCAGGGAAACAGGTTGGAGGGATCCAACTGGACCCCTCACATTGATTGAAATTATTTATACTGTGATATGAATCTGTGAATGATTATATTGATGTTATTAATCATATTGATATCTGGAAATTGTTTGAAGCTAAAATTTAGCTGAATGGATGTTTGATATCGTTGGATTCCAAAAAAATAAATGGAATTGAATATTTGAAATCAAAATGGAAAATTTTAAGTAAATAAATTTTTAGAAATTGAATAAATTCGAAGAAAGGAATTTTAAAGTATAAAAAGTTAATTTTTATCATCTTATCGAATTTATTTCCAAAATAAAGTGAAAATGTTAAATAAATGAATTTCGTATAATAGTGATTTTAAATTGAGGAATTTAGTTTAAAATTTGGATTTTTAAATAGATTGAAAGAAACAATTGAAATTTATTTTCCTAAGAAGGAATTTATTTAAAAGGGAGATAAGTTGGAAATCCAATTAGAAATTTAATTGGTAAATTGAAATGATTTGGGAAATCAATGTAAAATGATTTCAATTTAAAGAATCCATTTAAAAACAGGATATTGAACAATTTGAAGGAAAATAAGGAATTTATTTTGGTAGGGATAAATAAAATTAGAAATCAATCTGTAATTGATTTAATATTTGGAAAAGAACTTTTGAGAAATCAGTATGGAAATTTTATTTAAAGTTGAAAATAAATTTAGAAATCAATATTGAAATTGATTTGGTATTGAAGTTTTTATAAATAGAATTGAAATTTATAAAAGTTGTTTATAAATCCGAAATCACTTATTTTGATAAGTAAAAATATAGAAGTTGATAAAAAGAAGATTTATAAGTCGAGGTAGTTATTAAAATAGAAATAGAATTTATAACTGTGTTTATAAATTCGAAATAGATTAAATTGGATAAATTTAATATAGAAAATTTCTAAAGAAGATATATCCGCGATTTCAAATAGCGAATTTTTATTGAAATAAAAATGTGTAGAAATGATTGAAATTGGGTTAAGTGAATTATATTCACGATTTTGGACAGTGAGTATATTGTTAAGTAAAATGGATTTATTTTTGAAGAAGTGATATTAAAAATGAAGTAAACATTTTTTAAGATGTTTTAAAATGTGTTAAATATCGAAATCATAGATTTCAACATTTATTGTTGAAAATAGACGTTTTCGAGAAATAAGGAAATGGTGGACTATAACACTGTTGTTATAGTAAATGATTTCCGAAAGGAAATGTTTTATATAGTATTGGGATTTATATATCTATCAAAATTTCGAATCCCTATACTAGTGATTTTGAGTCGTCGTAACGATGTTTTACGTAACATTCGTTTTGACTCAATTAGATGTTGTTATAGTAAATGTTTTCCCTATAGAATGAACTATATACTTAATTTGGTTTAAGTATATCGAATATTTTCAAATGTTGAAAATAAATAGATTGGTGAAATACTTATTATTAAATAAGTATGGAAATGCTTTTCCAATATGAAATGAAACGAAATGTGTTTTGAGAATTTATCTTTGAAAAGATAAAATTGAAAATGAATATTGAAATCGACTTGAAGATCGTATATCAGTAGATATTTTGAAATATAAATTCACTATGGAATTTATAAAAGAAACGGGAAATTGTTTTAGAAAAATAAATATCGATTTATTTTTCAAGTGTGGAAATTATATATCTAGTAAAGATATTTTTGAAGAATAAATAATTTGGGAAAAATTATTTGGAATCTGATGATGTTGCGCATCTTTATTGATAGTTAAATAACCGACTATCAATAATTACCTTTAGATAGGTATTTGTTGTGAATTGGATGAATTTGAATGCCACACTTATTTTTAAAATAAACGCTCACTATTCGGGTTAGCCGGGAAAGGACCATGGGGTCGTATAACCCATTCCGAATATGTGATACGTCGTTATGAATCGCATTTGAAGACCGGTGTTGAAGACCGGATATTTTTGAAAACGGAAGGATTACCGTCGAGTTACTCTACATCGGCTGATCTCCGATTTAGAGGTTTTATCACCCTTAGTGACGGGAAGTCCTGACGTGATTGAAAATTATCTGGAATTGCAAGGGCTTCGTGAGAAGTGCCTTCGGTTCTATTCGATCTCGGAACAGACTTGTATGGATTGTGTGTCTGACGTTACAATTTGAGATATAAAGCTGATTTCTTTCAAATACATATCTGTTGGTGGCGGAGAATTCATTCTCTTAGCTTAACACCCTTCTCTGAGACGTACGAGCTCAAAGGTTATGTAGTTGAAATTTATCAGCGATATATCACAATTTGGTAACGTGGCATACTGAGTGTTGCTGTGAAATGATCAGTGTTTGATCATTTGTGATATGATCATTTGTTTGATCTTATATCTTTGTGATCATAGGTTGATCATTTTGTTTGACCCGAAGCAGGGCTTTTTGAGAAAGCGTCGCTTTGTGGACGAGACTTCGTCGAGCCTCACACCCCGGAAATGGTCGAAACAGGAAGGATGCGGCAAGGTTCTAGGGAGTAGCGCCCCTTAGTGTATGTCATTCCTTCTGGATAGAGGTGGTATCATGGTATGGAGCCCAGATACTTAACCTATGTGGTTGCTGCATTATTATCTATGTGGTTTGTTGGAAATCAGGGATCCTTGGGAAGATCGGTTACGATCGGGGGATGGCATACGCGTGTCAGTAGTTACCTATTTTTGCAGAGGTAACCCGGCCTTGTGTTGGCAGAGATCCGGTTAGGTTCTCGGGTCGTCTATTCCAGGGACGTACCCATCGTGGATAGGAAGTTCCTTAGCCTGACCATTTGTTGGAAATCCAAAGAAACAATACGATCTTGTACGGTTTTAGTTGTAGAACCTATCATTCACTTATGGTGGTCACCACTGTTTGGATGGTAGCTATAGTAGGCATAAGTGCGGAATGCCTATGCTGGCTAAGATTAATATTATACTTTCGAAATGTTTTCTACACTATGCACTAATAATAATATCAAAAATGATTTGATTTTGCGTAGTAAGCATCTTTGACTATCATAAGAAGAAATCTCCTCCAATTCTGCGTTTGCATTGTGTGTGTGGCGGGAGGTCTTATGGTAGTTTCATTTTCCAAAGGCATTGCGAAATTTACCTTAAAATCTTCCTGTTGTTTATTTTAAAGAATAACTGTTTTACGATCTCACACCAGTCACCATGACTGACTCGGAGTTTATTGTTTCCCTTCTAAACTCTGGGTGCCCACCAATTTCCACACGGGCAGTCTAGAGTTAAATTATTAGGTTATCTGGATATTCTGGAGCTTTGGAAATAAGCTGGATGGCGAGACGTAGTATTTGTATCTGATATTATTTATTCCGCTGTGTATTCTGTATGAGGACAAGTTATATAACTGTCCATTGTTGTATATTGACTCTGATGATTGATGTATGTATAAAATGATATAGTTCTTTGTTTTAAAGATTATTCATTTATCTATTATATATTGTTCCGCTGCGATGTGTAAGATTCTGAATATTGTTTTCTGTTCTGATGTTGTTCTGATGTGTTCTCTTCTTCTTCTACTCTTTTCTTCTTCTTCTACCTTTTTCTTTTATTTAAAACCCTCACTATTGGAGTTTTCGGCACTCGATTGCTCGGCAGTCGATAAAGTGAGTATCGATGTCGAATTTTTGAAAGTCGAAAAATTCGGTATGTGACAAAGTGGTATCAGAGCATATGGTTAAGCGACAACCCTGCTCTGTTGGGTGTTACTCATTAGAGATAGAGTCAGTAGTACTCTAGAATGAGTTGAGTGTAATAATAGATATGAGCGCGTATTTGTTAGTGAATATAAAAATTGTTTTATATTGTGATGATTGATTTGTTGAGTGGTATATGGATTCTGGTCAATACGAGTAATTAACGATCATTGATAGGGATCTCTAAACACTCGAATAGAACAATTCGGCACAGTATTGTTTTAAAATAGGGTGAATGAAATAATTTTGCCCAAAATTATTTTTGTATATAAAAGAAATGATTTTCTATGAATTATCATAGTATATGGATGTTTGGTTGTTAGGAAAGTGATGATATTGAAATGTTATCATTACTATTGAAATTGAATAAGAAATTGAAATCGTAACTCCAAAGTTAAGAAATAAATTCACATACAAATGAATTTGAGAATATAAATTATAAATGTGAATTGTAATTTAAAATGGAATTCCAGAAAAGTTTTTGGAAATGTTTTGAGAAGAATTTGAAATTTTTGAGATTTGGAAAGTTTAAATTCTTTTTGGAGTTGAAAATGAATTTCAAAGGATTTTGAAAAAGTATTTTGGAGAGATAAAGCTCTAAACTCTTTTCGGTCGTTGGAAAATAACTTCGGTAATGACTGCAGCATCACTGATGTTCATTTTCAGGTTTCCAAAAGAGGAATTGCTGTCAAATTGTTTTAAATGAAAGTTGTTTGGAAAATTTGGATTTTGTTTTAGAAAATTCAAAAGATAAATTTGAATTGTTTTCAATATGGTTTTGAAAGGTTGAAAAGACTCTGGAATACTTTATAAGAATATTTATGGAATATTATTGAATTAATAACTTATACAAATAGAAATTGTTAATGTAAATTATGTAAATGTGATTGGAATTAAAGTTCATTAACAAATGAAATCTATAAATGTGAATTGAAAGTATAAAGAAATAAATTCATATATGAATAAAAAATTATGAATATGAATTGTAAATATGATTTACAAATGAAAATAGAATTCCAAGAAGATAATTGAAAATAAAATTCCTTAATGAAATGGAATTGTGAATGTGAATGTATAAATGATTGTATAAATCAAAATGTAAGTAAATCGAAGACTTATAAAATATTTGAGAATCTGATAGAAATGAGATTCAATTTAAAATGAAAGTTGAGATTTGTTTTGAATTTGTAAGTGAATAGAACTAGAATTGAATTTGATTTATGATGTATTAAACTGAAAGTTAGTAAGTAAAGCTAATTGATTATTGACCAAATGAATAAGGTTTGAACGAATTAAATTCAATGATTATAAATGAAGATAAATTGAATTCCAATAAAATTAAAATTGCGAATTGAATTCAAATGAAATTGAAATGTAAAATTGAATCATAATGGATATATAACTTCAATAGCGAACTTAAAGATGATATACGCAGTATATATTGAAAAATTTGTAATAGAATTTACAAAATGGTTTGAATATGTAACTAGATATTATGGCTAGTAAGATATACAGGTGTTATAAAGGAATTGGGATTTTAATTTTGAAGAGAATTTGAATTGCTCAACAAAAAGGTAAGTATTTGAATTTCAATATGAGATTTGCTGATTTCTTGTCCGCCGTTTGGCTTTTTCTTTTTCTTTTTAAAATATGAGAGTCCGTAGGGACGTTTTGTAGTAGTGCCGTATTAGCCGCGCAAAGGAGACGCTGGCGAAATTTTTCGGAAATTTAGAGCGTTAGAAAATTTTTGAGAAAATTTGGAAGTTTACAATTTGAATTTAAACTTAAATTTAAATTGTTAAGGAAACAATGTTGTTGAAACTTATAATTGAAGTTGAAAAAATTAGTTGAACTAATATGGAATCTTTAGTAGAAAGATTTGTTTTGATGAATTGATAAAACTATTTAGATTGTGAAAAATAGTAGACGAGTTTAGGACCATTTTTCCTAACTTGTAATTTCGAGGACGAAATTCTTTTAAGGAGGGAAGTCTGTAACGACCCAGAATTTTGAACGAATTAAATTGAGAATATTTAATTAATTTTAAATATTTAAACGATAATTTAATTTGAATCCCAAATATAACTTTGAATTTGACGATTTAATTATAAAACTTAATCGATTGAAAGTTGAATAAAAATTTGTATCTTTAATTTTAAGCTGAAAAAAAATATTTCAAAAGCTTTTAAAATTCATATTGATGTTACTGAAGATAACAGAAGCTTCAGAATCGAATTTGGGAGTGAATTGTTCAGTTTGAAATTTAATCGTTCGAATCGATATTTAAAAATAGCCGTCCGAGGCACAGTCTCGGAATTCGACGAAACCAGTTTCATTGGGTCCGTAATATTGTATTATTACTGGATTTCCAATTTCGTATTTTTCGGGGTTGTTATGTGACCATACGATAGTTAAATGCGTTGGAATTTAAATGGAATTCCATTTAAATTTAAATTTAAATTTGTAAATATCAGCCACGTTCTTCCCTCGTCCACGCCTAAATTTACGCCGAGAATCACGTAAAGAAAATCGTGCAGAGCATACCGAGTATTTGAAAACAATTTCTTCTTCAATCAAAAACAATACCGAAGCCATTCTCTCGTTCAAAAATCGAAACAAATAAAAATGGCCGTAGCCCCCATCCTCAGTTCGAAAATCACGAATCCCCTAATATCACGGCTCTGGAATCGAACGAATCAATTCAAATGAGAGAGGAAGGGGCATCTCGTTCGCGTGCAAATTTGAATTCGTGAGTCCCAGTCTGGTCGCGTTTAGTTTGTCGAGGTTTGGGGGGGGGCAGCTCGATCTCAAGCTGTGGGACGGCGGAGGCGACGCTCGTAGGCAAAGCTCGCGTTCGAGCGGCAGGCGAGTCGAGTAGAAGTCGCGATGCGACTGGGAAATGGGAGGCTGGCAGCGTGAGGTTGGATGGATCGAAATCGAGGCGAGTGGTCTAGGGTTTCGGCGCTGGGGTTTCGCGAGTTTGGGGTTGCGATGGGTTCGTCGAGATTAGGTGAGGCTCGCGAGTTCCAGGAAGTGGTGAGCTCGAAGTCTAGCGAGGTGATGGACGATCGAAACTGTCGAGGTCAGTGTTTGAGGTGGGATTCGAGAGCCAATCGAGTTCGATCTCGATCTTGGGTGGTTCGACAATTTCCAGTAAGGTAACGATTTTTCTTTTGTTAAATTTATCGAATAAATGATGTTTGTATATAATTTGCAGAAAATAAAATCTTTACAGTAAAAAGAAAAAACAAATGTTTACTGTTTGTTTATTTACAGAAAGTAAAGTATAAATGTATTGTTTAAAAGATTTATCTAAAACTATTTAGATTAATAGAGGAAAATTTATTTAAAAAGGAAATTTTGTTTTGGATTTTATCGTAGTTAAATAGATTTATTTTAAAAGGGATCATTTTAAATTTATATTTGGAAGTTAAAATAAATCATCGATAATTAAATTGGTTTAAAATTAAATCATTGTGTAATTAAAATTCAAATTAGTAATTGAATAATTCGATTTAAATTCGAATATTAATAAATTGCAAAATTGTTTATACAAGGTTTGAAATCGAGAATCAAGCCGAAATGGAAAATGGACTGCAAAATAAAATCTAAGGTGAGATCTTCTCACTCGAAAATTGAATGTGGAATTTTTGCAGTTATTGATTGTTGTTTGGATGTGATATTAGATATAGTAGGATATATCTATATATATATAGCAATATATACATATTGGCATATGTATATATTGGATTGATGATTTCCCGCCTCGTATAGCGGATGAGACCCTATTGCGCCGTTAGTAAGCGGATTTTTATAAAAACCCATATACCGCGATATTCCACCTCGAAGTGGAATGGTATTGTGCTAACATCTTTGGATGCAGGGAAACAGGTTGGAGGGATCCAACTGGACCCCTCACATTGATTGAAATTATTTATACTGTGATATGAATCTGTGAATGATTATATTGATGTTATTAATCATATTGATATCTGGAAATTGTTTGAAGCTAAAATTTAGCTGAATGGATGTTTGATATCGTTGGATTCCAAAAAAATAAATGGAATTGAATTTTTGAAATCAAAATGGAAAATTTTAAGTAAATACATTTTTAGAAATTGAATAAATTCGAAGAAAGGAATTTTAAAGTATAAAAAGTTAATTTTTATCATCTTATCGAATTTATTTCCAGAATAAAGTGAAAATGTTAAATAAATGAATTTCGTATAATAGTGATTTTAAATTGAGGAATTTAGTTTAAAATTTGGATTTTTAAATAGATTGAAAGAAACAATTGAAATTTATTTTCCTAAGAAGGAATTTATTTAAAAGGGAGATAAGTTGGAAA
This sequence comes from Allium fistulosum, assembly GCA_030737815.1. Classification (NCBI taxonomy): domain Eukaryota; kingdom Viridiplantae; phylum Streptophyta; class Magnoliopsida; order Asparagales; family Amaryllidaceae; genus Allium; species Allium fistulosum. Next base: position 16,309,327 of record JASFAW010000015.1, on the reverse strand, counting down.
TCCAATTAGAAATTTAATTGGTAAATTGAAATGATTTGGGAAATCAATGTAAAATGATTTCAATTTAAAGAATCCATTTAAAAACAGGATATTGAACAATTTGAAGGAAAATAAGGAATTTATTTTGGTAGGGATAAATAAAATTAGAAATCAATCTGTAATTGATTTAATATTTGGAAAAGAACTTTTGAGAAATCAGTATGGAAATTTTATTTAAAGTTGAAAATAAATTTAGAAATCAATATTGAAATTGATTTGGTATTGAAGTTTTTATAAATAGAATTGAAATTTATAAAAGTTGTTTATAAATCCGAAATCACTTATTTTGATAAGTAAAAATATAGAAGTTGATAAAAAGAAGATTTATAAGTCGAGGTAGTTATTAAAATAGAAATAGAATTTATAACTGTGTTTATAAATTCGAAATAGATTAAATTGGATAAATTTAATATAGAAAATTTCTAAAGAAGATATATCCGCGATTTCAGATAGCGAATTTTTATTGAAATAAAAATGTGTAGAAATGATTGAAATTGGGTTAAGTGAATTATATTCACGATTTTGGACAGTGAATATATTGTTAAGTAAAATGGATTTATTTTTGAAGAAGTGATATTAAAAATGAAGTAAACATTTTTTAAGATGTTTTAAAATGTGTTAAATATCGAAATCATAGATTTCAACATTTATTGTTGAAAATAGACGTTTTCGAGAAATAAGGAAATGGTGGACTATAACACTGTTGTTATAGTAAATGATTTCCGAAAGGAAATGTTTTATATAGTATTGGGATTTATATATCTATCAAAATTTGGAATCCCTATACTAGTGATTTTGAGTCGTCGTAACGATGTTTTACGTAACATTCGTTTTGACTCAATTAGATGTTGTTATAGTAAATGTTTTCCCTATAGAATGAACTATATACTTAATTTGGTTTAAGTATATCGAATATTTTCAAATGTTGAAAATAAATAGATTGGTGAAATACTTATTATTAAATAAGTATGGAAATGCTTTTCCAATATGAAATGAAACGAAATGTGTTTTGAGAATTTATCTTTGAAAAGATAAAATTGAAAATGAATATTGAAATCGACTTGAAGATCGTATATCAGTAGATATTTTGAAATATAAATTCACTATGGAATTTATAAAAGAAACGGGAAATTGTTTTAGAAAAATAAATATCGATTTATTTTTGAAGTGTGGAAATTATATATCTAGTAAAGATATTTTTGAAGAATAAATAATTTGGGAAAAATTATTTGGAATCTGATGATGTTGCGCATCTTTATTGATAGTTAAATAACCGACTATCAATAATTACCTTTAGATAGGTATTTGTTGTGAATTGGATGAATTTGAATGCCACACTTATTTTTAAAATAAACGCTCACTATTCGGGTTAGCCGGGAAAGGACCATGGGGTCGTATAACCCATTCCGAATATGTGATACGTCGTTATGAATCGCATTTGAAGACCGGTGTTGAAGACCGGATATTTTTGAAAATGGAAGGATTACCGTCGAGTTACTCTACATCGGCTGATCTCCGATTTAGAGGTTTTATCACCCTTAGTGACGGGAAGTCCTGACGTGATTGAAAATTATCCGGAATTGCAAGGGCTTCGTGAGAAGTGCCTTCGGTTCTGTTCGATCCCGGAACAGACTTGTATGGATTGTGTGTCTGACGTTACAATTTGAGATATAAAGCTGATTTCTTTCAAATACATATCTGTTGGTGGCGGAGAATTCATTCTCTTAGCTTAACACCCTTCTCTGAGACGTACGAGCTCAGAGGTTATGTAGTTGAAATTTATCAGCGATATATCACAATTTGGTAACGTGGCATACTGAGTGTTGCTGTGAAATGATCAGTGTTTGATCATTTGTGATATGATCATTTGTTTGATCTTATATCTTTGTGATCATAGGTTGATCATTTTGTTTGACCCGAAGCAGGGCTTTTTGAGAAAGCGTCGCTTTGTGGACGAGACTTCGTCGAGCCTCACACCCCGGAAATGGTCGAAACAGGAAGGATGCGACAAGGTTCTAGGGAGTAGCGCCCCTTAGTGTATGTCATTCCTTCTGGATAGAGGTGGTATCATGGTATGGAGCCCAGATACTTAACCTATGTGGTTGCTGCATTATTATCTATGTGGTTTGTTGGAAATCAGGGATCCTTGGGAAGATCGGTTACGATCGGGGGATGGCATACGCGTGTCAGTAGTTACCTATTTTTGCAGAGGTAACCCGGCCTTGTGTTGGCAAAGATCCGGTTAGGTTCTCGGGTCGTCTATTCCAGGGACGTACCCATCGTGGATAGGAAGTTCCTTAGCCTGACCATTTGTTGGAAATCCAAAGAAACAATACGATCTTGTACGGTTTTAGTTGTAGAACCTATCATTCACTTATGGTGGTCACCACTGTTTGGATGGTAGCTATAGTAGGCATAAGTGCGGAATGCCTATGCTGGCTAAGATTAATATTATACTTTCGAAATGTTTTCTACACTATGCACTAATAATAATATCAAAAATGATTTGATTTTGCGTAGTAAGCATCTTTGACTATCATAAGAAGAAATCTCCTCCAATTCTGCGTTTGCATTGTGTGTGTGGCGGGAGGTCTTATGGTAGTTTCATTTTCCAAAGGCATTGCGAAATTTACCTTAAAATCTTCCTGTTGTTTATTTTAAAGAATAACTGTTTTACGATCTCACACCAGTCACCATGACTGACTCGGAGTTTATTGTTTCCCTTCTAAACTCTGGGTGCCCACCAATTTCCACACGGGCAGTCTAGAGTTAAATTATTAGGTTATCTGGATATTCTGGAGCTTTGGAAATAAGCTGGATGGCGAGACGTAGTATTTGTATCTGATATTATTTATTCCGCTGTGTATTCTGTATGAGGACAAGTTATATAACTGTCCATTGTTGTATATTGACTCTGATGATTGATGTATGTATAAAATGATATAGTTCTTTGTTTTAAAGATTATTCATTTATCTATTATATATTGTTCCGCTGCGATGTGTAAGATTCTGAATATTGTTTTCTGTTCTGATGTTGTTCTGATGTGTTCTCTTCTTCTTCTACTCTTTTCTTCTTCTTCTACCTTTTTATTTTATTTAAAACCCTCACTATTGGAGTTTCCGGCACTCGATTGCTCGGCAGTCGATAAAGTGAGTATCGATGTCGAATTTTCGAAAGTCGAAAAATTCGGTATGTGACAGTAACAGAGGAGGACGAGGGGATGTCTCCTTTATTTTTGAAAATTGATGAGATTGGAAATTGGTTGAGTTAAACTCATGTGGATTTGTTCTGAATTTGAATGAAGAGATAAGGTTGAATCTTTTTTTTTCTTACTGTTTTGTTCGGCTGGGTGGTTTTAAAAAGGAGAGGAGGGAAACGTGAAAGGAGAGGGAAGCGTGTATTACACGGTAGGGGACAATGATTTAAGGGGAGCTGAAAAGTTCTGATGTGAAGTATTGAAATATATGTATTTATATAAATTTAAACCGTCTCGATTTCGTAGCTTAAAATCTCGACCTCCTATCGAGGCGTGCCGCTAGGCATTCATAATGTTATACCCCTATTTCGCACGCAATGGAAAAGGTTTCGAGTCCTAATTCGATCGTATGGAGAAGATAGCTTTTTGGACCCAATTATGTATTGAATTTTTTATATGAATTTCAGCGCGTTTATATTTCGTATGGCCAAACGATAACTCCAACCACTACGAAATTAGAAATCCGATAATAATACACTATTACGGATCTAATGGAACTAGTTTCGTCAAATTTTGAGACTGTGCCTCGGAATATTATTTTTAAATGGCAATTTAAACGATAATTTTTAAAACTGAACAAATCACTTTCAAATTCAAATTAAAAGTTTTATTACCTTCAGTATTACAAATATAAATTTTATAAGCCTTTAAATTATTTTGAACAAGCTTAAAACTCAAGATTCAATATTTTACCCAATTTCCAATTATTAAATTCAATGATTAAATTATAAATAAATAGTTATATTTGAAATTCAAGTTAAAAATAAACTTTAAATATTTAAGATCAACTAAATATCCCAATTTCAAATATCCAAAATTCCAAGTCGTTACATGCGGTATCCTTCCACATAATAATGCATTTGCGTACGAGCCGCGGAGAGAAATAAACATACGATCGCTTGCAACTATGTTAGGCGATCATAAAACAATAATAAAATAGACAAGTAATTTATTCTGTTAAGTTTCAAAAATACCGACGTTTGCCACAAAAAGCGTCAAATAAAAATTTAATTATTTTTTCAGATTAAAATAAGGGAAAAATCCTATAAACTAAATTAAATATATGTCATCAAAAATAGGGTCTTAATTTGAAATATATATTTTATTTTAATAAATTAAAATTTGAATAGTTAAATTAATTTAATATTCAAATTTGAAGACTCGAAAATTATGGGTAATTACATTCTACCCCCTTAAAAAAATTTCATCCCGAAATTAGCAAGTAAGAAAAATGTCTCAAAACCATTAACTTTTTAAAACAAATTAATTGAAATAGATTGCCAAGTTATTTTAAGCCTTTAACTTCATTCACTGATACCAACTAATTTCCATCCATTAAATCATTCCAGGTTATAACTCAAAATCAAACTTTTGTTATCAAAAATTTCTTCAAAATTTCACAAAAATTTTCTAACGCCTTAAATTTTCGGAAATTTTCGCCAACGTCTCCTTTGTGCGGCTCGATCGAAACAACTACAATTTGCCACTACGGGCCTAAATTAGTAAAAGAAAAGAAAACCCAAGCACCCCAATCATAAAACCATCAAATTCAAACAAAAATGTAAGCATGTACCTTTTAGTTGGGCAACCCAATTTTTACTTATGAAACCAAAGGCATCAAACTAGCTTTTGCTTCTATATACCTGCATCTTATTTACCAATGATATCCAATCATATCGTTCACAATCATATCATTTTGCAATTTCCAACATTTGTTACTAAAACTTTATGATGTACATATATCATCTATACGCAATACCAAATATGATCTCTCGCTCGATCATACAATTTCATTTCCGAACTAGTATCGTTCACACGACCACTCTAGTGCAGACCCAGATCCGGTTTCTTGATTGGAAACTGTCATTCTCCTTCCATAGTCGTATACTATGATAGAGAATTCCAGAATCAACAAAACAATCATATCCAGGGTTAGCCGTCAAGAATCGAGTGAAAAATCCTTGTTCGGACCGATGTAAATCATCTCAAAATCATATACTCGAATTTGGATCAAACCATTATGCGAAACAAATAATATACATACAACTTACGTATTTATTTCAATTGATTTCTTAAATATCCCAAATTATTTTTATTCGCATCCATTTCATTCTCATTCATTTCATTGACATTCATTTCATTCACATTCATTTTATCCTCATTCATTTTCTTTACTTTAATTATTCACATTCAACTGATCTATATTCAATTATTCACATTGCTTTATTCACATTCACTTATTTAGTCTATTCCTTTCAATACTAATGTCACTTGGGAACTATTCCATCAACTTTTCTTAAGTTTATTATAAATATTTTATACAAAACTTCTAATGTTTACCACCACTTCACAACTTAAGTCCATATCCATTACAATCAATTTCAATTCCATTTAACTCAATTCATTTTCCAATTTCAATATTCAATTTTATCCACCAATATTCCAAAACCATATTCAATTCACCAGCTCATTTCATTAATCCATTTCAAACAATAATCAATTTCATTTTCAAAAATTATTTCATTTAACCTAACTTAGATCAAATTCCTTTTCAAAACTTCATTTTGTTTAACTTAAGTTGAATTCCATTTCAAATTTGCTTTTCTCAACATTCATATTCAAAAATATTAAGATTTTGTTTTACCTACTAATTCTCAAAATTTATAAGTTATAAAACTCTTTTTCTCATATTTTCATAAAACGCTTAAACGAAACTTTTCAGAGTTAAACACCTTGTTTTTATTTATTTCAAATCAATTTGAATCATATATATATATATATATGTGTGTGTGTGTGTGTGTGTGTATATATATAATCCCCTTGGTATATTAAATCATCCTTTTGAATTTTAAAATCAAAACTAATTTTACCAAAACAAAACCCCAATGGTAGCAATTCCTCTCTTGGAAACCCGAAAATGGATTTCGATGATGCTACAGTCATCATCGAAATTATTTTCCAACGATCGAAGTGAATTCAGTTCTTTTATTTCTTTTAATTTCCATTTTAAAATATTTCCATCCAAAATATTTTCCAAGTAATATTATTATTATTTTCCAAAACTTTAAAAACAATTTCCAAAATCATGGAATTTTAAATTCTCAAATTCTGAGCTCTTAAACCTTTTATTTACAAGTCATATTTATATAAACTTATGAAATTTCATTTCATTTCCATTTATAAATCACATTTATAAATCATTTTAATATAATTCTACTATGGTTATATAAAACCGTTTCTTAATTTGTTTTTATCTTCATTTACATTATAGTAATAACAACTTCTATTCGAATGCAATCAACAAACAACAATGATAATAATCTAACGTTATCATTTTATAACAACCAAGCACTCTATATATACCATAAAAAATTTCTAAAAAATTATTCCTTTATATACAAATATAATCAAGGTAAAATTATTTCATTTACCCAGTTTCAAAATAATACTATGCCGAATTGCTCTGTTCAAGTGTTTAGAGATCCCTATCAATAACGTTAATTACTCATATTGACCAGAATCCATATACCACCCAACAAATCAATCAACACAATATAAAACATTTTTATATCACTAACAAATACACGCTTATACACACACACACACACTCAAACTCACAATAAGGCATTCCATTACCTTACCTCTTAATGAGTACCCTACCAAAGCCAAGGTTCTCGCCTAACCTTCGGCTCTGATACCAAATGTAACGGTCAAGATTTTCGACCGTTGAAAATTGACACTAATACGTCCACTATATTGCGTACCGAGAAATCGAATGGCGGAAAAACCGATTGTTAGGGGAAAAAGAAAGAAGGAAGAAGATAAGAAGAAAACAAACAACTAAGAATCACACAGCAAAATGAATAATCTATAATATACAACAAATCTTTACACAAATAAACTATGATATATGAATATACAGACATCAATCAGAGTATATTAAAATATTTCAGCCTGGTCAGTTATAACAGTCTGTCCTCACAATTGTAGATAAATACAACACTGAACACAGTGGAAAAATAGTCATATACGTAAATACGTCTCTGGGCCTCCAGCTCGTCTTCTGAAGCTCCAAAACATCCAAACTAATTTGTAATATGCTCAGTCTAACCCGAGCATTATAATAAAATAACATTCGAGTCAGTCTGGAAAGCCAGCGTGAGAAAACACACACAACTGGATTTTAAAGTTATATAAAAATCTTTGAAAATCAAAGGTATCTCGTAAGACCACGCAGCACATAAACACGGACAGGTTTTTACCTTACGATAGCCAAAACATTTCATATGAAATTCTCTGATATTATAATAGTGTCTAAGATAAAAATACTTATTAATCGTAGCCGAAATTGTCACATGTATTAAGTTCCAGCATATACCACTAAAACTGTAAAGGCTCATACTGCAGAATGGATTCCATACAATGATTGGGCTACTGGGGTACCACCCGTCATGGTGCATCTCTAGATAAAATAACATCAAGGACCTCGCCTGGACCCCCTGCCCCAAACTAGCCTACCCCTTACTGGATAGTATCGAACACTACAAAAATTAAGAATTTTGATAACACTAATACATAGCGTTTTGTCTTGCCTCCTTTCAACGCTATCTAATGGAGAGTATTCAACGCTATGTAGTAAATACTTACGAAGTATTCAGCACTATGCAAATAAAAGGCGGGAAACAATTATTTTGTGTGGGAATAAAAATCACGTCTATTACTACCTCACCATTTCCCTCTTTCACTTCGTCACCTTCAGAAAACAAGCCAACCAAAATCCCTAAATCGTGAAATCCTTAAACCTCTTAAGGTTGAAACCATCACCCTCCTTCTCTATTCATAAAAGTCCCACCATTGTTCTTTTCTGTCTTCTTCGTTACGTCCCCATCGACATCACGTAATGGTACTCTTATTTCTTAATTCATCTTTCTATTGCTGAATCGAGGTAATGCTTCTTCTTCTTTCCTTTCTTTGCTGCAGTGCTTTGGTTTCAGCTATTTGATTACTGCCTCAATCATCCAGATTTCCTACCTTTCAAGTAATGTTTCCATTATTGCTATTTTTCTTAGATTAGTACTTAGTAGCCTAACACCATGGATCTTCATAATAAACAGTACATGTGCCAGCTATCTTAGATTAGTATTTAGTAGCCAAACACCCTGAATCTTAATTCAGGATGCTAATGGTGATAACAACAAATTTATTGTTTAGATGAGTGACGCATCAATTTCAAATACTTCCTTTCTTGCCACAAATTATTTGATATTCTTCCTTCTTTTGATAGGTAAATTCTAATGGTACTTATTAATGCTTCATAAACCTTCTCAGAAACCTTAGCATGATATATGACTATTAAAATTTTGTTATGCTTCTCATATACAAATTATATTGGCTTAAGCCATGAAAGACTTAGCAGATCAATTTGTAATAAGAAAAGGTGATGGCCATAGTGTAATGTAATGTTTGAAGCTATGCAATATACACAAACTTTATTATATAATGGAAATGCGAAAGCTGAATTATAACTGTGTATGCATATAATTTATTTACTTTTATGTGAAAAGTTGGTTTGAAATGTCTACAATTATATATAAATACACCAGCTATCCAGATATATCATTTACTCTTTATAAACTTAGAACCTTGGACCATATATGGTTTTCTAGATTTGGTTTTTAACTTCGATGCTCTAACTTTTCCAGATGATATCTTGATTGGCTTATTTATTTATATATCTATTATTATTGTTATAAAGTAAACCTTTGTCAACAAAGTCTAAGTGTAGCCTTTTGTACATTGCCTAAATTTTCCATGCAAGCAAGTAATTAATATAGTAAATAAAGGATATTCATTTAGTTCTCCAACACCTATGTTTCACTATGTAGCTCACATTTCTACTCATAAACTTAAAGGAGCGGCACTTTTTTTCTTTTCAATAGGTGATAACTCCTCTATTTAATGGCATAAACTCTTTATTTGCTTATTCAAGCACTAATTTTACATTTTCTTATCTATGGAAATAACAAAGATTGAGATCAGGATCCAACAGGCGCCTTTGTTGATGTAATTAAATTGGTACCATTTTCTGTACTATAAGGTTTTAAAATTTTGTTTTCCCTTCCCATGTTTATGTTTTTGTTGTATTTATGTGCATATTGCTTCTTTGCTTTGTTTTTTGGGAGTGACCTATCTCATTGTACATGATTTAAGGTATATAAGTGCAACATCTAGATTTTCACTCCGTTCGTTTCATGAAATGACTAAGAACATTTGGAATAATTGTAATACCATGAACAATAGAATGACTTGGATAATATTAACAAATAGAAATATATATATATATATATATATTAAAATTGAATAGTTTTGATTTATTATATTGCATATCCCATTTATAATTGCTAATGCTATGTATCCTTTTTGTTATTTTGTTTTAATATATACAAAGAGCATGTTACTTTCAGATTTGGATTAATTTAGATAGACCCCTCTTTGATAAAAGAAAGAAACACATCATAACAAGCCTTTCACTCTTTAATCAAGTTATTGCTTCATAATCTTTTTATATAATATCTTGCTTAGTTGTTTCAACATGTGTGTGAAACACTCTGTAGTTTTAATTAGATAAATTTTTACAAACTTACTATGTGGTGCATAAATGATGTTTGATTTATTGGTTTAATCATCGTTTCATCAAAAAGTTTAACCATGTTCACACTATTAAGCCATTAAGAAGTAAGTTCATGCCTTTTTTGTTCTCATTTAGGATTTAGTATTATTGTCAGGATCAAGCAGTAAATCGTGGTGCTAATAATTGGATGAATAAGCATCAACAATTGTTGTATGATAAAAGCAATGGGAATAATTCAAGAAGAGGTAAGTGTAACTCCTTTTACATGCATAATAACAACTGTAGATTTTTTTACTATCATCCAAGGTTTTTAAAATGAGATTCAAATCGTAAATCATAAAGTTCAAACTTTAAATCAAAACGAGATTTAAATCGTAAACCATAGATTCAAACAATCCATATTTAAAGGTTTGTAGACATTTTGAATTTGATTTCTATGCTTGAACTTCTCTACATTTAAATGTAAAACTCAATTTCCTCTTTAAAAATATTTTTGTTTTATTTAGAAAACATTGGGATTAGAATAGTGAATCAAAACAAGTACATTAAATATATCAATATACTGAATGATTTTTCGTAAGCATGGTTTTAACTAGGTTTGAATCCAAAAGTAAATCGAATCGGAAAGGGAGAGATCGAATTCAAAATGGGGTCATAGGATTTTAAGACTTTTGACAATAATGTTGTCATCTATGTACTAATTTATAAGGTTAGGCAATTTGTTGTTATTATATTAGATTTTTCATCATGCTATTTTACTTTAGATTTTTCTTTGGTATAATTCAAACTGTATTCAAAGTTATGTAGCTAAACCTGATCCAAATGGCATCATCATATTAATTAACTTGCTAAAGAATTATCTACATATTATATTGGTACTTTTAAATATAAAAAATTGGACGAGTTTGGCGTAGTCATGAATGACCGAAAGTTAAGCTAATAGTAGAATAGTTGGAACAAATGTCAAAAATAAAATATTTGATAACACCAGAAATCAATGAATAATTGAAAGAAAAATATATGCTGAAGAATATGGATTCATGATATTTGTTTTCGGTTGTTTTAAAATAACAAGTATTATTGAATATTTGAAAGAAAATTACAGTAATAGTGAAGTCTTTTACAATCTTCCCAAAATACCATCTTACATAATGCAAAAGGAACTGAAGTATCTCCACCATTTTCAATTACCCAAATTTTATAAACATATCAGTTATCCATCAATTACTTCCCACTATTTTATCTTCTTATCTTATTCTCTATCTACCCCTTCTAACTAAAACATCAACCCTACTTTTCAAATATTCATGTTATGTTCTTGATTTCTAACTTGGTCATTGGTACTCGCATGAAAATATCTATGTCATCTACTGGCAACCATCCTAAGTTTTGATACTGGCGTTTTTAAGAGGTGAAGGAATGCAACTCTCTCTAACCACAACAAGGTAGAATTTTGTATGATAGAGCTACTATATTTGCTTTTTTCCCTTTTCTGACTTAGCTTTACTGCATGAATTATAATAAGAGCATTTTTTGTTGGCCAATTAACTATATAATGCAATGATTTTTGTTCGATTTAGCTGCAACTATTTTATGAATTTTTTCCATGTTTAGTTACTTCATAAGAACAATATTGTCATGTCTGTTTCACTAAATTTACTCTATATAGGTTATTTCATAACTTTAGTAGGCATGTCTGTAACATTAGTATTTGTGCAACTAACTGGTCATCATGATTGATTAAGTTTCATTATATGGTTTGAGAGTGGGTGTAGGCTAATAAGCAATTATAATAAAACAAAATTATAAACATTTAATAGTGTAATTATTTATTGGTCACCATCAATTTTATGTTTTCCAATATTTCTTATATCATATGTTAATACCTTTTTTATTTGATGCATATGAAATCTTATACTTCATCAGGAAAAAGATCTTTTAAATTTACTATGCTCCTTTTATTCTTTTGCATAACGTTATGAGAGCATTTCTTCATGCCATGGCTATTTTGGTTGCTAATGAATTAGATAGCCTTCAAAGCCTGCAACTTGATTTTTCAGTTGCACTAATATGTATAATTTTTTTACATCTACACAATTGGCAATTTCTAATGAATACTTTTTATTTTTGCCTATTCTTTGAGTATGATAAGTTACAGTCAATTGTCCAACATGGATTTAGTGCCTTGACTAAAATATTATATGCCTCTAAGTTAGTTCCTTACTATATAAAATTACTAATACATGAAGTTATATGATTAATTTAGCGCCTTAACCCATACAGACCATTCTAAATCGAAAATTAAAACATCAGAAAATAATTAGTTTTGAATTTAGCAATATCAAATCTTTATTATTTATAAATTTACAAGTAGCATACTTATTAGTTACCTATTTATCATACATATTAGAATATTTAATTAAAGGAGGAAAAAACTATTCCTGCAGAGCTTATCCCTTTTTTAACCATTGCAGGAAGTCACATTCATATGTCAGTTTGCATTGCTGGAACCTTTATATTATGAGTTGCATTGTTGGAAGCTATCATAATTCTTATAGTAGTGTGCCTTAAACTAAAATGGCAACATGATACTATAATGAGAAATAGTTTGTTGTGTTCTAATAGTCCATAACCCTGTAAAAGCTACAGGTACTTGCTTAAGGCATTGGATAATTTTTACATAATATCTTTATATCTAGCAGTTTATTGACTACTTATAAGTTTATATTTCTTATTGTCTTCAATTTCAACATATTTTGGTGAATGATACTAAAAGACGAAGCTTAGTAAAAGAGCTTTGAAATTAAAGGAACATTCAACTATTCATACAACTTAGAACATTAATAAACACTCTTCTGGTTAACCTGATCGTGGAGTACTGTATTTTCACATATTTGAAATACTTTTAGTTGATTTATACATTTTATTTAGCTACAAACTAAAATGTAACCGTGAACTATTTATACTAACTAAAACTACTTGAGATGCAATAGTGGATGAAGACTTTGTTGGTGGCTGCCAAATAACATTCGATTTAAGTCATCGAAAAAAAGATGATTATGCAATAGTGGTGCCATTCAGTTATTGCATACGTTTTTGGCAGCATACCCGCTTATCATCATTTCAAGGCTGTTATAGCAAAATCTTGCACTCCCACTGGTAATTTTGACATATTCACCCGTAACAATTGGTTTTTCATAATTAGATTTGAAAATGCAACTGATTGTGATAAAGCTATTATTGGAGGTCCTCATTTTATAAATGGAAAACTCATTATTATGAAAAAATGGAATAATAAAGTCAATCTTGATAGAGATTTGCTCTCTTCAATGCTAGTCTGGATTAGACTCCCGGAATTAAATCTTAGATTATCGGATAAAGAAATTTTGAGTGCTATTGCTAGCATTGTGGGTAACCCTATTAAATTAGACGAACATACTGCCAAGGAATCAAGGCTTTCTTTTGCTAGAATATTAGTGGAAATTCAAGCAAATACTGATTTACCAAATGAAGCGTCTATTTCATTGCACGATGGGGAAAATTTAATACAAAGCATAGAATATGAATGTATCCCCCCAGATGCAAATCATGTTGTTGTTTTGGTCACACCATTGATAACTGTGTTACCAAAATGGTCTGGAAAGAGAAACAGAAAACTCAAGAAAATGATTTGGCTAGCAGTTCCACAAAAGAAATAGGAAATACATTGATTGCCAGAACATTGGAAGCAAATAATGGATCCATCTGTTTACCCTTGAATGTAAATAGTAATAGTATCAATAAAACTATTACTATTCAGGAGTCAACACAAGAAATGGTTATCCAAGAAGGAAATAAAACACAATGTTTGGAAGTGGAAATTATTGAAACTGTAAATGGAATTTCAGAAAATCCTTCAAAAGCAATTGTAAACAGCAAAAGTGATGCAATACAAATCAGAAATTGTAATCCAGAATCAGCAAACATGATCATAGAAGATGGTTCATACATTTCTGCTATTCTCAGCAAAGAGCCATCTAAAAACCCCAATATTAATCATGTTGCAGATCACCTTTCCTCTATTTCCACAAAACCAAGTTCTGAAACCAGCATACAAAAGGTTATCAATTCAATGGCAAACTCCTCTTCAACAGCAAGGAAGACCAAAAAAGCCAAAAAGGAAAAAAGAAGAGACAAAATGAAAAGCATCAATGACATTATCACTGAAGACAGTACAGAGGATACTGAAGACTGTGACTTCAAAAGAAATTACATCTCTAAAAATTCAAAATGGGAAGAACAGCTCAAAGCAATTAACAAAACTGCATATAAGAAAAAGGGAAAGAGGTTGGAGACTCTGGTGGAAGAGATCAGCCATAGTGCATAGCTGTTCTGCCTTTGTATCCTTTGAGTATCCTTCTTTTTATTACAACTATTATTATGTCAATAATCACTTGGAATGTTAGAGGTCTAAACTCTCCTGCAAGGTAATTAGATTTGTATAATCTCCTTTTGACTTTAAAACCAAGTATTGTAGGGCTGCTTGAACACAAATTAGACAATTCTAAAATTAATGATTTTCAAATTAAAAACCTGTATAATTGGAAAACCATAAATAATAACCAAATGGGAGGTAATGGCAGAATTTTGGTTCTTTGGGATCCTAACATTTGGGACATCTTTCAATATTATATAAATTTTCAGTTTATCCACTGTAAATGTGTAAACAAAGGTGGTTTTCAATTAGAAATTACTTTTGTCTATGCCTCCAATAGTGAAACTGAAAGATTGTCTCTTTGGAATAGCCTTGAGCAAATTAATTCCAATATGAGACTTCCTTGGATTGTTATAGGTGATTTTAATACTGTCATGCATGGGTTTGAGAAAAGGGGTGGGAATCCTATCCCTTTCAAAAAACTAGAAATGCTTCATAACTTTCTCCTTAAAACTGGCTTATTTGAACCAACTATTGCTGGAAATGCTTTTACTTGGAAATCAGGAAAATTCAGAAATATCCATTGCAAATTGGATAGAATTCTCATAAATAATAATTTTACAAACTACTTTAAAGATTTTAATGCTCTACCCTTCCTCAGGCTACTAGTGACCACACTCCAATTCAAATTGAACTAAATCAAAATAAGAAAATTAAAAATAACATTCCATTCAGATTTGTTAATGGCTGGGTTTTTGAAGAGGGATACAAAGACTTAGTCAAAAATTGTTAACCACAAAAGTATTGGGCACTGCCCAATTCAAATTCAATAAGCTTCTTCATGTTACCAAAGGAAAACTGCAAATCTGGAATAAAAACAGAACTAGTAATGAAATCAAAACCATTAGGGATGATTGTGAGCATAAGCAGAATGAATTGGACAAGGATTGCTCAAACATTAATAAGGTCAACAATTTTTTTCTAGCCCAAAATAATCTTGTCAAGTCCCTTCATGTGCAGTCTATAAATTTAAGGCAGAAAGCAAAAATAGACTGGCTATTGCTTGGAGACGAAACTAGTAAAAATTTTTATGCTAAAATGTCCAGTAGGAAACATAGGAATGATATTGGGAAAATAATTGATACCAAGGGTAATGTTATTAATGATTTTGATTGTATTAGGAAGGAAGCCATCAATTATTTTACTAATCTTTATAACACCAATCTCTATTCAAATTCATTTCCTAATATTGAACCTAAATTTAAAGTTAATGAAAACAGCAATGATATTCTCTTAGCTCCTATTAGAATTGAGGAGATTAAAAATATCATTTTTAATTCCAATAATGATAAAAGTCCTGGCCCTGATGGCTTTGGTGCCAGATTTTATAAAACCCAATGGGAAGATATCAAATCATTTCCTTTTGAATCTATCTCTGAATTTTTTAGGACTGGTAAAATATTAAAAAATCTGAACCACACTTTTATTACACTAGTCCCAAAGGTTCAAATTCCTAACTGTTTAGAAGACTATAGGCCTATTGCCTGTTTAATTTCATATACAAAATCATTTCAAATATTCTTTGTAACAGAATTAAAATTTTCCTGAAATATCTTATCTCTGAAAACCAGAGTGCTTTCATTCCTGGTAGATTAATTGTTGAAAACACTTTGCTAGCCCATGAATTAATAAGAAAATTTAATAACAATAATAAAAACATCATGTGTGTCCAAATTGACTTACATAAAGCATTTGACAAAATTAATAGACATTTTATTATTTTTATGATGAAACAAATGGGGTTTTGTAATAAATTTTGTGATCTTATCTCTGAATGTATTAATAATGTGTCTTGTTCCATCTTGATTCAAGGCTCCCCTAATGGATATATACAAAGCAATAGGGGGATTAGACAAGGAGACCCACTCTCTCTTTATTTATTTACTATTGCTATGGAGTATTTCTCAATTCTTATGGAAATTGAGCTTTTAAGAGGAAATATCAAACCAATAAATAGAATTAGACCTTATATTACTCATTTATTATATGCTGATGACTTACTTATCTTTTTGAATGCAGACATGCAAAGTGCGAAATCCATTGCAAACATATTTGACAAATTAGAAGAGCATGCTGGGTTAAAAGTCAATGATTTCAAAAGCAAAATTTATTTTAGTAAAGGCTGTTCTAATAAAATGGACATTTTAAGTCTCTTAAAATTCAAGGAAGGAAATCTGCTTGTTAAATATCTGGGGCTTCCTCTTAGTGTTAATCAAATTAATGAAAGAGACTGCACAAGATTATTGGATATTATTCAAAATAAATTTAAAGGGTGGGCTAGCAAATTTCTGTCTTTAGCTGGAAGAATTGAACTAACTAAAACTATCATCATCGCAATCATCATGTATTGGATTCAAGCTCACAATATCCCAGCAAAAGCAATTCACAAAATAGAAAAAACTTGTGCAAATTTTATATGGAAAGGAAGACAACACAAAATTGCTTGGGAAAAAATCTGTATATCAAAGAAGGCAGGGGGCTTGGGACTGAGAGATATTAATGAGCTTAGAGAGGTTTGTAAGCTCAAATTATTCTGGAAATTTGTAAATGGCAATTCATTATGGGTAAAGTGGATGAAAGCAAGATAACTTAAAAATAACAATTTTTGGACCACTAGAATAGAGAATCATCACTCTTATGTTTGGAAAAATATTCTCAGCAGTAGAGACACTAGCATCAAACTTTTGGAAAGAAAATTTAAGAATGGAAAACAGAACAGTTTATGGTTTGACCCTTGGATTCATGGAAAAACATTAGTTAGTCTTGTGGGTTGGAATAACTTATATTTGTTTGGTGAAATAGATGGTAAAGTTAGTAGCATTGTTCAAAATAGCAGGTGGAATACATCGTTGCATTCTGCTACTTCTATTTTCAATAATGCCATTAATCAAATAACAATTGATTCTAATCTCCCAAAGGATAAATGTGAATGGAAAACTTCTACAAAAGGCCTTTTCTCCTTCAAAAAAACATTGGCATTTATAAAAGGATATGAAACTGAAGTGGATTGGCACTCTGTTATCTGGAATAAATCAAATTGCCCAAAAATGTCCCATTGTGCTTATTTTGCAATTGTTAATAGACTTCCCACCAGAGATAGATGTTTAAAGTGGAATAAAAATGGGGATACAATTTGCCTGCTTTGCCAAGAGGAAAAGGAGTGTATCAATCACTTATTTTATGACTGCTCTTACTCAAAACATATATGGTTTATTGCCAAAACAAAGCTCAATATTAGACAAAATCAGGCATTTCAAAACATCAGGGAAAGCATCAACTATATTCAACAAAACTTCAAAGGAAATAGCAAAGAATTCAAAAAAGCTAGTATTATGCTTACTGCAACAATATTTCACATTTGGAAAGAGAGAAATCAAAGACTTCATTCTCAATCAGAAACAGAAAGCATACAACTTTGGAAGAAAATAGAATTGGATTCCCAAATCCTACTCAGTAAAAACAGAAATCAAAACCACTTCTCAGAAAATCCAAATCATAAAAACTGGCACATGGATAAATATGAAGAGAGTTTAGAATCTTTCTTACAGAGTGGGATTAACTATCCCAATGCGAGGCATCTCCACCACAATGGCAATCATTGGATGGAAAGGCCTTTGATTAATGTAGTTTCCACTCCCAAATCCATCAATACTGGTGGCGGCCGCTTCTACCAACACGACAGGAATAGCTCCTGCATTAACAAGGGAAGAATGATTAAAAATAATCTATCATTTCCTAACAATAAGCATTTATTGAGCTCTAACAATTGTAATACTTTACCTGATAGGGGCGGAAGCTACCGCGCACACAGTATTCATGATCAAATAGGCAATTATCTGAGCATAGACAAAAATTGGCAACCAACAGTTAATATCAAATATGATGTCTTCGCTTCACATTCAAGAGATAAAATCAACAGACACTTATCTAAAGAGGGTAACAGAGATAGATCTAGCAACTGCTCAAACAGCTTCCTCCAGAACAGTATATCCACAACTGATAACTGCAAGGGAAGTGTCAAGGCTTATTTTAATAACAGAAACTTTAATTTCAATATTTCAAATTTTAATTTATCCTTACCTGACAGTTCTGGAAGATACTGCATGGATGGTAGCCTTCGTGAGCATGAAATAAAGCTTCAAGCGGCTGTAAATGATCAAAGATTAGGGTACAGTCACTATAGAAGCAACATCAACAACCAAATATTTCACTTATCTAATTTGGAGAGAGGGGAATGCAGCTGGATGGCTGAGCTTGGGAATTCAACTAATTTGAAGCATAACAACAACAAATATGAAGTTGGCACCGCCGAAGCCCTCAAAGTTATCTGCAATCCATCAAGTTTCGCCAAGTAGATTCCAGATCTAAGGAGTAATAAAGATTCAAGTACAAGCTCGTACTCGCGTGTTGAAAATGAAGTGAAAACCACCCAAATGAATGATTTTCACTCCATTTCAGAGCATCATGGGATGAAAGGGACTGAATCAAAATATTGGAAGCCTCCTTAAGCCTTTAAATTAGCTTAAGCGAGTTACTATGGATTTCGCTGTTGAATCTCACTCGATGTTCCGCCATTTTTTGTTTTCCTTTTTAGAAGATGGAGGCGTGGGTTTGCCCTAACTTGATTAGGGTTTGAGTGTTTTGAGTTGTTTGATATTGGGTATTGAATGCCCGTATGTATTATTTTCCTTCTTTCTGGGCTTGGCCCATTTACCAATTTTCAAAAAAATAATAACTACCAACCCACTCCTTTCGACTGTTAACTACACTCATCGTCTTCCTATTTATTTGTTTTTTCACAACTGCTCTATTTTTCTATCCTCCTGTTATTTTCAATCAATGATACAATCAAATCCAGTTTCTACCATGTTAATTTTAACTCTTTTATTTGTACTTTTTGTAGTTTAAATCCTATCATTCTCTAGAAGCATTGGGGCCAATTCTCCATAAGCATCACTAGCCTTTAAATTGGTAATGAGTCAATGACTCAACCAACAAAGTTCTATAAAGGTATTATCAGTTTTGATTTTTTATTATACTAAATTTACCACTTTTTTCAACCTTTTAACATTTCTGCACTGACACTTAATGAGCTGAATAGTCGGGGCTTTTACCCCGGAGAAGAGGGTGATGCAAATGGAGAGAACGTTGAGATTGATATGTTTATATAAGCTATTATGCTTGGAATACTTGGTATGGTTGACAGCTTGGTGCTATTTACTTAGACTGCTTAGTAAGTGTATCGTGTATTAACTATAATTTTCTAGCAAAGACTTAAAACACAGATCATGTTTATTTTTTAAAAACAAAATAAACAAATATAATAGTATGATTTCATTCCCCAATATTTTTCAAAAGTTGATAGAGACCTGCTTTAGTAAGATTTTAATTTGTATAGTTTATTAGTTTAAATTTGTGGCGCCAATATGTCTATAGAGCCATAAAATAAATACACGAATAATAATATTTTGCATTGGTAACCGCTAACCAGGTTGGATTATTGGTAGTTCAGCTGTGCATACAATGATAAACATATAAGGAAATTATGTTTGTGATTTTTTAAATCTTTTTTTAAGTAGCTCAAGCCTTGATGTATAGAAAAATAATGCATATCTACCAAACCTCTTTGTGAAAAAATTAAATTGTTCGTCAATAGTATACAATGTTGTTGAAAGAAAGAACTCAACTTTATAAGTATCAAACAGGAAATGTGAACATAGTTTGGTTTGCCAAATTTAACAATTGATAGCTGATGATTTAATGCTCCACGCATTATTTTATTTCAGAACTGAAGCTATAAGGTCTTCATAAAAAGAGAGTGATGCCAAACAAATACTCACCACAACAACCATGGCAGGTTCACAAGAATTTACCTAATTGCTTTCTTTAGCTACCTACGTACATTATTAGACGTATATTATCATTATTGATTTAATAATTGTTAGATTCATTATGTGGTAGGTGCATGAAACTTAAACTACAACCTTGAACTACATTTAATGTGCATTACACATAGCAATACGAAAAAAATGGTTAACTGATAAAAATAAGTGAAATTGCTCGTCCAAACTCTATTAATTATAAACTAATTATGAATATGAGGATACAAGGAATAGGAGTATGTTATAGTATATTATATATTAAAGAGCAGTATAATTAATGATTATTTTGACTTTGTTTAGAGCTGAACTATGGACTACATCAAATCCTTTCAAATGTATAGTACTCGTGAAGTCATCCCTTTTCAATGAATCAATATCAACAATAACAATTGTTCGTATTTATTCCAGACCAAGCAACACTAAAAGTTTTAGTTTCATATAGAATTAATAGCATGTCTAGTTAAGTTCATACTTTTTTGGACTTTTTCAAACCTTCTTATTTATAGTTGACTTTTTGAAGCTCATATTTACGTCTAATGCTTAAAGGCATCGTCATCTCTAATTTTTCTACAATCCTTGGCATAATGATTTCTATAATGAATGAAATATTGCATTCCAACACTTGATATGTAAGCCGCTACATATGACTTGAAGGTGGTATAAGTTGTTGGAGGAGCCATGCTATGCATGATGCATGCCGAGTTCCAGGAAATATGTGAATCATCAATCTAGAGTTAGTTGGGTATGTTGCATGAGAAAAACAGTTGACCCGCAGCAGGAGTCGAGGGACTGGTTGTAAATGGTGCAAATTCGGGTGGGAAAGCTAGTGCATGATGCTACTATTTTAGGTAGGAAGTGATGTGGGCCTTACATGAGATGGTGTGTTAGCGAATGATAGTGGCCGCAATCACCCAATGCCCACGCAAGCACAGGTAATCCTTGCAGGCTGGCTCAACTTTATAATAATATTTGTGTGTATAGACTAGCAGATCTGGCATGTTGAGCAAGTGGCAGTAAGTAGCGGAACTGGCACGGATTAGTTGCACATGAACGAGTGAAGCTGCGATGTTGAGTATGCGATGGAAGTCTGTACAGAATTATGTTGAGCAAGTGATGGAATCCTTGCAAGCTATAGCATATTAACGAATGACGTTGCAATGTGCGAAATTCTGACTAGAGTAGTTATGCAATACCAGTATACAAGTGATTCACAAGCGAAGCCACCATATGCGGTGTGATACCACCATACAATGAGACAAGATGCAGACAAGTTGAATGCTGATGCAGCGGCCACGACCAGTGTATAGGTATTTAATAAAGTTTAGCTCTTCTAGAATTTAGGTCATATCTTCCATTAATCAAATAGGATCATGAATAAGGTTATAGTTATTAGCTATTATTTTACTCAAATTATTTGAATTCTTTACCAGGTATAAACTTGTGGGGGAGGTTAGCAAACTTGTTGTGGCAGAAACCTACATACAAGCTCTGGAGCATGGTTCATATTTGCAAAAGACTATAATTAAATAAAAATAAGGAACCCAAAAAAAAGGAAAAGAATTTTGTCTTTCAATTGTCTACTGTATACAAATAAGTAGCAGCTACAAAAATGCCTTCTAGTATACTGTTTAATTTTAATGTTCCATATATTTATATACATATACACAATAATCATAGCCAATAAGAATTCATGCTACTTTTGTTTATTTGACACAAGTTAATTTAGGTATGTCACCTTTAATATAAGCATAACATCTCATCATAATTTGTAGAGTATTATTAAACTGATATGAATTATAATAACTCGATTATTCACTAATGAATTTGTTACATGTTTTGCTGCTGGGCCTATGCATGTTTTCCTAAATACAATTAGGAGCTATGGATGATGTTCTGGATTCGAGGTTGAGGAGAATTTGTTGATGTGTCAACCTTATGGTTTCACTTGAAGCTGTAGTGCCATACCTAGCGAAACAGGTACCCGTTGATGTTGTGTTATTTTGTGTTTTATAGTTATTATATTGATTGTTGTTGCTAACTCTTTATGATGGACTAAAGAAGTATGAATTTTAATTTTTGAATTAATAAAATGATTGAAGCTTCAATATACGCATGTGTGTTGTAGAATTGAGATTAAGAACGAATATTATAGAGATTAATAATAAATTATTCACTCTTTTGATCAATAAGGATTAAGGCATGCGCATGTCTGTCAACCTAATATAAACATTACTGTAAAGTATCTATTTAGTACTTTATATATATATATATACATTCTTTGATACTATGAAAATTTCATCTGTTTTTTCTTATTTGAACTTCAGGAAGCCTTTTGACATTTCACGTTTTTATCTATATCTTGATGCAAGAAAAGATTTTAGCAAATCTACATTGCATGGTTTTTACCTTTTCTACTATCATGGTGTTGATTTAAAAAATTTATACTTTGACCTGTATGTACTCTTAAAGTATTATGTGTTAAATATTATTATGTAAGCACAAATGTTGTTTTCGGTACACAATTGATAAATATTGTATTCATTGTTTGTGGTTCAAAATTTATTCAATTGTTGTTTGAACTTGAATCAAATATATATATATATATATATATATATCATAATTTAATGAGTGTGTGAAGTGCAATGAATAAATGACCTATAGAAATTTAATAAAATTTGTTAAATAGAATTTATACTGTTTTGTAATCGCTATATTAAATAAATGATAGTAGTTAGCAAACACTTTTCATAGCGTTTATAAAACCCTATAATAGGCACGAACTTTACATAGCGTTTATACAACCCTATAAAAGGCATGAATTCAACATAGCGTTTGTTTACATAGCATGCTATAAACAAAAGTGGTAACTTTTTACCATTTATATAGAATTTGCCTTTATAGCACCATAGAAACGCTATGGAAAGTCCATTTTTTATAGTGTTTGTTTTTCCAAAATAAAATATTCCAGACCTATTATAGCATGTTGTTACATGGCGTTCTCTAAAAAGTTATAAAAGCCTATTATAACGTTTTTTCAACACTGTTAAAAGTATATTATGTTGTAGTGGAATATGATCACCTCTCCATTAATGGGCCCCAAAGCATACAAATGAGAGATAATAGCGACTCTAGATGGGGATGATCATACCCTACTTGGGAGCGACCCACTTAGCCCTGCTGCATTCCCATGTTTTAGTCATTCCGGTTGATGAGGTTTGAGGCTATGTTTTACCTTTACATATAGCACTGACCACTTGGAATGCTAATACTACCTTCCGCGAAACAATGCAATACCAGTATTCATCTATACAAGTTCGTTCTGGAACTGAATGAAACACTCAAAAGCTCAGTCTTTAATTCCATCATCTTCAAGAGGTCTTCACTTCGAAACGCATTCGTTGGATCGAAGTGGTTTTCGGGTAACATACCCGATCCCGGTCTCTTCGAAACAACTTTTCGATGATTTCCGTTAAACTCAACCCCGGTTTCTTTGGAAGTAAATAGTCAAAGATAAGATCGGAGATCACCTCCTAACCGTTAGTGGATGGATTTCCTTATCATTGTCCTATGAGAATGAAACAAGATTTATATGCACAGTACGGCATCATCGGAGATGACTATGTCATATAACTCACGTGTTTCTTCTAGATGTTTCCAAAGTTACATTTGGGTCTAATTTTAATTGTCCATTATTTAACTATCGAATAATCAACATTCAATCAGGGATTTATATTTCATAGGAAAAACTAACATTCGTTAAGCATATAAGCAATCACTAGCCTCTTTTAATAAATCTTTCATTCATTAAAATTCACTTTGTAATTTACTTGTACAAAAATACTTTTACAAAGGTATAACCGCAAATCCCTATATTTCAATACTTAGAAAACATCCATATACTTATCTCAACGGTATAAGTATATTCATAAAACTAAGAAAGACTTTCTTTTATTTATTCAAAAATCATCTGTAAAACTCATTATAATTCTTTAAAAACATTTATAATCCATTTTATAAAACTTCTGGACCATTTATAAAATTCTTTTATACATTTCAATCGC
This sequence comes from Allium fistulosum, assembly GCA_030737815.1. Taxonomy (NCBI): domain Eukaryota; kingdom Viridiplantae; phylum Streptophyta; class Magnoliopsida; order Asparagales; family Amaryllidaceae; genus Allium; species Allium fistulosum. The sequence goes on along the minus strand of JASFAW010000015.1, from coordinate 16,284,983 downwards.
TCATAAATTCTTTTTGTACATTTCTAAAATCATTTATAAATCCTTTATAAATCCATAGAACCATTTATAAAACTCCTTTTATAAATCTATGAACCCGTTTCCAAAATTCGTTTATACATATCTAACCATTTATAAATTCTTTCACCTTGTAAATAATCTTCCATTCAGTCTTAACTATTTTATAAACTTCCCTTATAAAATCCAAGTCCGTTTATAAAATTCAACTTACGAGTCTTGAACATATTTATAAACAAAAAAGGATCATTTACTTCTGAAACAATATTATATAAAAATAATTATTAAAAATAACATATTGAATAAATAAATAATAATTATAAATCTTAAAAGATCATAAATAATCATTAATCATTTCAAAAGCAATAATAACTAATCTTTACCCTTGTTATAAATAGTAATAATTTATTTTTAGATCCTTATTAATAAATCCTTATTATTAATTTCAATCCATAATTATTCTTAAGTAATTACTTTTCTCAAGTTATTAATATTCTAATAAATACTTTAAAACAATATTAATTATAAGCAAATAACTTTTTAAAAAATACTAATATAATTAAATACTTTAAAACAACATTAATATATTTAATTACTTTAAAACAACATTAATATAATTAAATACTTTAAAATAATATTACAATTATTAAATACTTTACAATTAAAATATAAATAGATAATCATTTAAAAATATATTAATATGAGTAGATAATATTTGAACAAAATATTTCGAAAACCCAATTTCGGATTTAAAAATCATTTCCTGTCTCAAAAACCAATTCCAACTCAAATGGAAATTTATACTATTTTTAAAATACTAATTTGAGGCCAATAGCTACCAAATGCTCAACCAATATCGATATTGATTTTCTATCGCTATTGGGTTTCAGTTTTTATCATATAACGATGTCATAACTAATATTTTCAAAAATCAGGTTAATTATCCAATAATTCATATGACTGGAATATTATTGGAATCAATTCAACAATAACGAGGAATCCCGTTGGATCCCTCTAACCTTTACCCCTACATCACAGCTCATATATACCAGAGCGCGCGCGCGCACACACACAGAGATATATATATATAGAAATAAAATCCATATTGGTGAGGAATCCTATTGGATCCTTCTAACCTGTTTCACCTGATAACCATAAAATATAAATCATCCGTTTCGAGATGGGATTTGTATCAAAGGGTCATCCACTCTTACATGGGAACGTAATTGGGTCTCATTCGCTCGAGGAGCGGGAATATATCCAAACCAACTAATAAATATAGTAATTCATCCAAACAATCATTCAACAATTTTTATTAACTATATATCATCCTAGTTAACTAAAAAGGTGTGTTTAACTCACCGAAATTTTCTATCGCTGCCGAGACATTCCGGTTTGGAAGTAAAACCGACGACATTCGACTTTAGCCCAAATTTCAGCAGTCTCCAAATTTTTCCAAATCGGTTCCATTGTGAAGCTAACGTTGTTATGAGCGCAACATGAAAATCAGCGTCTCGATTGAACCTCGTATGCAAAAGTTATTTAAATTTTAAGTTATCGATATTTAAATCAAAATATAAATAACTAATCACAAATTTACATTTTATTTACACTTTCATATATCAAAATATATGCATGTGCTTGCTATCTCCTTTCTCCTTCCTCCTTCCTCCATACGTTCCAACTTCATGCATGCACCTAACGCGCATGGTTCCAAGATTCATGGCCAAAACTCCACACTCCCCTCACTGCCATGCTTGCACACGTTGAAATATATGCATGCGTCTCCCTTCTTTGTGCCTTACGTGAGTGTTTCCTTCTTCTTCTTCTTTTTATATTTTATATTTTTATTTTTTTAAATCATGAGCTATCACCTTTGTCAAAATGCATGCGCCTTGACCTCCTCACATCATAAGCTTGTACAGTAATTCATGGCATACATGTCAAAACCCGAAGCCTTTATAATTTCCAATGTCTGAAGCCATGCACATGTGATACTTCTCATCATTTCCATTGGCACGTCCCCAACTTCCTCTCTACTTCCAAACTAACGACCCAAGCTTCTCTCTCTCGTAGCTCCCTCTGCGCTTGACTATCTCAAGTGCAACGTGAATGAAATATGTAGCTTACTTCATTCCCTATAACTTCTGTGCTAACACCTTAGGCTAATTATTTATATTGTGGAAGATATTTGAATTATTAAACGAATGGGAAAAGATGAAATAAAGGTTGTTGTGTATAAATTTGAAAAGAATGGAAAAACTAATGTGAATTCCAATGTGTCCAAGTTTTCCATACGTGGAAAAGGAAATTAATGTCCCTTGTTCATGCGAACGTATGCATATATATAATAACTTTTTACTTAGTGACCAAGGAAAAGTAAGGACACTCATTAAATGCTCGACCAAAAGCATGAACAAAGAACACGCGCATGTAAAGAAAGGGTATGGGAAAGATATGTGTTGTGTACGTGTATGTAAATTTTAAGATTTGAAAACATTAGATTTTTGCAGTACGCTCCCACATAATAACACATTCGCGTATGAGCCATAAATGAGAGAAATAAACATATGATCGCGTACAACTATGCCGGACGATCATAAAACAATAATAATAATACATACAAGTTAATTTATTCTGTTAAGTTTCAAAAGTACCTAGTTTGCCGCAAAAAGCATCAAACAAAAATTTAATTATTTTTCAGATTAAAAATTATGGAAAAATCCTATAAATTAAATTATATATACGTCATCGAAAATTAGGTCTTAATTTGAAATGTATACTTTATTATATTAAATTCAAATTCGAATAGTTAAATTAATTTAATATTCAAATTTGAAGACTAAAAAATTACGGGTCGTTACATAATTTATTAATATATAAATGGTAGAGGACAATAATTATACTAAAATTCATAATCATCAATATATTTAATTAAGTGATACCAACTTATGGAATAATGTATTTCTTATGAAATATCATCATGATTCAAGTATCAAACACATCAAAAGTCATGGTATACGTACATTTACCTATGTATTTATTTCTTAAGTCTACTTGGGTTCTTTAATGTTCCACCTTTGGTATATATATTCATATTATATAAGTTTAATTATTTTATAATTTTATATTTCATTAACTGATGTAATAATTTTATGTATAATATTATATTAATTAAATCTTATTTAATTAGTTTTAACTAATTAACTCTTTAATTAATTTTATATTATTATTCCAATATAACTTTTATATTGGATATATGTATTTTAACCTTTAGCATACACTATAACCTTTATAGTAATACATGCATACATACATACATATATATATATATATATATATTGGAAAAAATATCATATATATATATATATGCATATCTAATTTAATTAGTTAACCTTTAATTGATTTATTTAATTAAACACTTTTTATTAAATTACATTAATTTCGAAAGTCATTTTATATAAACATACATGTATATTTATACGATTTTAAACATTTTAGGATAATATAATATAAATCTATATATACAATACATGCATATATATATATATACACAAATATTTAATTAACTAACTTATTTAATTACTTTATTAATCCTATTAATAAATTAGTTTTTGAAATTAATGTTTAAATTTTAAGTTTTGATCCACTTTGAAAATTTTATTATCTTTTCAAACATTTTGAAAATCTTATGTTATATTATAACTTTTATAATAAACTTATTTCAATTTGAATTTACCTTTTAAATTCAAAATTTTTACTCTAGTTTTCAAAACAATTATGAAACTTAGCCCAAGATCCAATTCAAATTGGACTTTTTCTATTAGGGGGAATTAGGTAGAATATCTTTCAGGTTAGGCCGGTAACATCTTTCAAGTCAGCTTGGTAACTAGGTAGAATAGGGTACTTTATTACCCAATTCCAATCGACATTATTTTTTTAGACACGATACTAAGTGGGTAAGTTTAATTAGTTAGCCATAACATGAATAATTTAGATCGCATAGGCTATTATTGTTTGGACATTTGTAGTGTATCTTAGGAAAATCTATTTGTAAAATCAGCAAATAGTTATACTAAGGCTGTTGGAATGAAACTATAATGTTTTATTAAACATAGAACAGAAAAAAGGCAGTGCATTAATTACAAGAATTGACATATGTTTAGAAAGATTAGGATAAAGCATAGTATTTATTTGGCGGCTGTATGATTTTCCTTCCTTGCAGACCCCTTAGTGTGTGAACCACTAATCTTGGCATTGCACATAGCCTACTTGTATTTTGCATTAGTTCTCGTGTTATTGGTCAAGAAAGTTTTTCATGTACGTTCAAAGCGAGTTCGCACCGCGCTACAATATGTACAACGAAAAAAATCACCATTAATGTAAATAATGCTTTGTTATGTTTTTCACTCGTACCTTGGCAATGATTGTATCAGTTATTGAGCTGTCGTCGTCTATGCATATAGCAACCTTTGTTGCAGTAAGTTTTCTCTGTCCACTGCCTCCCATGAATCTATTAAGCTTAGCATGAAAAGTTTCAGTGTTACATACAACCTACTGCATAATTATAACTACCCATCATTTACGTATCTGAGGATCGTAAAATAATATTATTTGATTCATATGAGATCGCATGACTCTAAAACTTTAGAAAACGACTAATAGGGACATTTTCCACTTTTAAAACTTTTATTGAACATTTTGGACTTAGAAATTTTTGTAAGGCCTACAAATTTTGAAAATAATTGAATTATGGTGTGAAACCACTTCCATTAGATTGGGTTGTGGTTTCTCTTTTCGTAGAGTGGTCATAATAGAAAAATAGATTTAACATTTAGGAGACATGACTATTTTAAATATTGTTTGTTGCTAGATAGATTAAGGGGTAATTAAAGAGGGTTGGGAGCTAAGATCAAGGCCCAACTTGAAATTTGTGCCAATAGTGGCTGAAACAACAGCCCCCAATTCATTTCTCTCCTTCTCAAGTTAGATCAAAACCTCTATTAGACCTGTTTTCATCAAAAGCTTTCGTTTTCCTTACTAATCTTAGCCAAATCATCATTAGAAGGGTAAATAACAAAGGAGATTATAGATTTACCACTTTGGTGTTTGGAGATTCCTTTTTCTTTGTTGTCCATCTCGGGTCTAGGAGGAAAAAAAATTAGTATTTGGGTATTTGATGAGTGGTTCTTGACCTCTCACTATCATATGCATGTTCATATAGTTAAAAATAGATGTTTTAACATGATTTTAATCTTAAGAATGTTTTCTAACTTTAATCACATATTTATACATGTTTATGGCCAAAATTAAAAGAGATATAAAATGGTTTTAAATGGTTTTGCAACCCCTTTTGATCATATTGACGTGCTAATATAAAAATTAGATTTAGACTAGGATTTTATAATAATTTTGTTTTAATGAATTACATGTGTGTATGGATGTATAAGGATGATATTTCAGTGTTGTGTATTGTGCTTTAATATGGTTTGCTAGTGATTTAGGTGGTTGGGGAAAAAAGATCATCGAACTGGAAAAATCGATGGCAAAAGTGGCCGAAATTGGATGAAACTTGGAGGAGGGACTCTGGAGCAAGGGAGGAGCCTAAGGTTCAAGTTGCATGAAGTTTAGGGTCATAGGATTCAATTCAATGACCAGATGTTTGCTGATTGGTGTGTTTGTAGATCTATTCAGTGAGAAGGCAAGGCTTGTGGACTTAGGGTACAAAACTTCAAGGAAGACTTTGGGTTGAAGGTAGGAAGAGGTCCAAAAGCTCGGTGTTGGAAAATTGTCTAAGTGTAGTGATCGGTACGATCACTTTTGATCAGTAGGAGTAGATTTTCTAGCATCTAGGTGAAGCTTGGAGCTTGGGGTGCTTGGATAATGAAGCGTGAAGTTCTAAGCATGTCGAGAAGAAGAGAACGAGGTGGAAAATACTTAGCCAAAATTTGGCTAAGTATAGATGAGAAGAATCATATCGGCATTGACCTCTTTTGGTCGGTACCGACATGAAATATAACGACCAGGGGTGATGAAACTTCAAGAGGGGAAGCATTAGCTCTACAAGCCGTAAAGAAGGTGTTTGTTTGTTCGCTTGGTATTTGATGGTGATGTAGTAGCACGATTGTAACGACCCGCCGTTTCGACCCTCGAAAGTCAATACTAATAAATCAATAGTATTTACGTGCCTAGCATCCAAGTGCCGGAAAGTCGGATTATTAGGATAAAATAAAAAGAAAAAGAACAAGGGAATGTACAATCTCACAACGGAATGATAACATATAATATAACAAAGACAGCAAAAGTTGTCACTCTATGATACATGACATATTAGAGTTAGAAAAAACCTCATCAGCTTGGAAAGTAATAACTCCTCGACCTTACAATTGTTGATGGGTATACATAATAATATAGCAGAAAATAAAAATACTACTGCAGGTGAACATCCATCTCTACTCCATGAGCTTAATGTCCCACCAAGGACAACCTGGAAAAACACATTCTGACTTGAACATTATAATAAAATAACACCCGAATCAGTCTGGAAAACCAGTATGAGAAAACTCAAGAAATATGATGAACATATAATAATTTGTGTGACCACACCGTTAAACATGGAACAGATTTTACTTCACAAGAACAACATCCATACATAAAAGAATGGAAACAAGACAGAATAAAATCCAAACTTGAAAATGGGCACAAATAAGATCAAAATCCAAATTTAAATAATAGACACAAATAATAAAACATAGAGAAAAGCATAAGGCACTTCTCAATGCAATTAAGAAAATAATTCAAAGATTTGAATCAAAATAAGGAAATTGAAGTTTTCCAACAATGACTAAGAGAGTGTGTAACGACCCACAAATCCGTACCCCTTGAATTTACATTAATTTCCATTAATGAACTCAAGAAGAACGGAAATACGAACCATTTGGGTTAAAGAAGAAGAGGTAGAAGAAGAAAATAAAATAACAACAGAATCTAACCATCGCAGCGGAATAAACTATAATAGACAATAACAGATCTTTACACAAATCAAAACTATATCTGTTTATACAATACATCATCAGAGTATACATCAGAGTACACATACATACAATTGGACAATAATCATATCATGTCCTCAATATAACAGAGTACAATAATCAACACAGCGGAATATATATATACAAGTACGGGAGATACGTCACTCCATTCAGCTCGTCTCCTGAGCTCCACAGCATCATATCCTGTATTCTATAATACTCGGTCTGACCCGAGCATTATAGTTAAATAACACCGAGTCAGTCTGGAATACCAGCGTGAGAAAATCACACTCAAACTGATTATTAAAGTTTCAAAATCCTTTGAAATCAAAAGCATCTCGTAAGATCACGCCATAAATAAACATGTCGGGTTTTTACCTTACGAGAGCTAAAACACTTCTATCAAAATCCTCTGATATTATAATAGTGTCTATATACAAATACTTATTCAAATAGCTGAAATTGTTACATGATTAAATTCCAGCATACTAGCCACAAAGTGGGTAATACAAACAAATACCGTACAAGGCACGTAGGGAGAATGAATTTCCAACGAATGACTAGGCACTGGGGTACCACCTGTCACAGTACGTGGCCTAGATCACAGTACCGAGGATTACTCCCAATCCCATGCAACACAAGGCCGGAACCATCCCTTACTGGACAATTCCGAATAAAATCACCCCACGGTTGGGATCAGCAACCGCACCACTAAGCCGAAATAAAAAGGGACATCTAGACAGGGATGACCTTACTCTCAAGTGGGTGCTACCCACGAAGCCTTGCTGCATAACCCCTGATTTTCAGTCATTCCCGGTTGATGAGGCTTGAGGCTAAACGATACCTTTTTCAGAACATATCCCTTAGAATGCCCATCGTCCACTGACGATGTTCCGAAAGCATTCATCCATACAAGTCCGTCCCGGGTTCGAACAGAACCGAAGGCACTATTCCTACTACATCCATTTTGGAAATATCCTCAGGATTAGTAGCGACTAGCCCTTGCACTTCACTGCTCCATCTTCGACTCCGAAATCGTTTCCCCGTGAAACGTACAAACCGGATCGAAGTGGTTTTCGGGAAAAATTCCCGATCCCGGTCTCTTCGAAACGATCAGCGCATTGGCCAATATTGATAGTCGGTGATTTAACTATCAATTCACATTCACAAGCAATCATCACACAATAAATAATTTTCCACATTATTTATTTGTCTCAAATATCTTTTACAAGATATATTTCCATTTTCAACTCCCTTTGAAAACAGTTTCAAAACAGTTTCCGCTTACGGAATACATTTCCCAAATATTTATTTTCTCTGAATCACCAAGTACAAAATACTTTTATATTCACTTTATTATAAATATACTTTATAACATTGAAATTTTAAAACTACTTTAATACTTTATTAAAATATATACTTTAAGAATATTTAAATAAACCACTTTATAAATATCAACTAAATTTCTCTTTTAAAAACATAATACCAAATCATTCTTATATAATTACTACAATAATAGATTTGAAAAATACTTACTTTAGAATTTAAACATTTAGAAAATATAAATTTCCTAAAACACGCTTTTTAAAACACAATTAGAACTTTTTACGAATATTTAAAATTTGCTTTGAAAAACGTACTTGGCTATCCAGAGAAATACACTTCTCATTCTCATCTTTTAAAAATAAATCAACATTTATTTTTAAACCAAACCATATCCTTTTATAAATTCCCATCTTGAATTTATATTCTCAAATATCCACTGATATTTTATTTTACTTTATAAACCCAGTTTATAAATTCCAAAATCTCACTTCTCTTTAAATTTCAAATCCCAAAATATTTAAATCAATTTACAATTTATTTTCCAATTTATTTTACTTTGAAATAAATTTCCTTACTTAATCCATTTATTTCCAAATTCATTAACTTCCAAATTTTATTACTCATTATGATTTAAAATCTTTGAACTGAAACACAAGTTTCAGATTTCCCAAATTCCTTCTTTCTTTTTAATTACATTTAAACATTGAATTAAAATAAATTATTTATTTCTTTTAAATAATATCACATAAGTTTTTAAATTCAATATTTCTTGGTTTATTCAAAATTCCTCTTTTCCATATTTATTAGAATTTTGGAAATCACTTTTATTATTAATCATATTTATTCTCAAATTTATTCCAAACTCTTTATAATTATTTTACTTAAAAATTTACTCTTTTATTTCTTTTCAAAAATTCCATTCTAGAGATTTTGATAATTCAGCACATCCAAATCGATCCAACCAAACCATAACATCCAATTATCCATATAATTCATCACAGGATATCAAAAATCATATCACAGAATATTTAAACAAAATTAAATATTTTGAGGAATCCAGTTGGATCCCTCCAACCTGTTTCCCTGCATCCACAGATGTTAGCACAATACCAATTCCACTTCGAGGTGGAATATCGCGGTATATAGGTTTATAAAATATCATCCGCTATTATGCGGCGCATAGGGTCTCATCCGCTATATAATGCGGGAATATCAACAATTCCAATATATACATATGCCAATATGTATATATTGCTATATACTACTATATATAGTATAGCACATCAATCAATGCAATCATCCAATCATCCAATCAATTATTTAAATTTAACCATTTAAATTTAAATTAGCTAGATGAGTGAGATTAACTCACCTTTTATTTTTGTTTTGCAATCCATCCAACCCGACTTGATTTTCCTTGATTTCAGACCTTGTAAAAATATTAGATGATTTTATTAATATTCGAACAAGTCGAACAACCAATTACCGTTTAACAGTTTTAATTTTAACTCATGATTCAATTTAAACAAATGATTAAACTTTTAAACTAATTTCCCTTTCCAGATCTCTTAGTAATTAATTTAAATAGGTTAGTTAAACTATTTTTCTACCAAATCCATTATTAAAATAACTAGCAAATTAAAACAGGTATGTATATATTCATTTTCCTTTTATTGAAACCAGATATATACTTATAACAATGATCTGTATCCCATTTACAAGTTCCATTTCTGAATCATATGAGTGTATATATGCATTCACTCTTTTTAGTAAGTAAATAAAATAACTTGCTGTTTTATAATATTTTTATTTTCATTTATTTATTTTCTCCAAGCTTTATCTAATATAAACTAATTTCTGTTACCTATACACACTTAAAAATTAAATATGTGTGTACTAATATATATACTTATAAATGTAATCTATAGATTCCTGAAAATCCCTTTTTTTCATAATCTCGTACTGCTAACAGAAATTTAAAATATAATTTCTTCTTGAATTGATCTAACAATTCCCAAATTAAACTTTAATTAAAACAAATTAAACCTTACCAATCTCTGCTCGAAAATGAACCCACCACCAGCGAACTGCCTTCGAGATCGCAAACCCATCAAAGCACTGGTTTGCTCCTCCACCTCGATGCCGACATCGCAACCTCCCCATGTCGCCATACCCTTCGCGAGTCCCTTCGCCTCGTGCCCTAGCTTCCAATTTCGCTCGACTTCATTGTCGATTCCCCCAGACCCACTCGAAACAACGACTTAAGTCGCGACTAGCCAACGTCATTCGCCAGTAGTCGATAATCTCCACTCGACTCGATGCCGACTCCTACGATCGACCTTGCTGCAGTTCACACGAGGAAGAAGACGCGATTAATACGAATCGTTTCCGAGATTCAAAAGCGAGATGAGGCCAAGGGGTTGCGTTCGATTAGCTTGCCTTCATTGTATTTGTTTTTAACCGAGAGGATTTTGAATTGAATAAAGGAGAGGAAGAACGATATTCGTTCTCGTTTGAATTTCGTTCATCAAATTTCTTTGTTCTGCCATTTACGATTGAATTTGGGGGAAAAAGAAATGAAGGCTGGAACTCGTTCCTCTCTGATTTGGTTTGATTGTTCAAAAAGAAAGGGAACGCGAGACTTCGAAGTATAAAATTTTCTCAGATATTTTAGTTCGATAGCTTCTTAGAGAAGAGAAGGGTACGAAGGAAACAATTTGGGTGCGGGATGTACGTATTGTTGGTTTAAAAGAGAGTGAATATATTTTATTTAAATTCAATTGGTCTTAGTAAATTCTATACGTTTATATATCGTACGGTCACACAACAACTCCAATCACATTGAAATTTGAAATCCGATAATAATACAATATTACGGATCCAATGGAACTGGTTTCATCGAATTCCGAAACTGTGCCTCGGAAGGCTATTTTTAAATTCAATTTAAACAATATGATTTTAAAAACTGAACAAAACACTTTAAATTCAATTTTAAAAGTTTCGTCACCTTCAATATTAACAATATAAATTTTCTGAACCTTTAAACTATTTTTATCTGGCTCAAAACTCAGGATTCTCTATTTTACCCTATATTCAATTGTTTAATTCAAAATTAAATTATCCAACAAATATTTATATCTGAAATTCGAGTAAAAATTCAACTTTTGAATATTTAAAACAAATTAAATATTCCAATTTCAAATGCTTAAAATTCCGGGTCGTCACAGAGTGCATCCCTTTTACCGAAAGTATACCTCTATAAAATATACTTGAGGCTATAATGGCTCTCAAAAACCTCCAAGCCGGACCCCACCAACCTTGCCGAAAATCCGAATATTTGACATCTCCATGCGTATGCTACCAAAACCAATCTAGAGTAGATGTGATAATACCCTAATGGGAGTAACCCCACATAGCTTGGCCCCCACTCACTCTTTATTTAGTCATTTCTGATAAAGGATATCAATGCTCCAAACGAGCAAAAAATGTTCTTAGGTTGTCAAAACTTTAATAAGGATGTCGATAGTCGATAAATCAACTATTGAAAATAACAAAAATGATCGAATATGGAAATTAAATCTCATACACTTATCACCACTCATCGATTTCAAACTTGTGGTTAACAATGTACCTAGACAAGTTGGAGCATTGTTGCCTCCTAGACCTTGCCTCGATGTACATTCTTAACTTTAGACATAGAGATGGGTTTCCATGCCTTGACGTTTAGTGTTAGGTATATGCCTAAATCCTTTCTATATAAGTGATATCGCTTATGCAAAATTAAATTTCTTACGCATATTACCAAACTTCGATTTCCAACTCGTATTATCCCTAGCTTAAAAGTGAAGCTAGGTAAGTTAGGGCACTATTTTCTCCTGGCCTTGCCTAGACACTCCGGATTTGGAGTCTAATAGATAATAATGAATCTACTTTCTCGACATTTGGTATTATAAATAAGACTAAATCCTTTTCATGAATGAAATCAAAATTTAAACTTTTAAAAGCTTTAACGTACAGTTGTGCTTGTTTTTCACATCACAAATATTTGTAAAATACTTTAAAAACACTCTTTCAAATAATCCTTTAAAGGGCTAATTATATTTCTAAGAGTATCAAAAAGAAGTGTTAAAAACAAATGTCATTAAAACATTGTTTACTATAAACCTTATACCAATTACACTTAACTTTATCTTTAAAACAAACTTTTTAAAGACTTTTTCATTTATAAAATATCATTTATAAATCAACTTATTATTATCTTTATAACAAAACTCCCCCAAAAATTTAAGAATATCAACACTTATTAAGTCAAGTAACAAGTTTTTCTTAATAACTTTACGAAATCATTTGTTATAACAAAGATGTTATAATCCATGAATTTTTTCTTAATTTTTAGAAACCATTTATCACAACAATGGTGTTGTAATCCATGCTTTCTTTTCACTTTCAATAAACTCAAAAATTCTTCGAATATAGTTTTTGAAACATCAATTTCAAATATTACTTAAAATGAAAATCTCAAATTTAACATATATTTAAACTCAAAATCATTTCCTTTACTTCTTTTCAAAATAAAAACATCCTCTTTTGAATATTTATATAAATTCCAAACTACTTTTAAAATGTTTCAATTTAGGTTAGAAAAATACTCTAAAAGGGTTGAAGAAGAAAGATCAAGTTTAAAATCATTTTCATAAAAGTTGGAAATGGTGCCACAAAACTGCCGTTAAAAAGAATATGGAAGATTCCTTTAAATTAGTTATTTCCAAATTGAAATTTTCTCTACATTTTTACAAAGTATGAATACGATACTTTATTTTTGAAACAACATACTATGAGTCCAATATGCAATCATAAAAATTTAGAGAATTTTGAAGTCACCAAAATCCATTTGAAAGTTATTTTAAAACTTGACTTTCAGACTGCAAAACGAGACCAAATCCTTTCTAAATTTTAAAATCTTTGGATTTAGGTTTTATAATCCATCCTAAGCTATCAAAACTTTGCTCAAACAACATTTTAAAAGCACAAAAGTGTGTTCAAATATTTAGTGATGCAAAAGCAACCACAAGAGCATCAAACAAAGATTGAAAAAGGAGATTTTATAAGTGTCGATAAAGCGGTAATCGCTATGATGACACTTTCACAACAACCAATAAATCACATGTATATTTCAATCAAATTTCAATATAAGCAACATAAGTATAAAATTAAATCAACATTGGTGAGAAACCCCTCAGGGTCTCTTTATAAAAAGTCTCCTACAAATCACATATGTGTACATGCATTTCGAAGTGTTTTATAGCGACCTATTCGCTACAAAGACACTTCGACTTCCTCTTTTTATACCTCGCAAAATGATGTTTATTTATGCCATCCACTTCCAAGTAGGAATCAAATCCAAATAAGCAATATACATAACTATAAACAATGTAAATAATAATTTATATTTTTCAACATTTTGTCAATTCTTAAAACCATTCTGAAGTGAGATAACTCATTTTTCCAAAGCTAAACTTCAAACAAGGAGCACAAATTTCTCCCTCAACCAAACAACGATCCAAAGCAACCTCTTTTCTTGCTTTAAGCTCAACTAAAGCTCAGGAACTCCCTCTTACTCACAGCCCTGGCTAAAATGGGATGCTTGGCTCCAAAACTTGCAGATTTGGAATAGTGATGAAGAGGATAATATTATTCAAGATTTATTTAATATTTTAAAGGAAAAAAGAGTAAGTTTTTTATGTGTTTTACTTAAGAAAGTTTATGGAGACAAGAAGGAAGAAGATGAAGAAATAAGAGCAAAGTAAAAGAATGGAAGTGTAAAAGGAAAAGTGAAGATAAGGGTGTATGTTTATAGAATTTGGAAAATGTGGCAAATACTTCTAATACCTTTATCCAAAATTACACTCCAAATCCTTATCATCTCAACTACCTTATCATGCACCCATGAGCCACCTATGTGGCCTTGAGTACTTTCTATCCCATCACAAAAAAGGAGCAAAAGGATTTGTAAAGTCTTCCCTCCTTAATTACCTTCTAGAAAATGGTTTTAAATTAACATTTTTAATTAGTGATATTCTTTCCTATATGTTATGTATGTTGTTATATGTGTGCTAGTGTGTGAACAGCAACATTGCAACAATTTCATGTGGTAAAAAGTCAAAAATCCGAAAAACGAATTTCGATCACATTTTCAATTTTCACCAAATTATTTATTTATGTAAAAAAATTTACAAAATGAGTTTACCATTATTATTTATTAATTAAAAGTATTTTAATAATGCTATTAAATACCATTAATTAATGTTAAATTAATAATTCAATTATTTAAATAATCCCAATAATTACATATAAAGTGTTACCATTTTTTTGGGATGTTACATTCACCCCCTTTAAAAGAATTTCATCCCCGAAATTATAACGGAGCGGAGAATGTAATACCCCTACCTAAAAATCAAATTACTTACTTAGCTTTTAGTAATCTGATTACTTATATTTTTCTTTGTAGAAATTCCATATTAAAAGCTGCAACATAAGTATAGAAAGTACTCTGTAATGAAATACTATAAATCCAATCTTTCAAAAGATAAACTTAGAACTAAATGCGCAGATTTTTCTATTCGAAATATATTTTTCAAAAATCTTTCCAAAAGGGAAAATATTAATAATAAGAACCAATATGATAGGGAGGGGGTCCTTCTAATCATGGTATAACTCCAGAATCAAAACAATATGGAGCATCCAGTGGTATTCTGGTTACTTTCTAATAATAACTAAAGTAAATAAATATACCTAGCGAGTCTTCCTAATCGAAAAACCCCTAATCACCCAACTTTAGTCATAACAAAAATACTTGAAAAATCACTTCACAAAAACTCTTTTCAAATGTCCTGATATAATAATACTTCACCAAAGATTTCAAAATAATAATATTATTATTTCTTTCATAATTTTTTTTTGAATCACTCTTTCAAAAGCACCGGGATTTAAGTCCTAATAAACAACAACTTCAAAATCCTTTTCTTATAAAAATCATATTTTATAAACGATAATATATAAAATCACACTATAAATCAAATCAAATTCCATGATGGAATAAACTAATACTTAACATTATTTAAATGTTAAATGACTTAGAAACAAGATTTAGAATTTTCTTAGGATCACAACTTTCTCAATCGTCCAAGGATGTAGATAATTTCTTGAGTATACCATTATGCTAATCAGCCTTTGGTTATTGCTTAGAAGATTATCTAAGCTATCTTAGAACAAAATTGAAAGCCACTCTTTAAACTTCCCTAAGCCACAAACTTAGTATATGAATATACTTATTAGTTTCTTAACTACACAAATTTCTTTCTAAATCACTTTCATTTTCATTTATAGTATTTCATTCCATACTAAAATTGCTTATGAATTACTTCATAAATTTTTACTTATGTTTTATAAAGACGCATCTTTATAAAACATTAAATTAAAATTTTAGTCCACTCTTATTTACTTGTATAATACCCTTCACATCCTAAGAGTATATACAAAATATCACTTCTGTTTTACTTTTGAAATTCAGTTGAAGGCCCAAATATAATATGGGTCTTAAATATGAGTTGATTACTTCAACCTCTTTACCTATCTGGTTTGGTAAGTAGCTAAGAAGGGTAGGATGTTGGTATTCAAACTCAGTGCTAGAGTCTATTTTTCCTTAGACATCCCTAAGGTAAATATGTTTATTAATCGGTCCAATAACATCAAATAGTTTACGTGACTTAGATGTTTAAACAAAGATACAGTTTTAATAAAACAAAGTTTATTAAAACCCTTTTATCCAATTTTACCCATTTAAAACTTATGTTGCATTATCTCTTTTCTATCCAAGAGTTAAAATTTCATTTATCAAAACATTCTTTTATCAAAATACCTTTTATTTTAAATTAATTTCCCTTAAGGAAACTTAAGCACTAAATATCAAGTTTTTATTTCAAAACCCCTTTTGAAATCATACTACATATATTTCTATATGTAAAATAACTTTAACAATTTTATTCACAAACACTAATTTTGAGTTCTTTCGGATTCGAACTAATTTCGACCGCATAATGATAAGGAGAATAATTTACTAAGTACACTACAATGTTCGCCTAAGCAAACATTCGATCATCACTTAGAAGGTTATTTAGATTACCATAAAACTAATCGGGATGTTTTCCTCGAAGTATCTAAAGGAAATGTATCGTTCTGAAAAATTCTCATTGAAATATTTATATTATAAATACTTCCAAGTAATACTACCGTTACTTTTCTCAAAATATTTTTGAAATCATTTTAGGAAATACCGGGATTTAAATTTTCAAAAACCCATTTTACTCATAAAACACCCTTTATAAATCATATAAATCATTTTATATACCATACTCATATAAAATGTACATTTAAAATCATCTTATATTATAATAACTTTACTTTATTGTAATAAATTTTTCATAAATTTTTATCCTCTAAATGTTTTATCTTCCTATTAAGATGATTTCAAACAATTGTACTAGAAGATGACTTTTAAATTAATATTTTCACCGAAACCTTATAGTCGAAATGTGAAACTTAATTTACAAGGGGCTCGTTTTGATGCACTCACAGTTATCAAAATAATAAATGCTTATAAACTACCCGAGCATGACAAATCAAATGAAAATGATAATAAAAAAATATTATCAGTTCATAACAAACAAACACATCATAAATAACTATAAAAATTTGAAAATTATTTCTTATATATAAAATATATAATCTTAGGTTAACTATTTCATTTACCAATTTTAAAAAATCAAGATCGTGTTTGTTTTCCTTGTTCAAGTGTTTAGAAATCTCTATCAACACCGTGACATTCCATGTCCTGAGCAGAATTCATAAACCACTCAACAGACCAATTAACACAATATATTTTTATAATAATAAGTGATACACTCTCGTATATATAATACTCTCAACTCATTCTGAGGTGTCATGTCCCCATTTTTAATGAGCCATACCCACCAAAACCAAGGTTCTCGCTTAACCTTCAGCTCTGATACCAAATGTAACAACCCGCCTTTTTGACCCTAGAAAATCAGCACTTGATACATCCATGGTATTCAAATGCTGAGCATCCAAGTGTCGAAAGGGAAAATTGTTAGGGTAAAATAATACGAAAGATAACATAAGGGAATAGAATCTCATAGTGGAATGATAACATATAATATAGCAAAGATAACAAAGGTTGTCACTCTAAGATACATGTCATATTAGAGTTAAAACAAACCTTATCAGCCTGGATAGTTATAAGTCCCTGACCTTATAATTGTCGATGTGTCTATATAATAATATAATGCAAAAATAAAAATACTACGACATGTTAACATCCAGCTCATCTCCTTGCCTCCATGCTCTCACCAGAAACAACTTGGAAAAACTTGATTTGACCCAACTATTATAATAAAATAACATATGAATCAATTTAGAAAACCAGCGTGAGAAAACTCAAAAAATATGATGAACATATCATAATCTGAGAGACTACGCTGCTAAACGCAGAACGGGTTTACGTCACAAGAACAACATCCATACGTGAAAAAATGGAAACAAATCAGAACAAAATCCAAACTTGAATGAATGTGTACAAAGAAGATCAAAATCCAAACTTAAAGTATGAAACTAAATAATTGAAGAGCATAAGGCACTTCTTGATGCAATTAAGAAAACATCTCAAAGATTTGTATCAAAACAAGGAAAATGAATTTTTCCAATAATGACTAGGAGGATGCGCCCCCTTTACTGAAATTATACCTCTAGAAAGTATACTTGAGAACTACGATGGCTCTCGGAAACCTCCAAGTTGGACCCCACCAACCTTATCGAGAATCGAAGTATTTCATAACGCCATGCGCATACACCCGAAACTAATCTAGATTAGATGTGACAATACCCTAATTGGAGCAACCCCACATTGCTTGGCCCCCACTCACTCTTTATTTAGTCATTTCTGATAAAGGATATCAATGCTTCAAACGAGCAACAAATCATCTTAGATTGAAAAAACACAAAAAAGGATGTCGAAAGTGAATAAATCAACTATCATAAATAACAAAACAGTCATATATGGAAATTAAATCACATACATTTATCGCAAATCGTCTATTTTAAACTTGTACTATCTCCCGATTAACAATGAAGCCGGATAGGTTAGGGCATTGTCCCCCCCAGAACTTGCATTGACTTAAGTTCTTTACTTTTGAGATAGAGACAAGTTTCCATACCTTGATGTTTAGAGTTAAGTATATGCCTAAATCCTTTCCATATAAGTGATATCACTTATGGAAATTAAATTTCTTACCCTTATCACTAAACTTTGATTTCTAACTCGTACTATCCCTCGCTTAAAAACGAAGCCATGTAAGTCAGGGCACTAGTTCTCCTGGCCTTACTTACACACCCCAGTTTTTAAAGCTTTTAGATAGTAATGAATCTACTTTCTTGATGTTTGGTGTTAAGGATAAGATTAAATCCTTTCCATGAATAAAATCTTACTTTTAAACTTTTAAACATTTGACTCACACTTGTGTTTATTTTTACATCACAAATATTTGTAAAACACTTTAACGACACTTTTTTAAAATATTCATTTAAAGTGCAAATTGTATTTCTAAGTGTAAAAGAAGGGTTAAAAACAATTGTCATTAAAATATTGTTTACTATAAACTCAAACCCAATTACACTTAGCTTTATCTTTAAAACAATCTTTTTAAAGACTTTTTTATTTGTAAAATATCATTTACAAATCAACTTATTATTATCTTCAAAACAAAACCCCTCCAAAGATTTAAGAACATCAACACTTATTAAGTCAAGCAACAAGTTTTATTAATAACTTTTGAAATCATTTATTATAACAAAAGTGTTATAATCCATGAATTCTTTCTCAATTCTCTGAAAACATATATCATAACAGCGATGTTGTAATCCATGCTCCCTTTTCACTTTCAAATAACTCAAAAAAAATTGAAATTTTATTTAAAACTTCCTTTTCAAATATTTCTTAAAAGAAATCTCAAGTTTAAAATATATAAAAACTCTAAACCATTTCCTTTCCTTATTTTCAAAATAAAAACTTCTTCTTTGATAATTTATATTACATTCTTTAAAATACTTATATAAATTCCAAACCTCATTTAGAAGACTTCAATATAGGTTAGAAATATATTCCAAAAAGATGTGAAGAAAAATCAAGTTTAAAACTATTTTTATAAAAGTTTGAAATAGTGCCGCAAAGGTGTCGCTAAAAAGAGTATAGAAAATTTCTTTAAATCGGTTCTTTTCAAAATGGAATTTTGTCCATGGTTTTACAAAGTACGTGTAAAGACACCCACCTTAATACCCATACTATTCAAGGGTATTACAAAATAATATTGTCGGCTAATACGGAGAATAAGGCGATATGGGTACACGAGAATATTCTTTTGGACTAACACTGGTACGTATTAAAACAACGAATAAATTTCTCACCTAAATGTATAATAGTATCGGTACGAAGCAATAAACATGTGTGCCTCCAAGATAGAACAATACATAATATACAGTAAATATTAGAGATCACGGAGTTAGTCGCAGCGATAAGATATAATATACATCACAATTGGCAAGTATACACACGAGTCAATACAATACAAAATAACGTACAGTAACGTTGAATATCTAGGCTCCATTAAGCCTAGAAAATACTTGCTATCTCATTGTCCCTGTACCTTAAATGCCTCGGACTGACCTGAGTATTATATAAATAACACATGGGTCAGATTGTACCCAAATATATGGGTTAAGATATAAATAGATAAAGAATTTACATAATATAAATGCGATGACATACTAATAATGGTATATCATAACAGGAACACTCTCAGAACACAACATAAAGACGTCATCACCCATATAAAACACATTAAATCAAAATTCATATAAAATAATATCGTATGGGTGAATCATCCATATCTTGAAATCACTATCAAATCCAAAAACAAACAATAATGAGATAACCTTAAGTATAATCGGAAAAGAATACCGTAATGTCTAAATATCTCTCAATTTGGCAATATAAATTATCATCGTAGAAAAATGAAATCATCTAGCAAATAGGGCTAATACACAGTAATGCCCTAATAAAATATTATAAATCATATAATTAGTAGATAATGTGAGATAGCCCATTAAATCATCCAAATGATATTCAATATCATACAAATCACAAGAATAATCAATCACAATCAATAAATAAGGTTGTCTCTAGAATACAAAACCAAAAGTGTGGACATGCGGGAACTGACTGCACTTTAAACTCAACTAGTCTCTAGTCTAGTCAACTCATTATAGGAACAAGACAAATATGCCAAGAGACTGATAGCCGCCTACTGTAAGCTTACTCTAGGAACACAGGTCTACTAGCCAACCACAGAGTAACCATTTATTCTTATAGTTTTGAGGTATATGCTAATCTACTACATACACATACCCTGAACTAGATGGGGAGACTGACAGCTGCTTATCAACAATTAAAAACTTACTCCACTCTTATTAACTTTTGTAATACTCTTCTACATCCTAAGAGTATATACAAAATGTTAATTTCATTTTATTTTTCAAAATTCAGTTGGAAGCCTAGATATAATATGGGTCTTAAAACTGAGTCCACCACTTCGACCTTTTTACCTATCGGGTCCGGCAAGTAGCTAAGAAGAGTAGGATGCAGGTATCCAAACTCAGCCCTAGAGTATACTTTTCCATAGACATGCCTAAGGTAAAGGTGGTTATTAGTCTACCTAATAGCATCAAATAGTTTATATGACTTAGATGTTTAAACAAAGGTACGGTTTTAATAATACAAAGTTTATTAAAACTCTCCTATCCAATTGAACCCATTTAAAAACTTATGCTAAATTATCTCTTTTCTATCCAAGAATTAAAAAATTAATTTATTAAAACATTCTTCTATCAAAATACCCTTTATTTTAAATAAATTTCCTTTAAGGAAACTTAAGAACTAAATACTCGGTTTTTATATCAAAACCCTTTTTGAAATCATACTACATATATTTCTAGATATATAAAATAACTTTAATAATTTATTCACTAACATTCAGTTTGGGTTCGTTCAGATTTGAATTCATTTCGATCGCATAATGATAAAGAGAATAATTTATTAAGTGCACTACAATGTTCGCCTAAGCAAACATTCAACCGTCTTTTAAAAGATTATTCAGATTACCATAAAATTAATTGAATTGTTTTCCCTAAACTATTCAAAGAAAATGTATCTTTCTTAAAAATTCTTTGAAATATTTATACTTATAAATACTTCCAAGTAATACTACCATTACTTTTCTCAAAATCGTTTTGAAATCATTTCAAGCAATACCGCGATCTAATTCTCTAAAACCCGTTTTGCTTATAAAACATTCTCTATAAATCATGTAAATGATTTTATATACCACTCATATAAAATGTACCTTTAAAATCATTTTATATTATAATAACTTTTCTTTATTATAATATACTTTTTCAAAAGAAATGATCCTCTAAATATCTTATCTTCCCATTTAGATGATACTAAACAACTTTATTAGAAGATGACTTTTAACTTAACATTTTCACTGAACACCTTATAGTTAAAATGTGAAAATTAACTCACAAAGAGTTCATTTTAATGCACTCATAATTATCAAAACAAAAAATGTTCATAAACTTGTCGATCATAAACAACCAATTAATAAATAATTGTTAATTTTCTTAAACTACTCGAGCATGACAAATAAAAAAACAATGATAATAAAGAAATATTATCATTTTCCAATAAACAAACACGCCATAAATAACCATACAAATTTGAAAATATATATATATATATATAATATATAATCCTAGGTAAAATATTTTGTTTACAAATTTTCAAAAATCAATATCGTATTTGTTTGCCTTGTTCAAGTGTTTATAAATCCCCATCGACACCATGGCATCCTAAAGCTCAACCATAATTCATAAACCACTCAACAAACCAGTTAGCATAATATGTTTTTATAGCAATAACAAATGCACTCTCATATATATAATACTCTCAAGTCATTCTACGGTGTCACTTACCCTATTTCTAATGAGCCATACCCTACTAAAGCCAAGGTCCAGGCTTAACCTTCAGCTCCGATACTGAATGTAACGACCCACCTTTTCATCCTTCGAAAGTCAATAATAATACATCCACGGTACTCATGTGTCGAGCATTCAAGTGTTGGAAGGTAGATTGTTAGGGTAGAATTAAAAAAGAATAGGGGAAAATAGAATCTCACAATAGAACGATAACATATAATATAACAAAGACGTCAAAAACTGTCACTCTAAGATACATGGTATATTAGAGTTATAAACAAACCTCATCATCTTGGACAGTTATAACTCCCTGACCTTGCAATTGCTGATGGGTATACATAATAATACAGTGGAAAATAAAAATACTATGGCAGATGAACATCCAACTCTACTACATGAGCTCCATGTCTCAACAACAACAACCTAAAAAACTAGTTTTACCCGAGCATTATAATAAAATAACACTTGAATCGGTCAGCGTAAAAAACTCAAGAAATATGCTGAACATATAATAATCCATGAGACCACGCCGCTAAACAGGGAACAGGTTTTACCTCATAATAACAATATCCGTACGTGAAAGAATGGAAACAAATCAGAACAAAATCCAAACTTGAAAGAATGAGAACAAACAAGATCAAAATCCAAACTTAAAGAATGGAAACAAATAATTAAACACGGAGAAGAGCACAAGACACCTCTTCATGAAACTAAGAAAACAATTTAAAGAATTAAATCAAAATAAGGAAAATGAATTTTTCCAAAAATGACTAGTAGGGTGCGCCCCTTTTATCGAAAGTATATCTCTAGTAAATATACTTGAGAACTACAATGGCTCTTGAAAACCTCCAAGCCAGACCTACCAACTTACCGAGAATCCGAGTATTTCATATCTCCATACACATACAACCGAAACCAATCTAGAGTAGATGCGACAATACCATAATGGGCGCAACCCCATATAGCTATGCCCTTACTCGCTCTTTGTATAATCATTTCTGATAAAGGATATCAATGCTCCAAACGAGCAACAAATCATCTTAAATTGATGAAATTTAAAGAAAGATGTCGATGGTCAATAAATCAACTATTGAAAATAACAAAAATGATCGTAACTTGAAATTAAATCTCACACACTTATCACCACTCATCGATTTCAAACTTGTACTATCCCTCGGTTAACGATGAAGCCGAACAGGTTGGGGCATTGTTGTCTCCCAGGTCTTGCTTCGACATACATTCTTAACTTTTGAGATAGAGATGAGTTTCCATACATTGACGTTTATTGTTAAGAATATGCCTAAATCATTTCGATTTAAGTGATATCGCTTATTGTAACGACCCATATTTTTAACGATGGGATTTAAATAATTGATTTAAATATTTAATTGTCAATTAAATGAAGGCCCAAAAATATGATTTTTTTTTTGCATATAGCCGAATCAGGATTCGAGACCACTTCTATTGAGTTTGGTTGACGTTGCGAATTAAAATAAGTGTATGATCGCTATATTTGAAGATTGAACGATCCGATGGCCGAAATGATTTCGTAATACACAAAATTAGCATCCCAGGATGCAGTCTCGGATAGCGACAAGATTTATACCATTGGATTCATAAAATTGAGATGATGTACGCAGACGAGTTACGTGCGATCAAACGCGTTGTGTGATCGTACGAACTCGAAACGTACGACCATTTATTTGAGAAATTAAATAAATGGAATAAAATATGAATATAAGTCCACCTCATCTTTCCTCCTTCTCTATTTCATTTACTGTTCCATTCTTGGAAAGAAAAATCATGCCCCCCTCTCAAATTCCATTCAAAAAATGAAATCGATCAATCCACTCAACGATAAATTGAAAAACTAGATCCATTGAGATCGTATGGATGAGAGCTTTTTGATGACCATAGTGTAATTTTAATTGACTGTAATTGGTGATGTCGACCTCTTCTTAGTTAGATCTAGGGTTTGAGATCGTTGGACATTCAGGCGATGATAGTCGAATCCGAGATTAGCGTTGTGATTCTTGTACGAAGGAGCACTTTCCCCAGTTTTGGCTATGTTCGATCAAATGGATCAAAAACCCGCTTAACCATGGCTGAATCTTGTAACTTGGGACTTGATTAGATCAGTCTCCTCTAGGCTTGATTGACTTGCACCAATTTGTGTTCGGCGCGGAGGGCACATGTAGAGAGATTTGTAGGTGAAAGCAAATTTGATTTCATTGAGTATTGGTTGAGAAATCAAGGAGAAAAGAGAAGGGATATACGTGGCCTAATAGGCATGGACATGTTGATTTGAGAAGAAAGGTTAGGGTTAATTACGGTAATTAATTATTTGATTAGTTAATTAATTACTTAGTTAATCTCGATTCTTATTATATCCATATCTTTTGCATATGAGGTTCGTTTTGGATGTGGTTTTTATGCTGCGCTTGTGATGGAGAGATCCATGCTTTGGCATAGGTTTGGATAGATTTTATGAAGGTAAGTGAGATTTTCTTTCACCATACTACAATTGGTTTTATAGTATTAGATTAACACTTGGGAATGATTTTTGATTTTAAAATATGGTTTTCCTATACTTATACTCCTACTGGATTTTACTAAAAGAAAATAAAAGTATTTTAAAATGATTTATATCGAATATCACATATTTTCTACCGACGTGCCATCTTTAGGGAATTATTAGATTTAGGCTATTTTTGATATGATTTCCCTATTGGCTAATTTTGGTCGTTGGATTTGAATGTTTAATTTATTTTTAAATGTTGAATTTGAAATATTAATTGATTTTGAATATGGAGATTATGGTTGAATTAGTAAAATGGTTTAAAATTTCAAATATAGCGATTAAATGGATTTGGTGAATAGTAAATTTAATATTTGAAATTGGGCAAATATGTGAATCTGGAGTTAAATGTGAATGAAAATGATTTCTAAAGTTGATTTAAACTTTATTTGAATTAGAGTGATGATAGTGGACCTTTGAATGCAATTAAAAGCCGATAAATTCAAATTTGAAAATTTATATATTAATTTAATAGTGAAAAATAACGAACTTAATGTTTGGAATAGTGTAAATAATTAAATTTGTGATTTAATATGAATCAAAATGGTTTCTAATATGGATATAAATTCTATTTGAATTAGAATTGAGTTAGTAAGTTTTTAAAATTTGAATTTTAAGTAATTTCGTTGATTTTGAAAATCGCTCGATTTAATCGACGTGTTAAAATAGCAATCTGGGGTCCAGTCTCGGAATTCGACGAAACCAGTTCCATTGGATCCGCAATAGTGTATTATTACCGGATTCCAAATCTCCTAGCGTTTGGAGTTACCATTTGGTCGTGCGAAGCTGAAACGCATAGAAATTTATTTAAGTAAATTTAATTAAAATAATTCGATTTGGAAACCTATCTTCCAAATACGATGGAATTGGCTCCCAATATATATTTCATTGCGTTCGGGATAGGGGTAAAACATTATAAACGCCAGGCGGCATGCTTCGATTGGAGTTCGTCCAAAAATTTGCGTGAATAGTCGAAATATATTAAAATAATATATTTACACGTATATATACACAACCTAAAACCCTAGCCAGAGTGGAGCACCATTCTTTCTTTTAATGGCTGAAAATTGATTTCGCTTTTCCCCCTATCGCTCCAAATCCGTTAACTTTCGAGAAAAATTTCCAACAAGAGAAACGTAGAGCATCTCAAGCTCGCCACATCCAACGATGGAGATCGTCTATCGTTGACAATCAGGGGAAGGCCGCGTTTGTAATAGCCCGCTTTTCCGTACCCCTTGAATAGACACTAATCTCCATCGATTTACTCAAGGTGAACGAAAAACCGAACCATTAGGATTTTAAAAGAAGAGGTAGAAGAAAAGATAGAAGAAAAAGAAAAGAAGAACAACAGAACAACATCAGAAACAGAAACAATATCAGAATCTCACATATCGCAGTGGAACAATATATAATAGATAATCACTAGTCCTTTAAAACAAAGAACTATATCATTTTATACATACATCAATCAAAGTCAATATACAACTCAATACAACAATGGACAGTTATATAACTTGTACTCATACAGATTACATAGCGGAATAAATAATATCAGATACAAATACTACGTCTCGTCATCCAGCTCCATTCCAAAGCTCTAGAATATCCAGAATATCCTGATAACCTAACTCTAGACTACCCGTGTGGAAATTGGTGGGCACCCAGAGTTTAGAAGGGAACAATAAACTCCGAGTCAGTCATAGTGACTGGTGTGAGATCGTAAAACAGTTATTTTTCACAAAGAAAATAAAATAGATTCGCAATGCTTTTGGAAAATGAAACTACCATAAGACCTCCCGCCACACACATAATGCAAACGCAGAATTGGAGGAGATTTCTTCTTATGATAGTCAAAGATGCTTACTACGCAAATCATTGGATTATTATTATTAATGTCTAGTGTAGAAAACATTTTGAAAGTATAATATTAATCTTAGCCAACATACGACCAGTATCGTATGCCTACTATAGCTACCATCTAAACAGTGGTGACCACCGTACGTAAATGGCAAGTTCTACAACTAATACCGTACAAAGTTCGTATTTGGAAGATGGATTTCCAACAAATGGTCAGGCTAAGGAACTTCCTTTCCTCCCGCCGAATGGGATCGCCTCTGGCTGGACGTCCCGAGAGACAAACTGCTCTCTGCCAAACAAGGCCGGGTTACCCCTATAACAGGTAACTCACGAATATGCCACCTCCCGGTCCTTTGGGACCTTTATCCGAGCGCTCGGTAACCAACATCATACATCATAAATAAAGTGTATCCACACGAGTAAGTATCTGGGTTCCATACCATGATACCACCCCTTTCCAGAAAGAAATGACATACCCTAAAGGGCGCGACCCTCATAACCATGCCGCAACATTCCTGTTTTGACCATTTCCGGGTTGTTGAGGCCCTGATGAAGTCTCATCCACAAAGTTACGCTTTGTCACAAAGCCATGCTTTGGGTCAACAGATGATCAACCTATGATCACAAAGATAAATGATCAAACAAATGATCATATCACAAATGATCAAACACTGATCATCACACAGCAACACTCAGCATGCCACATTACCAAATTGGGATATATCGCTGATAAATTTCAACTACATAACCTCTGAGCTCGTACGTCTCACAGAAGGGTGTTAAGCTAAGAGAATAAATTCTCCGCCACCAACAGAAATGTATTTGAAAGAAATCGGCTTTATATCTCAAAGTGTAATGTCAGACATACAATCCATACAAGTCTGTTCCAGGATCGAACAGAACCGAAGGCACTTCTCACAAAGCCCTTGCACATCCGGATAATTTCCAATCACGTCCGGACTTCCCGTCACTAAGGGTGATAAAACCTCTAAATCGGAGATCAGCCGATGTAGAGTAACTTGACGGTAATCCTTCCGTTTTCAAAAATATCCGGTCTTCAACACCGGTCATCAAATGCAATTCATTACGACGTATCACATATTCGGAATGGGTTATACGACCCCATGGTCCTTTCCCGGCTAACCCGAATAGTGAGCGCTTATTCAAAAATAAGTGTGGCATTCAAATTCATCCAATTCACAACAAATACCCATTCAAGGTAATTATTGATAGTCGGTTATTTAACTATCAATAAAGATGTGCAACATCATCAGATTCCAAATAATTTTCCAAATTATTTATTTTCCAAAAATATCTTTACTATATATATTTTTTCCACACTTTAAAAATAAATCAACGTTTATTTTTAAAACGAATTTCCATTTCTTTTATAAATTCCATAGTGAATTTATATTTCAAATATCTACTGATATTCGATTTTCAATCGATTTCAAATATTCAATTTCAATTTATCTTTACAAAGATAAATCTCAAAACGTTTCATTTCATATTGGAAAAACAATTCCATACTTATTTAAAAATAAGTATTTCACAAATCTATTTATTTTCAACATTTGAAAATATTCGATATACTTAAATCAATATTAAGTATATATTTCATTCTTTAAGGAAATCATTCTCTTAAGCACATTTATTTGAGTCAAAACGAATGTTACGTAAAACATCGTTACGATGACTCAAAATCACTAGTATAGGGATTCGAAATTAAGATAGATATATAAATCCCAATACTAGACAAAAACATTTCCTTTCGAAAATCATTTACTATAACAACAGTGTTATAGTCCATCATTTCCTTCTTTCTCGAAAACGTCTATTTCAACAATGAATGTTGAAATCTATGATTTCGATATTCAATACATTTTAAAACATTTTTAAAACCATTAACTTCATTTTTAAATGTCACTTCCCCAAAACAATATCCATTTTACTTAACAATATATTCACTGTCCAAAATCGTGAATATACTTCACTAACCAAATTTCAACCTTTTCTACACATTTATTTCAAGAATTATCCACTGTCCAAAATCATGGATAAAATTCCCAACCAAACCCTTATTATTACAACATTCAACTTAAAGGATAATTCGCTGTCCAAAATCACGAATATATCTCCTTTAATAACTTCTACGTTTTATTCATCAAGTTCAATTGATTTCGAATTTACAAACAATGTTTATAAATTCCATTCCTATTTATAAAAACTTCAACTTATAAATCTCCTTATTAACCAATTCCATTCTTATCTCAATTAAATGCCAAAATCCCATTTATATGATTATTACTCATAAATCTTTTGTTTTACAAAATCTATTCATTTTGTACTCCACAATTTATAAATCTATAAATTTCATTCACTTATGAATTCCATAAATATTTCATTTTTAACACTTATAAAAACTTGTTTTATAATTCCAATACTTTTAATTTCATAGATATCAACTTTATAAATCTTTTATATAGACCGTTTACAATATTCAAAAATCCCAACTTAAACCATTTTATAATTAAATCAACTTTTATTTCAAAAATCACACTTTGGTTATATTTCACCAAAAATCTTAACTTTTATAACTTTAAAATTTTAGACGTTTATTTATTTGAAATAAATCAATTCAAAAATTCAATAAAACGTCTACTTTCAAAAATCACTTTAAAATCCTTTTAGAGTAAAAGTCGTTATTTTTAAACTTCAAAACTGAATCCGATGATGCAACACACCAAATGGTCAATCACGGCAACAAACATCATATCGATATGATAACAGAATTTACATCAATATCTGTAAATAAATAAATACTGGTGAGGAATCCAGTTGGATCCCTCCAACCTGTTTCCCTGCATCCACAGATGTTAGCACAATACCAATTCCACTTCGAGGTGGAATATCGTGGTATATGGGTTTTATAAAAATATCCGCTTACTAACGGCGCAATAGGGTCTCATCCGCTATACAGTGCGGGAAACCAATCAATCCAATATATACATATGCCAATATGTATATATTGCTATATATATAGATATATCCTACTATATCTAATATCACATCCAAACAGTCAATCAATCAGTCAATAAATAACTGCAAATTCAACTTTTCATTTGAGTGAGAAAAATCTCACCTTAGCTTTTATTTTGCAATCCCATTTCCGTTCCAGATTGTTTTCTTTGCAATTTTCACCTTGTATAAATAATTTTATATAATTCATTAATACTCGAACATTCGAATAAATCAATTATCGTTAAATAGTCAAATTAACGGATAGTTTTGTTTAAACCAATTCTCCTTTAAATAAATTTATTTAACTAATAATTTTAAATTTAAACTAAATTTTCTTTAATGACTAAAAGAAATTTAATAAGTAAATTTAATTATACTAACATCATTATTTAAAGTAAACTAAAACTTTTATACTTATATATAATTTTTTTTTCTTATAACGCTTACTGTTTATAAATTTTCTCAAATCCATATACATATACATATATATATTAAAATTATCTGTTTACTGTCTTGCCTAAATATATATATATATATATTCTTATTCTAAAGAAATAAATTCATCTTGTATAAATAAATTAGATTTTAAAACATCTTAGTATCAAATTTAAATTCTAACAGCAAGTTAAAATCGCTAAACATTAATACATTACTGTAAAATTCCACAACTCAGAGATGATATTGTTTCTTCCTCTGCAATTTATCATGAATACAAATTTTGAATTTATCATAAAACGATTACCTCGCTGTAAAGAAACAATTCTCGAAGTCGAATGTATCGCGTTCGCCTGCCAT
This sequence comes from Allium fistulosum, assembly GCA_030737815.1. Taxonomy (NCBI): domain Eukaryota; kingdom Viridiplantae; phylum Streptophyta; class Magnoliopsida; order Asparagales; family Amaryllidaceae; genus Allium; species Allium fistulosum. The sequence continues at coordinate 16,254,197 of JASFAW010000015.1, read as the reverse complement.
CCTCATGCTCATCGCTGACGCCCCAAAACGCTCGCGAAACCCTAGAAAATGTGTGCCACGACTTCGACCAATCTGCCGCTATCACCACGTCACGCAGCACCCATCACTCGCGTGCACACGGACGCCTCCATTCCCCTTTGGTCTGCCGCCATGATCGAGATCCACTCGAGCCACCAACCCATCGCGACACTGCCTCGAACTCCACTCGCGCTGCCTCACTCGAGCCCCTCTGTGCTCCCAGTCGTGACTCACGAAAGGCGAGTTTTGATTTAGATAAATCGAAGGGAAGGGGGAACTCGCGAATTTGTATGTATTTTCTTCGATTTAGAACTGCTCGGCCCTCTAATTTTGAACGAGAGGAGCTCGGCATTTTTATTTTGTTTTCCTGTGAAAGTATTTTTTTTCTTTGAGTGAAAAGGCTTCGGCCCCGATTATTTTTCCTTCGTTGATTTTCGAATGAGAAAAGGGGATCGAAGAATTTAAAGATGGAAGCTCGGCCATTTTTCTCCTTTGTTTGATTTTGAACTGAACCGAGGAAGGAAGAGGACGTATTTGAAAACGAAAGGGGATAGTTGCGTGATGGGTTGCACGATAAATTCTCGTGATCTTCGGCATGATTTAAGGGAAAACGTGTGAATATATATGTATATAAAAAAATCTTTAAATTTGAATTTTCGATTTATTTCCAACGCGTTTATACGCCGTACGTTCACATAACAAATTCAAAAAAAATACAAAATTTGAAATTCGGTAATAACTCAATATTACGGACCCAATGAAACTGGTTTCGTCGGATTCCGAGACTGTGCCCCGGAATGTTATTTTTAAATATCGATACGAACGATGAAATTTCAAAACTGAATAAATCACTTCCAAAATCAATTCTGAAGCTTCTATTATCTTCAGTATAATCAATATGAATTTTACAAACCTTTGAAATATTTTCCTTCATCTCAGAATTGAAGATTCAAATTTTTATTTCAACTATCAATAGATTAAATTTTATAATTTGATCGCCAATTTCAAAGTTATATTGGAAATTCAAATTAAATCATCGTTCAAATATTTAAAATTAATTAAATATTTTTAATTTAATTTGTTCAAAATTCTAGGTCGTTACAAACTTCCCCCTTTAAAAGAATTTCGTCCCGAAATTACAAGTTAGGAAAAAAAGTCCTTAACTCGTCTACTATTTTTCACAATCCAATAGTTTTATCAAATTCTCAAACAAATCTTTCTATTAAAGATTCGTTATCATTTCAACTAAATTTCCAACTTCAATTATAAGTTCCAAACAACATTGTTTACTTCAAAATTCCAATTTAAATTCAAATTCAAATTTTAAACTTTCAAAATTTTCTCAAAATTTTCGAAAAATTTCGCTAGCGTCTCCTTTGCGCGGCTAACACGGCACGACTACAAACTGTCCCTACGGACTCTCAGATTTCAAAAAGAAAAGAAAAAACCAAGCGGCTAGACAAGAAAATCATCAAATCTCATATTCAAATTCAAATACTTACCTTTTGTCGAGCAATTCAAATTTATCTTTTGAAATCAAATTCCAATTCCTTTATACACCTGTATATCCTACTAGCCATAATATCTAGTTACAACATTCAACTATTTTGCAAATTTCATTACAAAATTTTCAACATATACTTCTTATACATTTCTAATTCACTATTGAAGTTATATATTCTTTTCATTCAATTTTACATTTCAATTTCATTTGAATTTAATTCACAATTCCAATTCTAATTGGATTCTATTTAACTTCTGAATATTGAATTTCAACTATCTTTCATTCAACTGCACTATTTTAGATTAGTTTCATTTACTAATTTATCACAAATTCTAATTCATTTATTCAAATTTGTTTTCAACATTCAGTTTCAATTCCAGTTTTATTCTTTTGTTCATTCCCAAAATTTATTACAATTTACTATTTTGGTTTATAACCACTTATATTAAACTGGATTTCAAATTCCATATGAATTTAATTCATTTCACTTTATTTAATTGATTCACTTATACTTAATTTAATTTAACTCCATCCTTTAAGTTAAATTTATTCTATCAGAATTCAATTTGTATAAATTATCAACTTAATAATATTTCAATAAATATTTTAAATAGGGTTCCAGAGTTTTTTCAACCTTTTCAAAACCATTTTGAAATCAATTCAATTTATCCTTTGAATTTCTAAAACCAAATCCAAATTTTTCAAACAATTTCCATTTAAAACAATTTGGCAGCAATTCCTCTTTTGGAAACCCGAAAATGAACACCAATGATGCCGCGGTCATCATCGAAGTTATTTTCCAGCGACCGAAAAGAGTTTAGAGCTTTTATCCCTCCAGAATACCTTTCAAAACCTTTGAAATTCATTTTCAAATCAAAAAGGAATTTAAACTTTCCAAATCTCCAAAATTTTCAAATTCTTTTCAAAACATTTCCAAATACTTCTCTGGAATTCCGTTTCAAATTATAAATCACTTTTAAAATTTACATTCTTAAATTTCATTTGTATGTGAATTTATTTCTTAACTTTGGAGTTATGATTTTAATTTCTTATCCAATTTCATATAATAATGATAACATTTCAATATTATTACTTCCTAACAACCATGCAACCATATACTCTAATAATTCATAGAAAATGATTTCTTTTCTATACAAAAATAGTTTTGGGCAAAATTATATCATTCACCCTATTTAAAACAATACTGTGTCGGTTTATCTTGTTTAGAGTTTAGAAACTCCTATCAACACAGTTAGCTAGACTGCACCGACCAGAATCCATAAACAATCAACCGATAAGTCAACACAATACAAAACAATTTCATATTCACTAACAAATACGCACTCGTATCTATTATTACACTCAAACTCATTCTAGAGTACTACTGACTCTATCTCTAATGAGTAACACCCAACAGAGCAGGGTTGTCGCTTAACCATATGCTCTGATACCAAATGTAATAGCCCGCTTTTCCGTACCCCTTGAATAGACACTAATCTCCATCGATTTACTCAAGGTGAACGAAAAACCGAACCATTAGGGTTTTAAAAGAAGAGGTAGAAGAAAAGATAGAAGAAAAAGAAAAGAAGAACAATAGTTAAACATCAAAAACAGAAACAATATCAGAATCTCACATATCGCAGCGGAATAATATATAATAGATAATCACTAGTCTTTTAAAACAAAGAACTATATCATTTTATACATACATCAATCAAAGTCAATATACAACTCAATACAACAATGGACAGTTATATAACTTGTCCTCATACAGATTACACAGCGGAATAAATAATATCAGATACAAATACTACGTCTCGTCATCCAGCTCCTTTCCAAAGCTCCAGAATATCCAGAATATCCTGATAACCTAATTCTAGACTGCCCGTGTGGAAATTGGTGGGCACCCAGAGTTTAGAAGGGAACAATAAACTCCGAGTCAGTCATGGTGACTGGTGTGAGATCGAAAAACAGTTATTTTTCACAAAGAAAATAAAATAGATTCGCAATGCTTTTGGAAAATGAAACTACCATAAGACCTCCCGCCACACACACAATGCAAACGCAGAATTGGAGGAGATTTCTTCTTATGATAGTCAAAGATGCTTACTACGCAAATCATTGGATTATTATTATTAATGTCTAGTGTAGAAAACATTTCGAAAGTATAATATTAATCTTAGCCAACATACGACCAGTATCGTATGCCTACTATAGCTACCATCTAAACAGTGGTGACCACCGTACGTAAATGGCAGGTTCTACAACTAATACCGTACAAAGTTTGTATTTGGAAGATGGATTTCCAACAAATGGTCAGGCTAAGGAACTTCCTTTCCTCCTGCCGAATGGGATCGCCTCTGGCTGGACGTCCCGAGAGACAAACTGCTCTCTGCCAAACAAGGCCGGGTTACCCCTATAACAGGTAACTCACGAATATGCCACCTCCCGGTCCTTTGGGACCTTTATCCGAGCGCTCGGTAACCAACGTCACACATCATAAATAAAGTGTATCCACATGAGTAAGTATCTAGGCTCCATACCATGATACCACCCCTTTCCAGAAGGAAATGACATACCCTAAAGGGCGCGACCCTCATAACCTTGCCGCAACATTCCTGTTTTGACCATTTCCGGGTTGTTGAGGCCCTGACGAAGTCTCGTCCACAAAGCTACGCTTTGTCACAAAGCCATGCTTTGGGTCAACAGATGATCAACCTATGATCACAAAGATAAATGATCAAACAAATGATCATATCACAAATGATCAAACACTGATCATCACACAGCAACACTCAGCATGCCACATTACCAAATAGGGATATATCGCTGATAAATTTCAACTACATAACCTATAAGCTCGTACGTCTCAGAGAAGGGTGTTAAGCTAAGAGAATAAATTCTCCGCCACCAACAGAAATGTATTTGAAAGAAATCGGCTTTATATATCAAAGTGTAATGTCAGACATACAATCCATACAAGTCTGTTCCGGGATCGAACAGAACCGAAGGCACTTCTCATGAAGCCCTTGCACATCCGGATAATTTCCAATCACGTCTGGACTTCCCGTCACTAAGGGTGATAAAACCTCTAAATCGGAGATCAGCCGATGTAGAGTAACTCGACGGTAATCCTTCCGTTTTCAAAAATATCCGGTCTTCAACACTGGTCATCAAATGCAATTCATTACGACGTATCACATATTCAGAATGGGTTATATGACCCCATGGTCCTTTCCCGGCTAACCCGAATAGTGAGCGCTTATTCAAAAATAAGTGTGGCATTCAAATTCATCCAATTCACAACAAATACCCATTCAAGGTAATTATTGATAGTCGGTTATTTAACTATCAATAAAGATGTGCAACATCATCAGATTCCAAATAATTTTCCAAATTATTAATTTCCCAAAAATATCTTTACTAGATATATATTTTCCACACTTTAAAAATAAATCAACGTTTATTTTTAAAACGAATTTCCATTTCTTTTATAAATTCCATAGTGAATTTATATTTCAAATATCTACTGATATTCGATTTTCAATCGATTTCAAATATTCAATTTCAATTTATCTTTACAAAGATAAATCTCAAAACGTTTAATTTCATATTGGAAAAGCAATTCCATACTTATTTAAAAATAAGTATTTCACAAATCTATTTATTTTCAACATTTGAAAATATTCGATATACTTAAATCAATATTAAGTATATATTTCATTCTTTAAGGAAATCATTCTCTTAAGCACATTTATTTGAGTCAAAACGAATGTTACGTAAAACATCGTTACGACGACTCAAAATCACTAGTATAGGGATTCGAAATTAAGATAGATATATAAATCCCAATACTAGACAAAAACATTTCCTTTCGGAAATCATTTACTATAACAAACAGTGTTATAATCCATCATTTCATTCTTTCTCGAAAACGTCTATTTCAACAATGAATGTTGAAATCTATGATTTCGATATTCAATACATTTTAAAACATTGTTAAAACCATTAACTTCATTTTTAAATGTCACTTCCCCAAAACAATATCCATTTTACTTAACAATATATTCACTGTCCAAAATCGTGAATATACTTCACTAACCAAATTTCAATCTTTTCTACACATTTATTTCAAGAATTATCCACTGTCCAAAATCGTGGATAAAATTCCCAACCAAACCCTTATTATTACAACATTCAACTTAAAGGATAATTCGCTGTCCAAAATCACGAATATATCTCCTTTAATAACTTCTACGTTTTATTCATCAAATTCAATTGATTTCGAATTTACAAACAATGTTTATAAATTCCATTCCTATTTATAAATACTTCAACTTATAAATCTCCTTTAACCAATTCCATTCTTATCTCAATTAAATGCCAAAATCCCATTTATAAGATTATTACTCATAAATCTTTTGTTTTACAAAATCTATTCATTTTGTACTCCACAATTTATAAATCTATAAATTTCATTCACTTACGAATTCCATAAATATTTCATTTTTAACACTTATAAAAACTCGTTTTATAATTCCAATACTTTTAATTTCATAGATATCAACTTTATAAATCTTTTATATAGACCGTTTACAATATTCAAAAATCCCAACTTAAACCATTTTATAATTAAATCAACTTTTATTTCAAAAATCACACTTTGGTTATATTTCACCAAAAATCTTAACTTTTATAACTTTAAAATTTTAGACGTTTATTTATTTGAAATAAATCAATTCAAAAATTCAATAAAACGTCTACTTTCAAAAATCACTTTAAAATCTTTTTAGAGTAAAAGTCGTTATTTTTAAACTTCAAAACTGAATCCGATGATGCAACACACCAAATGGTCAATCACGGCAACAAACATCATATATCGATATGATAACAGAATTTACATCAATATCTGTAAATAAATAAATACTGGTGAGGAATCCAGTTGGATCCCTCCAACCTGTTTCCCTACATCCACAGATGTTAGCACAATACCAATTCCACTTCGAGGTGGAATATCGCGGTATATGGTTTTTATAAAAATATCCACTTACTAACGGCGCAATAGGGTCTCATCCGCTATACAGTGCGGGAAATTAATCAATCCAATATATACATATGCCAATATGTATATATTGCTATATATATATATATATAGATATATCCTACTATATCTAATATCACATCCAAACAGTCAATCAATCAGTCAATAAATAACTGCAAATTCAACTTTTCATTTGAGTGAGAAAAATCTCACCTTAGCTTTTATTTTGCAATCCCATTTCCATTCCAGATTGTTTTCTTTGCAATTTTCACCTTGTATAAATAATTTTATATAATTCATTAATACTCGAACATTCGAATAAATCAATTATCGTTAAATAGTCAAATTAACGGATAGTTTTGTTTAAACCAATTCTCCTTTAAATAAATTTATTTAACTAATAATTTTAAATTTAAACTAAATTTTCTTTAATGACTAAAAGAAATTTAATAAGTAAATTTAATTATACTAACATCATTATTTAAAGTAAACTAAAACTTTTATACTTATATATAATTTTTTTTCTTATAACGCTTACTGTTTATAAATTTTCTCAAATCCATATACATATACATATATATATATATTAAAATTATCTGTTTACTGTCTTGCCTAAATATATATATATATATTCTTATTCTAAAGAAATAAATTCATCTTGTATAAATAAATTAGATTTTAAAACATCTTAGTATCAAATTTAAATTCTAACAACAAGTTAAAATCGCTAAACATTAATACATTACTGTAAAATTCCACAACTCAGAGATGATATTGTTTCTTCCTCTGCAATTTATCATGAATACAAATTTTGAATTTAACATAAAATGATTACCTCGCTGTAAAGAAACAATTCTCGAAGTCGAATGTATCGCGTTCGCCTGCCATCCTCATGCTCATCGTTGACGCCTCGAAACGCTCGCGAAACCCTAGAAAATGTGTGCCACGACTTCGACCAATCTGCCGCTATCACCACGTCACGCAGCTCCCATCACTCGCGTGCACACGCACGCCTCCATTCCCCTTTGGTCTGCCGCCATGATCGAGATCCACTCGAGCCACCAACCCATCGCGACACTGCCTCGAACTCCACTCGCACTGCCTCACTCGAGCCCCTCTGTGCTCCCAGTCGCGACTCACGAAAGGTGAGTTTTGATTTAGATAAATCGAAGGGAAGAGGGAACTCGCGAATTTGTATGTATTTTCTTCGATTTAGAACTGCTCGGCCCTCTGATTTTGAACGAGAGGAGCTCGGCATTTTTATTTTGTTTTCCCGTGAAAGTATATTTTTTCTTTGAGTGAAAAGGCTTCGGCCCCGATTATTTTTCCTTCGTAGATTTTCGAATGAGAAAAGGGGATCGAAGAATTTAAAGATGGAAGCTCGGCCATTTTTCTCCTTTGTTTGATTTTGAACTGAACTAAGGAAGGAAGAGGACATATTTGAAAACGAAAGGGGATGGTTGCGTGATGGGTTGCACGATAAATTCTCGTGATCTTCGGCGTGATTTAAGGGAGAACGTGTGAATACATATGTATATAAAAAAAATCTTTAAATTTGAATTTTCGATTTATTTCCAACGCGTTTATACGCCGTACGTTCACATAACAAATTCAAAAAAAAATACAAAATTTGAAATCCGGTAATAGCTCAATATTACGGACCCAATGAAACTGGTTTCGTCGGATTCCGAGACTGTGCCTCGGAATGCTATTTTTAAATATCGATACGAACGATGAAATTTCAAAACTGAATAAATCACTTCCAAAATCAATTCTGAAGCTTCTATTATCTTCAGTATAATCAATATGAATTTTACCAACCTTTGAAATATTTTCCTTCATCTCAGAATTGAAGATTCAAATTTTTATTTCAACTATCAATAGATTAAATTTTATAATTTGATCGCCAATTTCAAAGTTATATTGGAAATTCAAATTAAATCATCGTTCAAATATTTAAAATTAATTAAATATTTTCAATTTAATTTGTTCAAAATTCTAGGTCGTTACAGCGTTCGTGCAGTCTTTGGTGGCGTTTTTCACGGCACTGGTAGGGCCGAGCTCGATGGAATCTGGGGTGGAGATGCATGGTGTTCAGGCGCTTCGTATGGTGGCCTTCGATCGATCTCTGGCGACACGGCAGTGGAGCGGCGATCAAGTTTGCAAGCAACGAGTTGGGTTCTTCATACGCGAAGAAGAAGGAAAGGAGATGGATGGCCAGAATCCTTCAAACTAGAACAAACGGTGGAGATTAAGCTGAGGTTTAAATTAAATATAAAGTGTGAAATTATTTTATAAAAAAATTCGTGAAATCTTTTAAAATGTATATCTTATCCATACGAGGTCCGATTGACACGAAACAAGCGGCGATGGAATCATGGCGACGACCACTACAATATGGAACTAATTTGGAGAAGATTGGAAATAGCTAAACTTTTAGGTTAAATCGAACGTCATTCGATTTGATTTAAAATTGGAATGTTGACAAATTGAAAACTCAAGGAGAGTTAGACTCATTCATTTGGTTAATCAGTATATTATTATAGTAAATAAAATTTATTTTTGCTTGTTTGGAATGTTGAAATTTGTGGTTGTTGAAGTTAATTTAAGATGACGATATAGCATCCTAGAATGCTATTAGATTGGTTGAACCAGATCTAGAGTCACGATATAGCATCTTGTATTGCTATTAAACTCTTTATGTTTATTTTTAAACTTATTTCCAGCATTGAATCATGTATGTGTGGAATTGATAAATGGATTGTTTTAAAGTTACGTTGTTTAATTATAACGTAAACTGAATTGAAATATATTGGTGCGATTTATTTGGCCAAATAAACACCGGTGAATAATAAATGGAAGAGTTTGATTGTGAATGATAATTGGTTAGCAGAATAAATTTTTATTCTGTTACCTGATTAATTTGAACACTATTCAATGCAAATGGATTTATATTGAAAAATTGATGAGTTAACAAATCATTGTTAAGTGTGGATTTGATTTACATATATGAATGTTATGTAAATGCTTGAAATTTAACTTTGACAGTTAAATTGAATTGAATGGTAGTTGATAAGTACCATTTGAATTTCCAAGCCTCGGTATAACATTGGAAAGTTACAAGTTTTTGGTTTAACTTCAGATTGTATAATTTGAAGTGAAATGTTATATTGGTAAATATGTAAAAAGGGTTTGTTTAAAATTTATCATTACAAATGTTCTGTAAATGATTCTTATAGCAATGTTAGTTATTTTGCTTAAATGTTTTTTTTCAAAATTCTTTCGAGATTTGAAAGTTGAATTTTTATTTATGGTAATATAATTATTTAATAAATGATTATTTTAAAATCAATTACTCCATTTTAAATATATATATTGTTTAAAAATTAATTACTTAAGTGTATTAAAGGTTGTTTTGGAAGTTATTATAATATATTATTAAATATTTCTATAAAAGGTTCCAAATGATATTATTATTGATATCTCTAAATTGTTTAAATTCTTCCTTAATCATTTTCAAAGTCCTTTATTAATAATCTATTTTAAAAGAGTATTTTCCTAAATTACACTTGGGAATTTATATAAAGACTTCATAAGTATTATTTTGAGATGTTTATTAAAATAATGGATTTGGGAAGAAGTGGTATATTTTCATAGCGTAATTCGAGGAGCAGGGATTGCTTACAGTTTGGGATGTTTTCGCTGGGATAGCGACGTAACTATTGTGCAAACTGCGATCTATGTTTGATTGCATGGCGGAAATCGAGAGGCAGAGATTGCCTAAGTTAAGTTTGGTTTTTCTGGGATAGAGATGCAACCATTGAGCTGCGATCCATGGTCGATACCGAATGTCACATCCATATCTACATTTTGTTTTCCAATAATTTTCAACTATTTTTGAAAGAAAGGATTTGTGAATATACTTACTCCGATGAAATAAGTATATGAATGTTTTAATAAGGATATTCGATTTATCGAAATCAAATTAAATGAGGCTTAGTGATTTCAGTGGGAAATGGGATCTATAGTTGAATGTTTTTTTATTTGATAATTAAATAACCGACTATCAAATCTTGGCTCAAATATGCAGTCCTTCTTAATTTTGGTGGTAGGAAACGATTTTCTACTTAACATCGAGGGATTTTAACTCTAGAAATATCTAGGTGAAATACAGGAATTATATGGTGTAGTTACCGTTCGAAGTGCTATACTATACGTATTAACTCGTTGGTCTTCTAGGATAAATGATAAGGAGATCCGTCCAATTAAACGGTTAGGGGGTGATCCTTGCTCTTATATATTGTTAGATTATTTCCTAAAGAACCGGTCTTCGACGAATGATTTATGGAGCGTCCGGGAAGCGGGAGAATGTACTCGTAAGAGATGACTCGGAACCGTTACCACTCCAAAACCATATACGTTTCTATGGAAGAGTTTTCGTGTTATATTGAGATGTTGAAATCCATGTGTGGTTCCGAGACTGTTGGGTATGGGAATCCATGTGTGATTCCAAGATCTATTTGAGATGTGGGAATCTGTATGCGATTCCAAGGCCATTGTGGTATGGGAATCCATATGGGATTCCATGATCTATTTTGGAGCGGTGTGTATGCTAGAACCCCGGACATAGCCTCATCAGCGGAAATGACTAAAACCTGATATAGGAGGCATGGCCAGTAGGGTTGGCAAACCCATATGGTGTAATCGGCTCCTTTTCTAGCAATACCGATACCTTCAGTTGTTTTTGGCATGCCGGAGAGATGCACTCGGTCTTAGCAAGACCAGTTATGTTTTACCTATAATACCCCGGCTAGACGGGTATGATGCTTCGGAAGGATAACTCTGATTCTTGTGTAGGAGGACCATTCGAAGTACTAAGGGCATCTCCGTGGAATCCTACACAATTAGCGAACGAGCCTTATCGAGTTTTGGCATTATACTAGTATTGTTGTGATGTACATAGCACGAGCATCACACCTACTTGATTATTATTATTTTAACCCTTAGACATTATTATGGTATCACTGGATTTTATATAGAAATGGTTTGGTGATCGTAAGGCAAAACCCGACTGTGTTTATGTGCGGTGTGGTCTTACGATATCTTTTATTTTGGAAAGGTTTTATAACTTAATAAATCAAATTGAGTGTGTTTTCTCACGCTGATTTATCAGACTGATCCATGTGTTATTATTTTATAATAATGCTCAGGTCAGACCGAGCGTATTACAGATATAGATTTGGATTGCTTTGGAGCTCAGAAGACGAGCTAGAGACTGAGACGTATTCTCGTACTTGTTTATTCCGCTGTAGTGTTTATTTTAAATTATCAGCAATTGTGAGGACATGTTGTTATAAATATCTAGGCTGATAATTATTTATTTTTGTACTCTGATTTGAGGTACGTACATTATAGTTTCATTTGTGCGAAAAGCTATGGATATTATATATTATTCAGTCTGCTGTGAGATCCTGTATTTGTTTAGTTTCTTCTTTCTTCTACCTTCTTTCTTCCTCCATAACTATCTATCTTTTTGACACTCAATTGTTCGACATGCTATACAGTGAACGTATTGATGTCGATTTTCGAGGGTCGAAAAGTTGGGTCGTCATAGTATAAGTTGCAGAGGAGGGTTAAGATATGTGCCGATGGATTTGAGGTGGAAGACGAGGCTTCGGACTTCGAGATGGATGCCAGACGTTTCCGTTTGGTTTTGTACTTATCAATTTTAGTTAATTACAAGTTTGGTATTGACTACTATAGAGTTGTCAATGTCCATCACCGTTGTTGATTAGCGATTTGGCTGATCTTTGGCTTGGATGTTGAGGAAATTTTATGGCATGCGATTTAATAGTTTGTTCGTGCGACCGACTTAGAGTCTTGATGTTGTTTCTCTATGGCGAACAATTTAGATGGTGCGGCGATGATGTGATGCTTCCACATAAGAGTTGGTACTTTCGATATTGGCTTATGTTGGAAGTAGGTTTTGAGGTAGATAGATTCAGGACTCTGTAGATCATGTTGAAGGTGTTGGCTCATTCACATCATGGGGGATGGCGATGTACAACATGATAGAAAGTCTTGTATCTTTGATTTGTGGTTCGTGAGGGTAGTAGGTATCGAAGATTAGACACTCAGTATTTTTAGTTTGTTGCTCGTGGGGGTAGCAGGCACCAAAGAGGCTTGTTTTGGGAGTCATGGAGTGGAGGAACATAGTGGGTTCTGGATAGTGGAAATTGTATTTAGCTAGTAGGGCTCTGATGGATGTGTATGTGCTAAGGGATCGTTATGACACAGAGTGTTTCTGTCATACTCGAAGCAAGGGTATTGTATAGTGGGTATGCCCATGGATTGGTAGCAAGTATACGTATACCATAGGCCCTTTGGGTCTAGTATCCATCTTTGGGCTGTGAGACACGTATCCAACTTTGGGCTGCGGGATACAAGAGTATAACGGAGGACCAGGATTTCCACTAGTCCCTATTAGAAAGAAGGCCATACGAGTTATCATATATCTTGAGCACACTGGTGACAGATAGTATTGTTTGATGGATGTTATGTTTTCTATGGTTGCTTCATTGGCCACCTGTCACCCTAAGGATGTCACCCGAGGTAGTTATTGTACATAAGGATACCTGGACACCCCAGACGGTTTACTTAATATAGAGTAGGTACTATGGATGGAGATACATAGGCACCCCGCTAAATACCGAGTATGGAGTACTCTTTTATGGTGCTTTAGAGTAGCATATTGTCCATGTTATGTGCTGACACTTTCATTATAGGGACATGTCAGGTATGATTTGTATACCCTTTGTTCCGTATACTATATCGACTTTTATAGTATTCAGATATTGTTTATTGCTCACAGCAAACTGTTGTCTGACCCGAGGTTTTATGTTTTGCTTCTTATTATCTTGGGTACTCTTAAATGAGTAGATTAGAGAGCAGGTGTGAATGGCATATCGAGTTCTATAGATGGATTAGCTGGAGGCGACGATTACTCATACTTATATTTTAGCTTGTTATTGTATATTTCGTTGTGTGACACTTTGGAGCCTTGATAGTGTTTGACTTACTATTATTAGAGACGGTTTATCAGTTGAGTTTATGTATCGATTGTATAAACTCTTTTACTATATTGTATAACTCTGTGGATCTTATACTTTGATGATTAGTTCACATTGTTATTATTGTCTCAACTATTTTATATATGTGTTAGCTATTATATTTTATTTGATGTGATGTGAGATATATGATAGGTTATTCGGTTATTTGATGCTTCCTTTTTTTTCTTTTCCATTCTATTCTCTTCTATTTTCTCTGCTTTACTTCTTTTCTTTCCTTTGAAAACCGTTCTATATCGTTGGTGTAAGGAAGTCGTTACATTTGGTATCAAAGCATATGTTATATGATAAACCTATGTTGATACTGTGATCTAATAGAGATAAGGTAGGATGTATTGCCTTAGACTGGATCTAGAGCGTATGTATATACGAGAGATTTCGTATTTGTTATATATTTTGGTTTTCAAAACTATATAATAGTATAGATAGTATATAAGTTGTATTTCACATATGAGCAATATTGATGTAGTTTTTTTTATAAGAGACTGATCATCCTTATTGTAGAGTAGGAATAATCTAGCATGCGAGAAATACTGCTATTGACTCTATCTTCAGAGTTGAGAATTGGGCAAGATCAGGGTCACTAACCCTGATTGATAGGATATGTTCGCAGAGATGGTGCGAATCATTTCCTGGAATCCCCAAGTTATTCTGGATGATTATGGTGCTCAAGTGCAAATGGCTAGAGTCGACTATGCCGAGCTATATAGAGACTACAAAAGTCTAGGAGGCAAACATTTCTTGGAATGGATTCAGCTATTGAAGTGCAAGATTGGATGGTTATTACAAGAGGATCTTCATTGACTTAAATTTAGATGATGCAATGGGTAGAATTTGACCTCTAGATGACTCCAGGGATATGAATATTGAACTGGTGGAGTCTCAATAGCTTGGGTTCCCGAGGACCGATTTACTTGGGATTAATTTATAGTTTGCTTCGAAGAAGATTTATCTCGACCTTTCCAAAGTCGATGTGGTTAGAGAGTTCATCTATTTAAAGTAAGGTGTTATGTCTATGTCGAGGTATGTGACCAAATTCGATGCGTTATCGGAGTATGGTCTATTTTCCATTGAAACCCTGTAAAGAAAGAATAAAGAATTTAACATTGGTTTGAGTGATCATCTTGGGAAGCGATTGATTGGTCATATTGATAAGGGCTTCGAGAAGGCTTCATGATGTGAGAGCATGTACCTAGTGTAGAACGATTGTCCTGAACCAAGTGAGTAGGGACAAACCATGGAAGCATATGTATTAATAGTCATTTTGATTTTGTTGAGTGCTCCATTGACGAAAGAGAAGGGAAATGGCATTACCTTTTGAAATATGCTTTCCACTTATGGCGTTTCCATACGTGTTTTATTTGATGTCAAGGTTTCATATTCCTTCATATCTATATTTGATAGAGATTTTGGGATTGAGACTCGAGATGGTTAATCGACCTTTGATTATGATGGACTTAGTTAAGGGCTCAGCCAACCTATTTATGGTTTGCTGAGACTTTGTCTTATTGAATCATATATTTTTGTTTGTTTGCTATTGATTTGTTTTGAGGTTTGATTGGGTTCAGTATTATGGCTTGGGAATAGACGAGCTGAAGGAGGTACGGAAAAGTAGTGGATTGTGAGAGGCCATTGGTGATGGTTAGGGTTATGGAGTAGCAAACAGTAGTGATTGGCTACCAGCAGAGGATGGGGTTATAGTTAGCTTTCTATATTCGTTGGATATTCCATATGATGAGTTGTCATCTATGCCTGTAGCTAGAGTGTGTCCGGACAGATTTAATGAGGTGACCAGATTATCACCATATAGGGATTGAGTTACGTATCGATCTGGTTAGAGGGCTAGACCAATAGCTATTCCTTTAAGGCATATGACGCCCAAAGAGAGAAGGAAGTTAAAGGTGCAAGAGGATGACCTATAGAGGTGACGGTTCATTCATAGGAGCATATTTAGGTAGGATGCACCTATAGTTTTCACTACTAGGGTGGATGGCTCTTTGGGATTGTTTGTTGGTTGTGGTAAGTTGAATGAGATAACGAACAAGTATTCACTCCTGTTATTGATGGCTTCTTCGATCAGCTTTATAGTGTGAGGATGTTCATTTAGTTAGATCTTTCGATGGGTTTTCCCCAACTAAGTGTATTTGGAGAGAGAGTGCCGATTATAGCGTTTCGTACGCTACTTTGATTTTTTTTTTTGATTAGTTGGTTATGGCATTCGGGCTAACTGATGTGTCGGCATGCCTTGTTGATCTCATGGAACATGTTTTGAGAGGTCACTTCAGTGAGTTGCACTTGTGCTCATGGATGATATTTTTGTCTACTCATGAATGGAAGAGGAGCATAAGGCAAGGTTGATGGTTGTAATATAGGTGTTGAGAAGACACTGATTGCTAAAGAGATTTTGGTAGAATAACTTCTGAAGGAGGGAAGTGAGATGCTTGGGTCACATTGTTTCAAAATAGGACATTGTTGTAGATCTTGTAGTTACGATAGTCCCAAATTTGAGTAGACCCAAGGTAGCAGCGTCATTGACCTATTCGATGAGAGAGGATCAGACTTTTATTTGAGACGTGAGGTGTATACACGCGTTAGTGAGTCTGACTGAGAGGTTGACGAGTGCACCGATGTTACTTATTTCAGGTGAGAATGAGGAGATGATAGTACACACATGCCTGTTGTACTTAACTAGGTGCGATATTGATACCAGAAGATAAGGTTGTCACATGTTAGTCGACAACTGAAACCGCACGAAAGGAAGTATCCGACTCCTAATTCGGAGTTGGAGGTGATAGAGTTTGCTTTAGGGATTTAGAGGCATTTTCTATTAGGAGAGAGATTCAGTTGTTCAGTGATTCCGCATCATTGAAGTATCTCTTCTTCGATAAGGATCTTGACCTTCAGTGGCAGCGATGGTTAGATATCTTAGCCTCTTATGATTTTGACATTTCCTATACGTCCATAAAGGAAATGTAGTTGTTAGTGCTTCGAGTGGAAGACATACCAGGTTAGGAGCAATATTCCTAGAGTGAACGTTGCTCGAGCTTACCATTGGTTATGACTTCAGAACTTGATGAGCTATGGCCAAAGGTGATGGCTAGTCTGACAGTCAGACCTACTTTGATTTAGCGGATCGGTATTAGTCAAAGGTGTTAGGCTAGACTACTGGGGATAGTAGCTAAACTAAAAGAATGAGTAGTGTCTTTAGAGGTGATGTAGTGCGGACCCGATTGAGATTTTGGTTCTGTAGGGATGAGGGATTGTTTGTTCTCAAGTATTGGGAACATATATTTATAGATTGCATCGATGGATTTCCAATGACTGAGGATAGTATGATAGCATTTGAGTCACAGTTGATTGGTTGACGATTAATGCTAGATTTGTATTCCTTAAGTCTAGTAGAATGCATCCGTATTTGTTGAGTTATATGTAGGATGGATAGTGTGATTCCATTGTGTCCCAAGAGCATTGTAAGTAGTCAAAACCTGTTGTTAGATAGTGGGTTTTAGGAGAACTTACAAGAGGCATTTGGGAATTTAGCACCGAATCGATTATATATTGAGACTGAACCAGACACTTCAAGACCTCGTAGGCTTATTCGTACCAATAGATGTGATATGAATAGGTTAGGAGGGGGCAGTGACTATAGAGGTTCGGTGGAGTGAAAGCGAAGGCAATTGTATATAGGAGACCGAGAAGAGCCTGAGGACCGCTTGTTCGGAGCCCTTCAGATGTGAGATTTCAGTTATATCGCCGGCTTTCATATTGGATATCATATTTGATGTTTTATACTATATATTTTAGTATTCCGCATGCTAGGATAGGCATGGATGTTACTTTTTGATGATAGATCTTATGTATGCATGCTTGAAGTTGGATTGGTGGCATTTGATAGGGTAGCTTATGCGTATGTGATTGTTAGGCATGTGGGGTAGTTATGGTTGAATATAGCATATCTATTTGAGACCAGTGCTATATATGATCTATTATGTTTAAATATATCATATATATACATATATACAAACATATATATATATATATATATATATATTATTGTATTGGAATTTTTCCCGGACATAGCCGCGCAAAGGAAGTGCTACCGAATTTTTCCGAAATCCGAAAGGAATTTGAGGGCTTATGAGTTAGGAGACGTTCTCTTTGCTTTGTGATTTTGAGGATGAAATCATTATAAGGAGGGGATAATGTATCGATCCATATTTTTAATGATAGGATATTTAAATAATTGATTTAAATATTTAATCGTAATTAAATAAAGGCCTAAGAATATGATTTTTCGCATACTGCTGAATCAGGATTCGAGACCACTTCTGTTGAGTTTGGATTTACGTTGCGAATTAAAATAAGTATATGGACCGCTATATTTGGAGATTGGACAATCCAGAGGCCAAAACGATCTTGAAATGTGCGAAATTAGTATCTTGGGGCACACTCTGAGACAGTCACGAGATTTATACCATTGAATCTGGAAAAATGAGGTGATGTACGTAGATGAGGTTCGTTGCAATCAGATGTATTATATGATTGTACAGACTCAAAACGTACGACCATTTATTTGAGAATTTAAATAAATGGAATAAAATTTTAATATAAGTCCACCTTATCGTTCCTTCCCTCTCTATTTCATTTACTGTTCCATTCCTAGAAAGAAAAATCGTACCTTCTCACAAATTCCATTCAAAAACTAAAATCAATCAATCCGCTGAATGATAAATTGTGAAACCAGATCCATTAAGATCGTAGGGACGAGAGCTTTGCGATGACCATGATGGAATTATGATCGAATGCGATTGGCTATGTCGACCTCTTCATGGCCGAATCTAGGGTTTGAGATCGTCAGAGATTTAGGCAAAGATAGGTGGATCCGAGATTGGTGTTGCGATTCTTGTACAAATGTGCATCCTCCCCTATGTTTTGACTATGTTCGATCATATGGATCAAAATGCATTCATCCATGCCCGAGTCCTGTAGCTCGCAACTTGATCAGGTCGGTCTCCTCTAGGCTTAATCGAGTTGCTCCATTTTGGATTCGGGCGGAGAGCACATGTAGGGAGATCCGTAGATGAAAGTGGATTATGAGTTTATCGAGTATTGGCCAAGAAATCGAGGGATGAAGAGAAGGGATATGCACAGCCTGATATTCATGACCTGGACACATTGATTTGAGAAGAAAGGTTAGGGTTAATTACAATAATTAATTATTTAGTTAATCTCGATTCTTATTATATCTATATCTTTCGCATACGAGGTCCATTTTGGATAAGGTTTCTTGCATTGTGCTCGTGACGGAGAGTTCTACGCTTGGGGATTAGTTTGGACAAATTTTATGGAGGTGAGTGATATTGTCTCTCACCATACTATAATTGGTTGTATAGTATTAGATTGACACTCGGGAATGATTTTTAATTTTAAATGTGATTTTCCTATACTTATACTCCTAGAAATTTTTTATAATTGAAATAAAAGTATTTTAAAATGATTTATATCGAATATTACATGTTTTCTATCAACGTGCCATTTTTAGGGAATTATGATTTGGGCTGTTTTTGATATGATTTCCCTATTGGTTGATATAGATGGATTATACATGTTGTATGTATGTTGTTCTATATATATGTATGGTTGTTAGATGTATGTTTGGTTGTTTGACTTGCTTGGTTGTTTTTGGTTGAAAATGACGATTAGCGATGATTGGGTGTTAGGGGAATATCTTATACGTTGGGGTTTCACATATGCGAAAACTAACAAGCGAGTTAAGTTGCAGAGGAGAGTTAGCATACGTGTCGACGAATCTGAGGTGGAAGATGAGGTTCGGACTTAAAGATGGATGCCAGATGTTTCCATTAAGTTTGTACTTATAAGTTTTGGTTAAGTACAAGACCAAGGTGGTTGGTATTCACTACTCTAGAGTGGTCAATGTCCATCACCATTATTGATTGGCGATTTGGTCAATCTTTGGCTTGGATGTTGAGGAGATTTCATGGTGTGTGATTTGATGGTTTTTTCGTGCGACCAACTTAAAGTCTTGATGTTGTTTCTCTACGACAAGTGAATTAGATGGCGAGGAGATGATGTGATGCTTCGACATGAGAGTTGGTACTTTAGATATTGGCTTGTATTGGGAGTAGGTTCAGTGGTAGATAGTTACAGGACTCTGTAGATCGTGCTACAGGTGTTTGCTCATTCGCATCATGGTGGATAGCGATGTACAACATGATGGAAAGCATTGTATCTTCGGTTTATGGCTCGTGGGGGTAGTAGGTACCGAAAATAAGACACTCCGTATCTTCGGTTTGTGGCTCGTGGGGGTAGTAGGTACTGAAAAGGCTTAATTTGGGAATCATGGAGTGAAGGAACATGGTGGGTTCTGGATAGTAGAAATTTTATTGAGCTAGTAAGGCTCAGATGGATGTGTATGTGTTAAGGGATTGTCGATGACTCGGAGTGTTTTCTGTTATACTTGAAGCAGGGGTATTGTATAGTGGGGACACCCATAGATTGGTAGCGAGGATCTTTATACCCTGGGCCATTTAGGTCTAGTATCCAGCTTTGGGCTATGAGACATGTATCTGGATATGGACTGCGAGATACAAGAGTACAACGTAGAACCGGGATTTCCAATAGTCCTTGGTAAAAAGGAGGCCATACGAGTTATCATATATCTAGAACACACTGGGTGGCAGATAGTATTGTTTAATGGATGTATGTTTGCTATGGTTACTTCACTAGCCATTTGTCACCCTAGGGATGCATATGAGGTGGGTATTGTGCACATGGATACCTCGATACCCTGGACATTTTAGTTAGCACGGAGTAAGTATTATGGATGGAGATTCCTAGGTATCCCGATAGATACTAAGTAATGAAGTATCCTTTATGCTGTTGTAGAGTAGCATATACTTTATCGACTTTTATAGCATCTTGAGATTGTTTATCGCTTATACCTGACCTGACCTGAGGTTTTATGCTTTACTTCTTATTATCTTGGGTACTCTTAAATGAGTAGATTTGAGAGCAGGTATGGACGACATATTGAATTCTATAGATGGATTAGTAGAAGGGGACGGTTACTCATACTTATATTTGAGCTTGTTTTTGTATATTCCGCTTTGTGACACTGTGGATCCTTGATAGTGTTTGAATTACTATTATTGGAGACAATTTATCTGTTGATTTTATATATCAGTTGTATAAACTCTTTTACTATACTGTATAACTCTGTGGATCTTATACTCTAATGATTAGTTCATATTATTATTACTGTCTCGATTGTTTAATACGTGTGTTGGCTATTATATTTTATCTGATGCGATGTGAGATACCCGATAGGTTATTTAGTTATTTGATGTTTCCTTTTTCTTCTTTTACATTCTCTTCTCTTCTATTTTCTCTTCTTTAATTCTTTTCTTTCCTTTGACAACTGTTCTGCATCGTAGGTGCATAGCGGCCGTTACACTTATGGAAATTAAATGTTTTACCTTTATCACCAAATTTCGATTTCCAACTCATACTATCCCTCGGTTAAAAAATGAAGCCAAGTAAGTCAGGGCACAGGCTGCTCCTGGCCTTGCCTAGACACTCCAATTTTTAAATCTCATAGATAGTAATGAATCAACTTTCTTAATGTTTGGTATTAAGGATAAAACTAAATTCTTTTCATGAAATAAATCAAACTTTAGACTTTTAAAACATTTAACTCACACTTGTGCTTGATTTTAACATCACAAATATTTGTAAAACACTTTAAAACACTTTTTAAAATATTCCTTTAAAGGCCTAATTATATTTGTAAGTGTATCAAAAAGAAGGGTTAAAAATAAATGTCTTAAAACATTGTTTAGTATAGAACCAAAATCAATTACAGTTAGCTTTATCTTTAAAACAATCTTTTCAAAGACTTTTTCATTTATAAAATACCATTTATAAATCAACTTACTATTATATTTAAACCAAAACTCCTCCAAAGATTTAAGAATGTCAACACTTATTTAGTCAAGTAATAAGTTTTTCTTAATAACTTTACGAAATCATTTATTATAACAAAGGTGTTATAATCCATGAATTCTTTCTCAATCTTCAGAAACATTTATCACAATAATGGTGTTGTAATCCATGCTTCGATTTCACTTTCAATAAACTCAAAAATACTTGAAATATAGTTTTTAAAACATTCATTTCAAATATCACTTAAAAATAAAATCTCAAGTTTAATATATATAAAATTTAAAATCATTTCCTTTCCTTATTTTTCAAAATAAAAATTTATTCTTTACATATTTATATAAATTCCAAATCACTTTTAAAACACTTTAGTATAGGTTTGAAAGACACTCCAAAAAGATCGAAGAAGAAAAATCAAGTTTAAAACCATTTTTATAAAAATTGGAAATAGTGCTGCAAAACTGCAGGTAAAAATAATATGAAAATTTCCTTTAAATCGGTTCTTTTGAAATTAGAATTTTCTTCATATTTTTAAAAAGTACAAATACTATACTTTATTTTTATAAAAACATACTATGAGTCTAGTATGCATTCACAAAATTCAGAGAAATTTCAAGTCGGCAAAATCCATTTGAAAGTTGTTTTAAAACATGACTTTCGAACTGCAAAATGCAACCAAATGCTTTCTAACTTTTAAAATCTTTAGAGTTAGGTTTTATAACCTTTCCTAAGCCATCAAAACTTTGTTCAAACAATAATTTAAAAGCATGACCAATGCAAAAACAAGCACAAGAGCATCACGCACATATTTCAATCAAACTTCAACATAAGCAACATAAGTATAAAAGTAAATCAACATTGGCGAGAAATCCCTTAGTCTTTCTCTACAAAAGTCCCCGAAAAATCACATATCTATATATGCATTTCAAAGTGTTCCATAGTGACCTATTCGCTACGAAGACACTTCGAATTCCTCTTTTTGTTCCATGCCAAACAATTGTTATTTATGCCATCTGCTTCCAAACTAGAATTAATTCCAAACAATTAATATACACAAGTATAAACAACATAAATAACAACTTATATTTTTCAACATTTTGTCAATTCTTAAAACCATTATAAAGTGAGATTAACTCACTTTTTCCAAAGCTAAACTTCTAATAAGATGCACAAACTTCGCACTCAACTAAAAAACGATCCAAAGCAACCTCTTTTCTTACTTCAAGCTCGACTAAAGCCCCGAAACTCCCCCTTGCTCATGGTCCTAGCTAAAATGGAGTGCTTGGCTCCAAAACTTATGGCTTTGGAATGGTGATGAAGAAGACAATATTATTCTAGGTTTGTTTAATATTTTAGATGAGAAAAAGGGTAATTTTTTATGTGTTTTACTTAAGAAAGTTTATGGAGACAAGAAGGAAGAAGATGAAGAAATAAGAGCAATGTAGAAGAATGGAAGTGTATAGGAAAAAGTGAAGGCAAGGGTGTATATTTATAGAATTTGGCAAATGAGGCAAATTACTTTAATACCCTTTGCCAAAATTATCCTCCTAACCCTTGTCATTTCAACCATCATACCATGCACCCATATGCCACCCATGTGGCCTTGATTACTTGCCATCCCATCACATAAAAAGGAGAAAATGCATTGGCAAAAGTCTTCCCTCCTTAATTACCTTCTAGAAAATGGTTTTTAATTAACATTTTCCATTAGTGAATTACTCTTTCTTATATGTTATGTATATTGTTATATGTGTGCTAGTGTGTGTACAACAACATTGCAACAACTTTCGTTCCGTAAAAATTCAAAAATCCGAAATTTTCGGTCACATTTTTAATTTTTCATCGAACAATTTATTTATGTAAACTAATTTACAAAATGAGCTTACCATTATTATTTATTAATTAAAACGAGTTTAATAATGCTATTAAATCCATTTAATCAATATTAAATTCATAATTCAATTATTTTAATATAAAGTGTTCACATTTTTTCCGGATGTTACAACAATTTTAGCTTCGGAACTTCGGTGATGCTATTTCAATAGTGAATGGAGTCGGGTCCTAATGATGGTGGCTCGATGTTTTAAGCCGTAGTGTGAATGGTTATCCACAAAGGGCGGGTTCTTGAAATGACCCATGGATAAAATGTTGAATGGTTCTATCATGGAAAGAAGGAATGTGGAATGGTTCATTGAGGATAATGGAAATTAGACAGAGCAAGAAAAAGGCTTGGATACGCGTGTTAAGGGATCGTTGATACTTAGAGTGTCTTCATGGGTACTTTGTTTGGCTATATCGGTTGAATAGATCTGTATACCCTGGACCGGTGGAATGGGTCAAGTATCAGTTCCGAGCTAAAGGCAATTACACTGAAAACTGGGATTTATCCATTAATCCCTAGTAAAGGAATGGTCACATGAGTTATTATATATCCAAGGCACACTGAGTGATAGTAAGGATTGTTTGATGGATGCTATGTCTGTGCTTGTGTTGTTTTCTTCTGTAGTCTATCACTCTAGGGATGTCACTCGAGATTAGTATGTTTTTATGTGCTAACTCTTTGGTTGTGCACCTTTATGATTTTGTAGAGTAGCATATTATGTTTGTTATGTGCTAACTCTTTGGTTGTAGGGACAGGTTAGGTATGGCTTGTATACCCTTATTTCTTACTATATCGACATGTATAGTATTTTGAGATTCATTTATCGCTCACACCAGACTATTGTCTGACTTGAAGTTTTATGTTTTGCTTCTTGTTATCTCGGATACTCTTAAATGAGTAAACTATATAGCAGGTCTAGGTGTACGTGGTGGCAGCGCAGAGGACAAGAAGGATGGAGCTTTCTCGTATTATATATGGATATTCTATTGCTTATTCCACTTTGCAACACTGTGGAGTCCAGATAGTGTTTTCTTTACTATTATGACACAGTTAATTTGAGTTTATTTCCATTTTGTATAAACTCTATCGCTATGTTGTATAACTCTATGTATTTGTACTTTGATATTTGGTTCACTTAGTTATTATCGTCTCTCATGTTTTATATTTGTGATGATTATTATATTTTATTCGATGCGCTGTGAGATATACGACAAGTTCTATGATCTTTTATTACTTTTCAACCCTTGAAAATCGTTTGGTTATGTAACATCTCCCATTTTGAGGCCTGAAACTAAGTGCTAGAGATGCTATAGTCATACATAGTATTAGTTTCTAATGACAAAATGCGGCTATGTTAATCATATCAATCATCAGAAGCACATAAATATGAAAATTTTAAACACGGTTCAGTAATAAACTTTTACATTTCATTTCAAAATAAGAGTTCATATTCATTACATGATCCCGTTTGCAATCCCATGTTCGGAGAAATTATAATTATTACAAAATACTCCAAGAGCGACATATGAAAATGCCCTTTGGTTGATCAGAGTCTAATAATACGCGATAGTTGTAATTTCTGTAATTACATCCATCCAAGAAAAATGAAATACATAGCAGAAAAATAAAAACCCTAGTAATAGCTAGCTTGCCTCCTGCATGTCTCCGCAAGCTTATTCGTTTGATTGGGAACCTAAAATCCCTTACTCTTGACCTACTCAAATGAGTACCCAAGTGTTTAAGGTGAAAAATTAAAACTTTGGGGCAGACAATAGTCTGGTGTGAATAATAACCTACCGTCTCGAGCCAAAAATAGATATACAATGAGATCATGTCGTTGAGTCGAATGGGTTTTCCCCTCACTAGTGCTTAACTACATATATTAACCATATACTGTGCTCCTGCATCCACAAAGTCAGAACATAGAAAATAAGCATTTGCAGTCATCACACATGGTTACATAAATTAACCATAGTCTAATGCAACATACATTAGATTATCCGTCCCAATTTATTAGACTATTTGTCTTAATTCGCATTAATGATTAGCGGCATCGGTATAAAAGAATTATACTTAGCATACTTTGGCTACTATGCTGCCAAAGATACAAGGTCAAAGTTAAAAACAGGCGGCATCATTGCCTCTATATAGATGATATCGAAAATAATTAAAATGGTGGCTTGCGGCGTCATTTAAAGCAATGGTGAAAACATGCAGCATCAATGATTGCGGCATTAATTTTTAAGCACCTAAATGAATTACGATATTGCGATGCCGCCAATAATAGGTTGCCAATGAGTCCACTTCGACCTGGTTGGAATTATTCCATAACTACCTAAGTAGTTATCGTAAGCTTCCCTCCATATTAATGTCGATTCTCAAAGCTACAGCGTTATCTTAGCTTTGGTATGGATAAGGGCGGCATGACATTATCGTAATTATCATGAAAACTGATTTATTACTACTAAAAGCAATTTCTTTTCACAAATCTTAACTCTTGTCCAATTTCTATTGAAAAATGCAATAGTTTTTCCCAATTCTTTTAAGAAATACCATCATGTCAAGTTTTAAAGTCCTAAAATCATTTTTCAACATAATTAATTATTGGTTAAAATTCTTCTCTAGCAAAATAAATTCATAATAATTCGAACCGCTTGGGAAAGATCCTCAAAAAAAAATCAGAAGTATCATATTATTTTCCATATAAAGATTTCGAGGCCAAAAACTATATTTAATTATTTATAATAGTTAAAATACAAAATAAACCCAATTTCCACCTTAGGAAATTCATACAATATTCAATTTAACCTGGAAATTTATGAAATTAAAAACCCTACTCCAAATCAACGTTTTACACATATACTAGAAAATCAAAGCAACTGGAGATTAAAAACTTAGGTTTTTACCCTTAAAACCAATTCAAATAATTTCATAAAAATTCCATAAATCATTACTCTATCCAAATAATGGATATACAACCAAAACATGGCATAAATCGTCAAGAAATTCATGTATTACCCATAGCCAAATTCAAAAATAACAACTAGAGATGTTTTTCTTATTATTCACCTTAGATTTGATGTTGGAGTTGAGATTTAATGTTGCTTTTGTTTCCCTAAGCTCTTCCTTGAATTCCCCTTTTAATTTCGGTCCTCTCTAGCTTGTTAATGGTCAGCCCCTTCTCTTTTTCTTTGATTGTTTATGTTTATGTAAAATGAGAATGAAATGGTAGACGGTGAGTGTTTAAGGGATAAAAGGATGACTATTCCTATTTTGCCTCTCTCATTTTTACCCTTTCATATTAAGTTTAAAATAATCTTATTAATTAATTAGTTAAGGCCTAACCTTGTTAATTATCAAATCTCATCCCCATGTCTCACTACATTATTCTATTTAATCTATCTAATTAAATTTCCCGAATAATATTAAACTAAAATTAGGGGTGTTATAGGTTAGGCATGGCAACAACTCGCTATTTATATTGGGTGTCAGTGGTGTATGGCGGTCATCACATTTCACATCAGAGCTTAGTTTACACGATTTACCTGAGCTGATACCATTGTCCAAAAGAGATAGGTAATGAGTTATTACTTAGTATGGATTGAGAATATATATATATATATATATATATATATATAAAAGGGCATACTTGTTATATATTTTGGTCTGTAAAACTATATGGTAGTATATATAGTATATAAGTCGCATGCACACGCAGCTACCACTGATGCAATTTTCTTTATGAGAGACTGATCATTCTTATTACAAATCAAGAATGAGCCGACATACAAGAAATACTATGAGGAACTCTATCTCTGGAGTAGAAGAAGGAGCGTGTTTTAGGGTTGCTGTAACATCCCCTATTTTGAGGCCCGAAACTAAGTGCTATATGGATGTTGCAGCCATCCAAAGTATTAATTTTCGATGACAAAATGCGGCTAAATCATATCAATAATATCAGAAGCACATAAATATGAAATTTTAAAAAACCTCAATTCAATAATAAGCTTTCACATTTCATTTCATAAATAAGATTTCATATTCACTACATAATCCTGTTCGGTCCCTCGTTCAGAGAAAATATAATTATTACAAAATACTCCAAGAGTGACACATGAAAATGCATCCTTGGTTGATTAGAGTCTAATATTTGACAGTTATAACTTCTGTCATTACATCCATTTAGACATAAAACAAAACAAAAAATAAAAGATCCTACTAATAGCTAGCTTGCCTCCTGCATGTCTCCGGAAGCTTATTCGTCTAATTTAAAACCCTAAAAACCCTTACTCCCGGCCTACTCAAATGAGCACCCAAGAGTTTAAGGGGGAAAAAATCTTTAGGTTAGACAAAATGTCTGCTGTGAATAATAACCTGCCATCTTGAACCAAAATAGTGAAATCGATTTTCCCTTCACTAGTAACTTAACCAATTATATCAATCAAAATTCACACATCTGCAACCATAATGGTTAGAACATAGTTAAATAATCATTGCAGGCATGAAATATTAACAAGTCTGATTGATCCGTCTTCATAGTGTTATACACTCACTTATCCCATCCAAAATCATATAATGGATTATCCTTCCAATTTTAATAAACTATCCATCTAAATTTAATATAACTATCCATCTTATATTTATGTGGACTACCCATATACCATATAAACATTATGTGGATTATCTATCTCAGGCCATATGGACTACCCATCACCCATGGTTTATCTAATTAAAAATTTAAAATTCATGTAAACTATTCATCACACATGTTTCATTTGTCTAAAATTATGTGGACTATTCATCACACATATCATAGTGTTCCAACTATGAACCCATCATGAACCATATAGAGACTATCCATCTCTGGAATTATGTGCACTATCCATCGCACATCTTATAGTTTTCCTAGAACCCTTATGAACCCATCAAATATAAATTTATAATTAGAATATAACATTATTCACCCAAGTGCCCAACCTATGTCTATTGGTATCCCCAATTAGGTAGTCAACCCTAACTTATGGCATATCAAAAATAATATACATTGGTATCCCCAATGAAGTTGTTGAACTCATAAAACATATGGCTTTTTGGCCCATTAATATAAAAAATTCAAAATAGAAAGTTTACGGCATCCATGCCTTTAAAATGATATCGAACCCCTATCCGAGATTCAAAAACAAAATTCTAATTTTATAAATTTTAAGGCCAAGCTGCCGAAATCATAAGGTTATCGACTTTCTTAAAACATAGGCTATCTCACCTTTAAAACATACATTTAGTTTGCAATAGAATACAAGGCATCTGGACCCATAAAGCATTAGTTACGAAATGAAAGAGTTACGACATCAAAGCCACATAACGTGGTTGTCGAAAATAAGGGAAACATGTGATGTCGGAGTTAACAAGCTACGACATCAATTACTCAAGTCGAATTCAATTTCTTATGGCATTAATATTTTAAAAAACCATGATGTCGAAAATATGTTACTTCTGCTATTATGCCGCAAAACAATTAATATCAAAAATGATGACTTACGACATCAAAATGTTAAATCATTTGATATCGACTTTATAAAACTACTGTGACTATGCCGCTACTTGAAGGTTGTTGGAAATAAAGACATGCGGCATTAAAACCTTTAAATCATAGGTTTCAAAATTGAAGACTTACAGCATCAATTTCGTGTGATATGGGTTTCAAAAACAAAAGGAAAAGGGATGTCAGAATGGTTCTGGTGAGTTATGAAATCACTGATGTCGAAATAATGGTATGCCAAAGTCCATATATATATATATGTATATGTATGTATATAGATATATATTAATGCCAAAAATGGACATCAACACCTAATAGAATCTAGTAGAGATTAAATGAACAATGAAATTAAAACAGAGAAAATATCATAAATGAACACACAGATTTTTATAGTGGTTCGGCAATCTTGGCCTATGTCCACTTCATATTTTTATTGATCTGGCACTTGATTATAATTACAAGAATGTTTAGATTAGCTAGGATCCATTAGCACAAGAATGAAGAATAAAAATGAAAGAGCCTTCTAGTAGAAAGAAGGATCTCTTTTTTGACGCCATGCCTGCTATATTTACAAGTGAAGACGTGCATGGATTGGACTGAAATTTCGACAGAAGGTTCAGGAGACCACCCAAAAATTTTCAAGCCCAACGGGGCCTAAAATAGGGATCGGTACCTATCCCTATTAGTGTCCTAATAGGTTGTGATCCCTATGAGGGGTTCCCCATGATGTGAGCTACTTGCTCCCCAAATTTCATGCAATTCGGACACATGGTTTGTGAGATATTGCATTTTCCGTGAAGTACTATTGCTTGATTTTTGATTTTTGCTGAGCCCTCCAAAGGGAGTTATTCTGATCCCTCCAACTTCCTCCAACAGGAATGAGATTCCTAGGGGGTGTTTCACATGTTGTAGTAGGCTTGTACTTCAAGTTTCATGTCAATTGGATGACTAGAACTTGAGTTATTGCTCAATCTTTGGTGCAATGTGAGTTGTCTCCTAATTCTAGCTGATCCCTATGGAGGGAAGAGGGCCCCTCCCACTTTCTTCATCCTTTTAAGAAGCGATCCCTATGGTAGGCTCCCTAGGGTCCCGACATCTTGTTACCAAAGTTTCATGTGTAATGGATCTGTAGAATTTGAGATATCGATCGAGCATCATTGAATTGAGCTGTGGAATGATACAATCCATAATGGTGAATATGGATCGTACCTGATCCATCTTCAGGGAGTAGTGAATTTTCATGCTTCGGCTTTGCTACTGCTTCATATTATCGTCTATGCTTGATTTTAGGACCCCACAACCATCGCTCTAGGCTACTGGCCTTGCTGAAAGTTGAGTCTAACTTGTCCAGTTAGTTCGGATATAGCCGAGTCAAAATGTCGGATAACAATATATCTATACTATTATATTATTACTGAGTTCAATTTGAAGAGCGCACAAGCCCTCTCTGTGTTTTGTGATACCAACAGTCGTGTTTCTTATTTTTTTCATGGTCGTACCCAACTCTCCTTCGTTCTTTTATCCTCCAGACCCTAAATATCAACGTTCCCCTTTGCTAATATATCAAAGTCGGCTTTTCCTCTGATAATAGTCGCTTCCCTGTAGCTTCGAACCTCCACCCAATCCACTCCTCCTTTATGCATATAGAAACTAATATGATATTCGAGGCAGTCTCTGCCAGATTGAATTCATTTTTTAGGGCTTCTCAGATTCGAATTGTTGATTTCTTCCTTCGGTACTCATTTACTGAAATCTTTTCTTTAATTGCTAAAATTTGTTACTACCTCATCTAATCGCTTCATGTGATTCCGTTTATTCTTGATTATTGTCTGCGTTTAATTTTGATACAGTTAAAAAAAGTCTGCTTTATCAAATTTTAAACGAATCTGATTACTCAACTAAGTTAATAATAGATTGTAAAATAAAGTAATGATATTGTTAATTCTGGTTTGAATCAGCAAATTTCGTTTTTTTCCTCAAACAATAAGAAAAATTCAAGTTTGGTTTAATGTTTATGGCATGTTTGAATTTTATCACTACCCTGAATACTTTAACCACAGGTTCACCAAACAATACCTAAGGATTTTTATTGCAAATGCTTATAGGCCTATACATATAGTTTTGAATGTGGTAGAAGACTAAGCATTCATGAATAAAAATTTGGTAGCTTTACATGGGACATCGAGAAATTTGTATTCCCTCTTAAGATTCACATGCAAGTCACATAAAGTAGTAATGAAATTTAATTTCTAGGACTAGATTATAAATTATCCTTAAGTTATACTGTTCTTACAGTTTTTGTTTTTACATTTAGTTTTGATTCTTACATTTTCTATCAGGTTGTTGCTTTTGTTCGCGCAGCATCCTATCAAGCCTTTGATGTTGGGCTTATTGGCAAGCACTTTATGTTACTCCTAATGTTTTATGTCAAAATGCAGGTAGTTGCTATAATGAGTAACCTACTACACCTTTAGGTGGATTGTTATGGATGTGGTTATCTACATAACATATCTTTTTATTCTATTTTCCGAAAAAATCAACAATGGTAGATTCAGCGAGAATCATATTCGTTGTATAATTATTCGGTTGTAGTGAGTTACACCTAGCTCTTTCCCTCATCTTAGTAATTT
Source organism: Allium fistulosum (assembly GCA_030737815.1). Taxonomy (NCBI): domain Eukaryota; kingdom Viridiplantae; phylum Streptophyta; class Magnoliopsida; order Asparagales; family Amaryllidaceae; genus Allium; species Allium fistulosum. The sequence continues at coordinate 16,222,497 of JASFAW010000015.1, read as the reverse complement.
ATATTCATTATCTTTGTTTGACAAGCTTACTTTATTATAGTGCAGCACACTACAGTGATAGTTGTGCTCTTATCTTGCTTCTTGTGATTTCATACAAATATTTTGGTTTTAAAATATATAAGTGCTTTCTCATTATTATTTTGACTTTGAAAAGACTGAATACTTTTTAAAATTATCCATTAAGTTATTGCTTGCACTTATCCAATATTCTTTCCTTCACCATCCAGATAGTTTATCATTTCTCATCATTGTATGATGAGTGTTTCTTAATTGATTAACGTATAGTACAATACTCAATTATTATTTAATTCTACTTATGTTTGCATGTTAATTTCGTACCATGTTTTAAATTTATACGATGAACATAAATTAATTGATTTTTGATACTATTTAAACCTTACAATAAATTTGTCAAGTTTTATACACCAAATATTACAAGTAAAGGACATATAATTGTATAACTAAGCCTATAATCCATATCCGAGCCTGTGACAATAACAAAGAAACACATTCTTCATCGTACTTTGATAGACTTTTACTTTAGTTGCACTTCATTTTGGTATTAAAAACAGCTAGCAATTAATGAAATAATTTACTGCATTGTTTTAGATGCATATATACATTTTTCATTGCAGCTCATATAGTGGAAAAGGAATAATGGAACGCACAAAGGAAAGTATACTGCATTTTGTGTTTCCTTTAGGTGTACCATGAACATATCAGGTAATAACTTAAATACTTTTATTATGATTTGTTTCATGTTTGTGTGAACAAGGTGTTATTTTATACTTTAGGAATTCATATTTCATGAGTAAATACACAGTGCCAGACATACAATTTTCTGTCTCTTGCTTTTTTTCACTATCGAATGTGTTGTACATGGTATTTGCGTAATTTGAGCTTTTATAGTAAAAAGTAAGTTTATTCTCCCAAATAGAATATGCAAATATGTATACTTCATACACTTTATTTGTGTTGATTTATGTTACGATCGACAACTGTTTTCTTTCTAAGAAAATAATTTTTTTCGCTGCACAAGAAAGGAATTAACTGATTACCTAAATATTAATTTACTTCATATTTATTTTGCAAATTTTCAATACCCAACATAAGATGCTTAAAGAATTAGTCCGTTTCTACATGTGAAATTCACAAAAAAGGTTCGAGACAGTGTGCAAATTCAAATTTGAATGCAGGCACAACTTTTAAGATAAAAATAATAATTAAACATCTTACTTGCTTATACACACGCACATCTCATCGAAATACGGAATGAAATAAAAGGTTCAAAATAAAATTGGAATTTCTCTATAACTCTATGTTACTAGGGTAGCGTACATAATAGGGAAACCTAAGATGCAAAAATAGGGACATGGTATATACCAATATCCAGTGTTTATACGCATTAATATAAATAGACCATTCACTATACTTTCATCCTTTTCCATCATAATTACTCCAAAGTTGAAAAGTCTTATTTTTTGGTTACTCACCCTTTACTGTAACCAAAAATTATTCAAACCATGTTAATTCATATAAGCATTTGCAATAAATATTAAATGATAAATCATTGAATATCGAATATTGAATTTGTATGAAATTTTAAACAAATATTTGAGCATAGAAGACATGTTTTATGTTCGCGGGTAGCGACAAGATAAATTTTCTCATCAAAGTAATTGTTTTAATCTCTTAACCTATTATGTTAATTAATTTTTTTATAAAGTGAATCTAAATGGAGCAAATGAGTTTGCATTATAGATATATATTAGATTAAGCGACCATTCAAATTTATGCTAGCTTATTATTGCTAATATACAATATATCGCTGGTAAAGCTGAAGGAATTGGTAATATTCATAGTTTATCGGGCTTGCGCCCTACTTATACTTATACGTATTATGCATGCATAACTACTATTATATTACACTTTATTTTTCTACCGTGATATTTTTCTTTAGCCCATGCCTCATAAATTTTAAACCATCCACCATCTAAAATTTCAAGTTATTCACTGGAATCAATATAACATGCATCATGTGAATTCAGATTATTAGTACAATCATTTTCAATTATTTGATCGGACAATTCTGGACCATCATCTAATAGAAAAATTTTGTACAAAAGGAATTGCAAAACAAAGTATTGATAGAGTAAGATCTATCAATTCTCTTCCAAATTATTGTGTAGTAGTCCTGCATTACAACTTTGTATAATTTTGAACTCCATTATCATAACCTAAACCAAAATTTACACAATATCGATGTTTGAGAAGTGATATCACCAAAATTAAATTTTTAGAGCACCCTTATTAACAGTTGACACTTTTTGGAAAAATAATTTAGACTTATTTGAATATTTGATGAAAAGTTTTGCACAATTTAACATAAATCATATAAAATAGTGAATTTCCTATAATTGATTTCATTTATTTTTTGTTGTAAGCCAGTTAATCTTTTATGTTACTCTTGGCATCTTCATGCTTCTCACATTGGGTTATTCATTTTTTGCTTAATATTTTTTCGTTTGGAACAAAGGCACATAATTTACCTTACTATTTTTGGAATAAAAAAAATAATCCCTTAAACATTTATCTTGGTTTTCGAAATTTATGGCCTCAGTCATTGTATATATTTGGTTATTCTTCCAACGTCAACTTATAATGAGACATCTGTATTTCATTGCTAATGAAATTTGTGGTATTCCACTGTTAATGCAATTTATTGTGAATATATGTAATGAATGTGCTTATCTTCATCCTTCATCCAATAAAAGGAAACTCATTCAAGGACTCATCTTCTTTAATTTAAATGTTTAGCTACATGCCACCTTTAACGGTAATTAACCTATAATATAATATAAAATTCAAAAGCATTTCTAATATATAACATATTTTAATATATAAACTATTTCTATTATCTAAACTATTTCTAATATATAAACTATTTAATCTATATTTTAATATATATTAGAAATAACTATATGTATATATTAGAAATAGACCATTTTTAGAAATATTTGCATATATAACCTGTTCACTTGCGATATATATTAGAAATAGTATATATATTAAAATAGGTTATATGTTAATATATATATATATTAAAAGTTGTCTATAAATTTAAAATAATATATATTAAAATAGTTTATAATTTAAAATAGGTTATTGGTTAAATAGTTTATATATTAGAAATAGTTTAGATATTAGAAATAGTTTATATATTAAAATAGGTTATATAATTTCTATTTGTCTATTTCAGAGACTAGTATTGTTTAGGTTATGATGTTCCATGTGTTTGTATTGCAGCTGTCAAATAATAATAAAGTAATAGAATTTTTTTACCCATTGAAAATAAAATGAGAAGCACTAGACTTTCAAATGCTTACTTTTTTCCACTAAGAAAAATTATATTATTCTATAATATTATCACACAATCAAACTGAAGGAAATATTTATCTCCATAGCTTTGATCAATGTTATCTATTTTTTATTGGCCACGACCAACATGCTGTTGCAAAAAAGGAAAGGCGCAATGAAGTTCTCTAAAGGCAACTACTAAATGTGTTTATTAAATGTGTTTGTTAAACTAACTGCTATTTGTTTACTCATTACAGGTTAAATTATGGTGCCTACTAATAAGATTCTGAGATTATATGCTTGCATTCAATAGGCGATGAAGTTCCTATTAAGAAGATGAGAAGATTATCAGAGACATTAGCAATTTAAGATTAGTAAATTTTTTAAGGTTGACATATGTAATGGAAGTTAAAATCGAACTCTTAGGATGGCTATTTAGGATATGCAAACACTGAATAGATGTTCAGTCTTAATATTAACAAATCAATATTGGAGAAGAAGATAAAAGCTGAAAATGTTTGGAGCTATATTTGCACAGTCTGTACTTTCATTTGCACATACAGAATAGTTGCGAGTTTTATCTTATCTTCCTATCTCATGGCATATGTGTTTTTTATTTTAGTTGAAGTTTTGAACCAATATGTAACAATACCAAAATATAAATGGTGTTGTTTTTGATATGATTCTTTTATATTTTGAAAGAGTGCTGGGTAATCTTAGAAACCATCATAGATGATATGAAGACCACTTAGAAAGCAGAGTGATGTACTTTTACTCTTGCATTTGAATTGTTAACTGTTACATAGAAAGCGCCGACTTCAACGTAATGTAATTTCATTAATTTATTCCGTTAAGATTATCTTCCAAATGAAAATTTGTGCATTAGTAACAATAATTTTTCAGTGTATATATACTTTAAAGAAAAGCACTACTGTGAAGTGATATTAAATATACGATCCACCGACGAAGTCAAATTTAAAAACTAGAACTTTAAACAGCGCAATCACAAACATATTGAAATTTGAATTGTTAACAAGTTATTTTACAATAGACCGTATGCGAAGCACGGGTTCACACTAGTGTGTGTGCATATATATATATATATATATATATATGTGTGTGTGTGTGTGTGTGTGTGCGCGCGCGTGTGTGTGTGTAACCTCAACCAGAATAGATTCACTCCATACCAACATAAGTTGATATCGTATGCATCGATTCACGTTGATGTCAAAGTTTGGTGACAAGGACATCAACCATCATGGGCATCCGACATTCTAACATACGACATGGCAGTATCGTAATTAGTAGAAAAATGGTTCTATTTCTATATAAAGAAATTTTTTTAACAACTCTAATCCCTTATCAATTTTCTATTGGTTAAAGCAAACTTCATTAATTTCTTTGCAAAAAGACCGAGGCAAGTCAGTATTATCTTTCCAAATCGATTTTGCAACCCATCAATTAATATTATTATTTAATATTAATTATAAGCTTTTCTAGCTTATTAAATTCAGAGAAATTCATAACCTGTGGGAAAAATCACAGAAAATCGGCATTTATATATTCTTTCTTCTGTAAAAATTCCGAAAGCAAAACGATTATTTAATTATTTTTAATAATTAAAAATCAAAATTAAACGATTTAATTCTTAGGAAATTTATAAAATATTCGTATTAACTTGGAAATTTTGAAATTAAAATCCATCTCCAAAGTAATGTTTTACACAACATACAGAAAATCAAATCAATCGGATATTAAAAACTTAGGTTTTATCTTTAAAACATATCAGAATAATTCCATAAAATTTCCATAAATCATTATTTTACCCAAACAACGATCAAACATCCATAACATGGAAAAACAATCAAGATCAATTCAAAAATTTGCCACAACCGAATTCAAACACAAATAATAGAGATGCTTAATTAATATTCACCTTAGATTGGATGATGAGATTTAATGGAGTTTAGCTTCCCTAAGCTTTGCCTTAGTTTCCCCTTCTTTCTTCCTTGATTATGGCTGGCCTCTTTGTTTTCTTTTGATTTTTTTGTGAATGTAAAACGAGAACGAATGTGAGAGGGAGGGCTTAAGGGATGAAATAAGGTTATATTCCTAATTTTCCCCTCCCATTTATTCCCCTCTTTTATAAGTTTTAAAACAATCTTATTACTTGATTAGTTAAGGCCTGATCCAATTAATTATCAAATCTCATCCTCCTTATCCCACTACATTATTTTATTTAATCTATCTAGTTGAATCTCCTGAATAATGTTAAACTAAAATTAGGAGTGTTACATATTCCCCTCCTTAAAGAATTTCGTCCTCGGAATTCAGTAAGGACCAAACAATAAGCATATCGAACATGCAAACAATTGTAAAAAAACAATGTTAGTATGTCCTACCAGCCAGAAAGTTTATACAACAAATATAAAACATACCATCATACAACTCATGATAAGTATCCCTAATCCTGTCATCCGTTTTCCAAGTAAAGTCTTTCTCGTTGTCACTCCACTAGACCTTCACTAATCTGTTTGTCTTGTTCCTTAGCCTCTTTTCATCTCTAGCCACAACCCAAGTTGGTTGTCTCACTAAAGTCAAATCCAGTTCCACTACTAAATCTTCCAATGCAATCGGAGCAATAGTATTATCTAGATCATGCACACACTTCCTTAGATGAGAAACATGAAAAACATTATTGACTCCTACCAAACTACTTTGTAACTCTACTCGGTACATGAGCTTTTCGATCCTCTCTGTAATAGGAAATGGTCCAACATATTTAGGTGTCAGTTTCCTTAACTTTCCAAATCGTACCACACCCTTCATCAATGATACTTTAATAAAAACACGATCTCCAACAGAGAACTCTAAATCCTTATGCGTTTTATTTGCATAACTTTTCACCCTAGACCGAGCTTCCCTCATCCTAGCTCGGGTTAACTCAATCTTCTCCGTGGCTTCTTTTACCATATCTGGACCAAGAACCGATCTGACTTCGATCTCCAACCAACATGCTGGTGATTTGCACGGCCTTCCATACAAAGCTTTGAAAGGCATCTTTCCTATACTAGTTTGATAACTATTATTATAGGAAAACTCAACTAAGTGAAAATGGTGTTGCCACGACCACCAAAATCTAATACACAAGCTCTTAGAAAATCTTCAAGTACCTTATTGACTCTCTTTGTTTGCCCATCCGTCTGTAGATGATAAGCGGTACTCATCTTAAGCTTGGTATCTAACACTTCCTGTAGACTCTTTCAAAACTCAGTAGTAATTAAAGTATCTCTGTCGCTAACTATATTGCTAGGAATCCCATACAGTCTAACAATTTTCTTTATAAACAACTTAGCTAATACAGGTGCTGTCATGGTCGACCTAACGGGAATAAAGTGCACGCTCCTGGTAAGTTTACCCACTAAAACCTAGATACTCTCATTTCCCTTATTCGACCCATCAATAAAATTCATGGATATAGAATCCCATTTTCAAATCGGTATATCTAAAGGTTGACGCAATCCATTTGGCTTCTGATGCTCGACTTTCACATGATGGCAATTCTAATATTAATTTACACATAAGCCTACATCCCTTTTCATACCTTACTAGAATAAACTCCTTTTTATCCTAATACATCTTAGTCCCTCAAGGATGAATAGTAAACTTTGATCAATGACATTCCCTAAGGACTTCCTCCCTTAGGTAACCAACATCTAGAATACACAATCGTCCCTTCTTTCTTAACCATCCATTTCGGTCAAGACTAAAATCTTTATATCATCAATATCGGTTCCAACTTCAAGCCTTCTAATCCATTCGACTAGCAATGGATCATCTCTCTGCTTAGAAGCAATCCTTTCGATCATCACTGGTCGAACTTCCAAATATGACAACATGGCAGTTTTCCGACTAGAATAAGCCGTTGATCTTAATTGCACACCCCTAGTAGTCAATGCTTCTAAATATTTCATTTTGCTATCATAGCTAACACCACATTCTGATGTTTCCTGCTAAGTGCATCAGCATCTTTATTTCCTTTTCCTAGTGTATCTTCAATACCAAAATCATAAGCTACTGAAAACTCTAGTCATCTCTACTGTCTCATATTCAACTCTTTTTAAGAGAATAAATACTTCAAAGACCTATGATCCGTAAATAACTCGAATCCTAAGAGGTAGTGACTCCATACCTTCAAAGCATAGCTCACTACTGCTAACTCCAAATCATGTGTCGGATACCTAACTTCATGTGGTCTGATCTATCGCGAAGCGTAGGCAATCACTTACCTCTTTGCATCAACATAGCTCCTAATCATGTTCCACATGCATCTGTATACACCAGCAAATCACAACTACAATTTAGCATAACTAACACAGGTGCATTGGTCAATAAATAACTTTTGGAATGCTTCCTCGTATTTGCTGGACCAACTAAACTTTACGTCCTTTCTGGTTAGTTTAGTCAGGAGTGCTGCAATTCGAGAGTAATCCTTAATGAATCTCCAGTAATAGCTAGCTAATCCAAGAGAACTCTTTATCTCAGTCACCATCTCAAGTCTCTTCCAGTTATTTACAGCTTCAATCTTAGCTAGATCCACAGACAATCCTCCTTCTGAAACTACATGACCAAGAAATTTCACTTCTCTCTTTCAAAAATGACACTTCGAAAAATTCACTTTTAGTTGTTGTTGCCCCAACGTCTCAAGCACTATTCTAAGGGGAATCTCATGATCTCTTTCATCCTTAGAATATATCAAAATGTCATTAATGAATATCAACATGAACCTATCCAAGTGCTCTCGGAAAATTCGGTTCATCAAGTTCACAAAGAAGGCAGGCGCATTAGTAAACCAAAATGGCACGACTAACCACTCATACGAGCCATACCTAATTCGAAACGCCGTCAAAGGAATACCGTCCTCAACCACCCTCAGTTGATGGAACCTTATCACCAAATCCAACTAAAAAACACTTTGGCTTCACTAAACTGATCAAATAAATCATCGATTCTCAACAAAGGATATCTATTCTTTATCGTTCTCATTCAACTTACGATAACCAATATACAACCTAAACGACCCGTCCAGTTTCTTCACGAACACAACAGTCGCTCCCTAAGACGAACTACTTGGTCTAATAAAACTCTTTCCTTCTAAGTCCACTGCTCCACCTTTAACTCTTTCATCTCAATATGTGTCATTTTGCTAGGCGGTCTACCAATGGGTTCAGCTCCAAGTTAAAGATCAATTTTGAACTCAATAGCTCTCCTCAGTGTTAATCTTGCAACTGGTTCAAAACATCTAAAATTCTCTTACAACTAAAACCCGACTTAACTCATCTTCCACCTCTGTTTCACCTAATAAAGTACAAACATCTATACTCGAACTCTCAACTGAGTATATAATTTGACCACTACTATTAGAGTGTCTTAATGATATTTTTCCTATCCTGGCAAAATATCCTAGCATCATGTTTGCTCAAACAATACATACCTAATATAATCCCAAAGCCCACAAAATCAAACATAAACAAACCGCGGGCAAAAGTATGAACTAACAACTCAAATTCTAGATGGTCACATCTCATCCCAAGAGTTGCATACCCTCATATTGGATTCACGACCCATAAGGAAGTAACAAGGTTTGATGGTTCTAAATCTAACTTATCTGCCAAACACTAAGAGATAAAAGAATGTGATGCACCACTATCAAATAATACTCTAATTGGTATGCCATGAATCAAAAGCGTACTCCCCATAATAGCCTTTCCCTTCTCCTCTGTTGTTGGCCTAGAAGATGATGGCTCTAAAACAAAGACCTTTCCTTTTTCCACCTTGGCCGCTTCGGGACATTTATTATTATAATGCCTTACCTGGTTGCAGTTATGGCACTTCACATTCTTCTTTCCCACAACCGTCTTACCATCACCAGGTCGACACTCATTAGCATAATATCCCTTCTTATCACACTTATAACAAACGATATCAGTTTTCCCTTTCTTGGCAGCTCCACCCTTCCGAGCTTCCTTCCCCTTGAATATATTTCTCTTCTTACTCCGAGAATTCTGGTTTCCACCAATTGATCCTTCCTAAAAATTGAAAGCATCTCCTCGTTCCTTATAGCCTTCTCCACCACTACATTACTTGGATTCTTGAGATGCGGCATTGTTGCCCTGGCAATCTCTGGCTTTAAACCCTGGATGAAATTTTCATTTCTCTTAATCACAGTATCTATGGTGGCATATCCATATCTGGACAACTCATCAAACTTAGTTGCATACTCTAGAACAGACATTTCCCCTTGCTCCAATTACATAAATTTCCTTAACAAAGTTCAATTGGCTATCTCAGACAAGAACCTTTCATCAAATCTCCTCCTAAACTTAGCCCAAGTCAATTCCTCTTCTGGTACACCTACGGTTACTCCGCCACCAGTACAAAGCAGCTCCCTACAACTGCCTTGATGCCAATCTCCTTTTATGCTCATAGTTCAAACCTAGATTAATAAAAGTCCTCTTATAGTGCATAGTCAGTTCTATACTTCAATGGCATCTTCAGTTCTAAGAAAATGCTTTCCTCCAAGACTAGTCTAATCTTGGCTCAACTTAGCATAGTTGGGTCCGACAATCAACACCGGATTAGCTCCTTCCACATTAGTTGCACTCCCTCCAGCAACCAACATCAGCTCTAGCTTGCATCATGTTGACAAAGAACTGATACCTAGCACCCATATATACTGGTGGGGTTCCAACACCCATATTAGCATTTGTAGATCGACCTTGGTTCCTTCTAGTATTGGGCCAAACATTTCCATTAATTGCGTTGCTTCCTCTACCTAGATTTACTATTTTGTTTCATGCTTCCAAATCTTTCTTTCTCGTAATCTGCATATGAACCTTAATAAGATATAGAAGAATAATCAAAGAGAGAGGGGAGAATACATAGTTATATATAGAAAATACAAGTACATTACTATCGCATTATCTCATACCATGATCTTATTCTTTGATTCATTGGATTATGTGTTAAAAACTTTTAATCTTTTAAATTTCTACATAAACCTATGCTCCATACAAATCTGTAATGTCCGTCATTTTGAGGCTCGAAAGTAAGTGCCACAGATGCTGCCATCATCCATAGTACTAATTTGCGATGCTGAAATTCGGCTATGTTAATCATATCGATAATATCAGATGCACATAAATATGAAATTTTTAAAAAATCAATTCAAAAATAAGCTTTCAAATATCATTTCACAAATAAGATTTTCTATTCATTACATAGTCCCATTCGATCTCTCATTCAGAGAAAATATAATTATTACAAAATCTCCAAGAGTGAGAAATGAAGATGCCCCATTGGTTGATCAGAGTCTAATACTTGACGGTTATAACTTCTGTCATTACATCCATTTAGACATAAAATAAAATAGCGGAAAATAAAAGCTCATACTAATAGCTAGCTTGCCTCCCGCACGTTTCTGAAAGCTTATTCATCTAATTTGGCAACTCGAAAACCCTTACTCTGGACCTACACGAATAAGAACCCGAGTGTTTAAGAGGAAAGACAAAAATGTCGGGTCAGACAAAAAGTCTGGTATGAATAATAACCTGCCATCTCGAACCAAAATAGATATCTACTGAGACTATGCTGCAAAGCGAAATGAGTATTCCCCTCACTAGTATCTTAACCAATTATGTCAATCAAAATTCATGCATCTGCAACCACAATAGTTAGAACATAGTAAAATAATCATTTGCAGGCATGCAACATTGATAAATCTGACTAATCTATTTTTATTGTGTTATGCACTCCCTTACTCCACCCAAAATCATATAATGGATTATCCATCCCAATTTAATAAACTATCCAACAAAATTTAATAAACTATCCGTCTAATTGTAACACCCCTAATTTTTAATAACATTATTCAGGAGATTTAATTAGATAAATTAAATAGAATAATGTAAATATTAAAGTGATAAGGGGATTGAGATTTGAATAAATACTTAGAAGTGGAGCTTAATTATTTAAATGGGCTTATAAATGGTTTTGTATGTTAATTAGAGAATATTAACACAAAGGCATATAAGGAATTGCGCACCATAACTCCTTAATACCTATACCCACGTCCCATTTCATTTTTCACCTACACTTTTACAAAACTAAAAAACGTAAGAAAAGAAGAGCTTAGAGACGGCCATTGCTAGGTGAAGAAAAATTCAAGTGAAGTTTAAGGAATCAAGCCAGAAGAATTAATCTCAATCAAATCTCAAAGTTCTTATCCTAATCAAGATGAATAATAATCGAAACCATCTTTATTTTTGTTTTTATGATCATTTGATTTTCGGGTTTAAGATTAAATCCATTATGATGATTTTTTATGATATGCTTGGATTTTATGATATGATCAAACAAGTTTGTTTGAAAATGGGTTATACATTGTTTTAAGGTTAAAATCATTTAAATTTAATTTAGAGTGCCATGAGGAATTTATATGTTATGTAAAACATGATTTTAGAGTTGGGTTTAAATTTTCATAATTTTCCAAGTTATGGAGACTTTATTATGAATTTTGAAAGAAAAATACGGTGTTAATTGGGTTTAAAAATTTATTTCGAAAATTATATGGAGAATTTGGATTTGAAATTTAGATATGTTAGATAATATATTAAAATTGAATTTCTGTTATTTTTCGGGATTTTTCCTAAGTGATTTACTATGAGAATTAAATTATTTTGAAAGGTGGACCTAAATGATTTATTTGTTTTGCTTAATGGAAGGGCTTATTTGTTAAATTAATCTTGGTTTAGATTCAAAATTATGCAGCTTTTTATTTGGAAAATAATTTGAAAAGTTTATGGTAACCAATTAAATGTTTACAAATAGGCAAGTAAGTTATAAAGTTATTGCTTTTATTGGCATTAATCAACTTTTACCTAGAAAAGTAGGTTTCATCTCTTTTAGAAGCACCTTTCGACTCATAGCCTCTACCTTCAATCAAGTCGAAACCAATCGGGTCGAAACCCACGAAGCCGAAACCAATACACAAGGTATCAACATTGGTACGTAGTGGATTGGAGAAAGGTGGAAGGCATGGTGTCCAAACATAGCTTCCGATGGGAATGAAACCTATGTTTTGTTTCCCAATGAAATGTGCTTGCCTGTTTTACTAAATGCATTCGAAGATGTGGAATATATGCTTTTGAATGGGTCTTTTGAATAGCTTTCGAAGGGGTCTTTTGAATAGCTTTCGAAGGGGGATTGCCGCCTTATTGTTTAAAGTATAGCTTTCGAATGAGTTACTTAGTTTCCTAGCTAATGATTTCAAAGGGGTAGTTTTGACATAACCAAAACCCTTCTGTCGACTTTATGCCTTTCGAAGGAATTGAAGATATCAATGCTTTCGAAAGGTAGCCTTTGTTTTGTAAATATGAGCCACTTCCAAAAGCTTTCGAAAGGGTTAATGGTTTCGAAGGCAATTTCAAAGCTAACCTTCAAATGTTTTACTTATATTGTTTAAGCTTTAGAAAGGATGATTCCTGTGCCAACAAGTTTTCCCCCAAACACTTTTATATGATAAATAATGGTTTCAAAAAGATACTTTCATTTGTGTTCACTTTGACCCAAAGGATATTTTAAAGATAAACTCAATGGTTTCAAAAGGGGTACTTTCAATGGTTTCAAAGCTATGCTTCTAAGAGTTAATAAGTATTACTTTAATACATTCGAAAGGTTTTGAAAGAAAGGCTTTAAAGTGTTTCGAAAGGCAGGGGCCTGCGTTTTGAAAAGAAGATTTTAATGCTTTCGAAAGGAAGTTTCCAATGGTTTCGAAAGTAAAGGTTTAAAGGTTTCGAATGCCTTAGTTCCAAAATGAATAACCCAATTTCATTTCAAAGGAAAACCCATGGCTAAGGTAAAGGAGTTTTGAAATGGTTTTAAGTATGAAGTTTTGAAGAAGCTTTTACTTGATAAAATAATATGTTAAAGGGATTAACCACGCTTTATATAAAAGTGATTTCAAGGATATTAAACCATAGGTGTTGGTATTATTATGTTATAATGTTTGCTTCTTCTAATGTGTGTGTGTGTGTGTATATATATATATATATATATATTCACATTTTAATGGACCCATAACTGCATTTTGGGGAGAAAAGGGCAGAATAACCAGCTAGGTTGACCCTGTAGTGAATATAAATTGAATTAACTCCTGAATGAGTAGAGTTGCATCCAAGAGGTCGGATATACCAGAATGTAGGATGCCTAAATATGATTAAAGAAGTTGTCAGATAGACAGGTTCATAGTAAACCCTTGAAAACTATGTATAGGAAAAGTTATTGGCAGGGGCCAATAGGTTCATAGTAAACCCATGAAAACTATTAGAAAGGGTTATTGGCAGGGGCCAATAGGTTTGTAGTGAACCCATGAAAACTATATCCAGATTAAGTCATTGATAGATGTCAGTAGGTTTCTAGTCAACCCATGAAAACTAGGATAAGAGGGAGAACCCATGAATGAGGAAGTATTGGAAGGGGCCAATAGGTCCTTAATGATCTCATGAAAACAATGAAACCAGACAGGGAGTCCATAAACATTAAACAAGTTATTAGTCAGCCCATGAAAACTAATAGGTTAATAGTGACCCTGGAAACTATAAATGAGACAGATAGTCAAAATTGAATGGGGATGAGAAATCCAGTATTGATTTACTTGTTTGCATATCACCATAATAATTTGAATTGCTATGTTTTAACCATTGTGGATGCAAGAGCACGGTATATGGTTTTATAAAATTTTGAAAGATATTAGTGAGGGGAAAACCTGTTCCACTAAGTGGCGTGGTTTCACTAGATATCCAAATGGTTTGAGATGGTAGATTATTACTCATACCAGGCTTTATGTCTACTCGAAGTTTATATTTTCCCCTTGAACTCTCGAATGCTCAATTGATTTTGAGTAGTTTGAGAGTTGAGGTTTTTAGGTAAATCTTTAGACGAATAAGCTTCCGGAGATATGCAGGAGGCATGATAGCTATTTAGTGTTCTTTTCTATTTTGATTCCGCTGTGTTTTGTTGTAAAGGCAAAGTTGTTTGATTGCCTAGTTATATACTCCGATCATCCAAGGGAGCATCTTCATATGTCGCTCTTGGCGTATGTTGTAATAATTATATTTTCTCTGAACATGATTCTTGTATTTGGATTATGTAATGAATTTGAAATTTCTTTGAAATGGAATGAGAAAGTTGTTTATTGATTTTTAAAATTTTCCATATCCATATGTTATGTTATATCAATGTATCTAACATTACCGTATTTGATCGTCGAGGATTAATAACTATGGATGACTATAGCATCCGTAGCCATTTGTTTTTGGCCTCCTAGTAGGGGATGTTACAAGTTGGTATTAGAGCATAGGTTTATGAAACTTAAAAGAAATTTAAACCTAAAAGATTTTCAAACATAATCCAATGAATCAGAAAATAGGATCGGGGTTTGGGTTAATGCTATAGTAGCATACTTGTATTTGGTATATATATATATAAGTACGTATTCCCCTCTCTCTTAGACTATTCTTCTGTATCTTACTAAGGCTCGTATATAGATTTACGAGAAAGAAGATATGGAGGAAGGAAACGGAAGAGGAAATCTCAGTGGAGGAAGCACCACAACCAATGAAAATGCTCGACCTACTAGGAGGAACCTGGGTCGACAAGCTAATGCTAACCAAAATGCAAATGCCAATGTGGGTGATGGAAACCCACCAGTGGATATATGGGCAATGTATCAGTTTTTTGTCAATATGATGCAAGCAGGAGCTACTGCTAGTGTAGCTAGAAATGTTGGAGGAGCTAATCATGTGGCTCCAGTTGGGAATAATTATGCTAAGTTAAGCAAAGACTACACCAACCTTGGTGGGAAGCTGTTAATGAGAACGGAGGATGCTATAGAACTTGAGAATTGGTTGTTGTATTATGAAAGGATCTTCACTGATTTGGATTTAGATGATGAGCCGAAGAGGAGGTTAGCCTCTAGGCGGTTATAAGAGGCAGCACTTCATTAGTGGAATAGCGTTACTACCAGGGTCCCGGAGGAGGAGTTTACTTGGGCAGATTTTAGAAGGAGATTTAAACAGAGGTTTTTATCTGAAGTTGCTAAATCTGCTTTGATGAGGAAGTTTATGGATTTGGTGCAGAGAGAGATGTCGGTAATCGAGTATGCTACTAAGTTTAACGAGCTATCCTGATATGGTTATGCTACTATATACACCGTCATCAGAAGGAATGAGAGGTTCATTCGGGAATTAAGGCCCGAGCTTGCTTGGGCGACCCTGACATATATTCATGATCCTTTTAATGTAGTTGTGGAGATGGCAATCCACCATGAAAATATGCTTGCTATTTGTGCTAGAGATAAGTCAGTTGAAACCCAAGGTTCTCAGGGAAAGAAGAGGAAGTTCTTTAAGAAGAAGGGAGCCTAGAAGGGAGAGGCTGCCAAGAAGGCTAAAGCTGATTTAGTATGTTTCAAGTGTGACAAGAAGGGTCATTATGCGCATGAGTGCTGGTCAGGCGGGGGAAGAAGAATGCAGAGAAGAAGAATGTGAAGTGCTTTAACTGTGACCAAGTTGGACATTATAAGAATCAGTGTCCAGAACTAGTCAGGGCGGACAAGAGAAAGGTTTTTGCTATTGGACCATCATCTACTAGGCCAATTGCAGCTGAAAAAGGGAAGACTATGATGGAAGCTATGCTTTTGATTCAGAGTATACCAGTTAAGATACTATTTGATACCAATGCATCACATTCATTTATATCTTAGAATTTGGTTGATAGGTTATGCTTGAAACCCGCATACCTTGTTACTTCCTTAAGGGTTTCGAATCCAATAGGAGGGTATGCAACTCTAGGGATGAGATTAGATGTGACCAGTTAGAACTAGACTTGTTAGGTCATAAGTTTGGATGCAATCTGTATGTTTTTGATTTCATAGATTTCGGAACCATTTTGGATATGGATTGGTTGAGTAAGTATGAGGCTAGGATATTTTGCCAGGATGGGCAGATATCACTAAGACACAATGACAGTCATAACCGAATCATATTCTCAGTGGTGAATTCTGACCGGAGTAGTTGTGCTTAAGAGTTAAGTCAAGTTCAAGTAGCCAAAGAGTTTGCAGATGTTTTTTAGCCTGTTATAGGACTACCACCGAAACGAGCTATTGAGTTTTGGATAGATCTTGTGCCAAGAGCTGAACCTATTAGTAGACCACCTAGTAGGATGACACCGACCAAGATGAAGAAGTTGAAGGTGCAACTAGTGGATCTGGAAGGAAGGAATTTTATTAGACCAAGCAGTTCGCCTTGGGGACCGACCGCGGTGTTCGTGAATAAATCAAATGGGTCATTGTGGATGTGTATTGACTATTGTAAGTTAAACAAGAAGACGATTAAGAATAAGTATCCTTTGCTGAGAATTGATGATCTATTTGATCAGTTGTGCAGAGCCAGAGTGTTTTATCAATTGGATTTGGCAACTGGTTTCCATCAGTTAAGAGTGGCAGAGGACGGTATTCCTTTGACGACATTTTGGACTAGGTATGGTTCGTAAGAGTGGTTAGTAATGCCATTCGGGTTACCGACTGCACCTGCTTTCTTCGTGGATTTGATGAACCGAGTTTTCTGAGAGTACTTGGATAGGTTCGTATTGGTGTTTATAGATGACATTTTGGTGTAATCTAAAGATGAAGGAGAGCATGAAGATCATCTTAGAGTAGTGCTTGAGACGCTGAGGCAGCATCAGCTAAAGAAGTTTTCCAAGTGTCATTTTTGGAAGAAAGAGGTTAAGTTTCTTGGCCACGTGGTTTCAGAGAAAGGCTTGTCAACTGATCCAGATATGATCGAAGCTGTTAATAATTGGAAAAGACTATAAACGTGACTGAGATTAGAATTTTTCTTGGACTTGCTAGCTATTATGGGAGATTCATCAAGGATTTCTCACGGGTAGCAGCATATTTGACTAAGTTAACTAGGAAGGATGTGAAGTTTGTCTGGTTCGATAAATGTGAGGAAGAATTCCTTGAGTTAAAGCATTTGTTGACCAACACACCAGCATTAGTAGTTCCAGAAGGAAACCAAGGGATGATGGTGTATACCGATGCGTGCGGAACTGGATTAGGAGCTGTGTTGATGCAGAAGGGTAAATTTATTACCTACGCTTCATGACAGATTATACCGCATGAAGTAAGATATCCTACTCATGATTTGGAGTTGGCTGCGGTGATCTTCGCCTTAAAGATTTGGAGACATTATCTCTTAGGAGAGAGATTTGAGCTATACACAGATCATAAGTCCTTAAGGTATTTATTTTCTCAGAAGGAGTTGAATATGAGACAACAAAGGTGGCTGGAGTTTTTAGCTGCTTATGATTTTGGTATAGAGTATACACCTGGGATAGGAAATAAGGTAGCGGATGCTCTTAGTAGAAGACATCAGAATGTGGTGTTTGTTATGTTGGTTGAATGGAAGGATTTAGAAGCTTTGATTACTTATAGTGTGCAGCTAAGATCGACTGCTAGTTCTTGTCCGAGTACCGCTATGTTGTCATGTTTAGAAGTTCGATCAGTGTTGATCGAAAGGATTGCTTCTAAACATAAAGAGGATCTAGTATTAGCCGAGAAGATTATAAGGCTTGATGTTGGAACATAGATCGATGATCTAAAGGATTTTCGCCTTGATCAAAGGGGATGGTTGAGAAGGAAGGGACGGTTATATGTTTCGAATGTTGAGGACTTAAGGAAATAAGTTCTTGAGGAATGTCATCGATCCAAATTTACGATTCATCCTGGAGGGACCAAGATGTATCAAAATATAAAGAGGAGCTTCTATTAGGAAGGTATGAAGAGGGATGTTAGCTTGTGGGTTAGGCAGTGTGCAAATTGTCAACAAGTGAGGGTCAAACATCAGAAATCGAGTTTTTGGATATACATAGATCATAAGTCATTATGGTATTTATACTCTCAGAAGGAGCTGAATATGAGATAGTAGAGGTGGCTGGAGTTTTCGACTGCTTATGATTTTGATATGAGTATATTCCTGGGAAAGGAAATAAAGTAGCGGACGCTCTTAGCAGAAGACATCAGAATGTGGTGTTAGCTATGTTGGCAGAATGGAAGGATTTAGAAGCTTTGACTACTTGTAGTGTACAGTTAAGATCGACTGCTAGTTCTAGTCAAAGTACCGCTATGTTGTCCTGTTTGGAAGTTCGACCAGTGTTGATCTAGAGAATTGCATCTAAATAAAAGAAGGATCCATTATTACCCAAGAAGATTAGAAGGCTTGAGGTTGGAACCGAGATCGATGATCTAAAAGAGGTTAATCTTGACCAGGGAGGACGGTTGAGGAAGATGGGACGGTTGTGTGTTCCAAATGTTGAGGACATGAGGAAAGAAGTTCTTAGAGAATGTCATCGGCCAAAGTTTACGATTCATCCTGGAGGGACCGAGATGTATCAAGATATGAAGAGGAGCTTCTATTGTTAAATGTATAAAGAGGGATGTTGGCTGTGGGTTAGGCAATGTGCAAATTGTCAACAAGTGAAAGCCGAACATCAGAAGCCGAGTGGATTGCTTCAACCTTTGGAGATTCCAATTTGGAAATGGGATTCGACATCCATGGATTTTATAGACGGGTTGCCAGGGTCAAATAGGGGAAATGCAAGTATATGGGTAATAATGGATAGATTGACCAAGAGTGCCCATTTCATTCCAGTCAAAGCAACCAGGACAACACCTGTTTTAGCTAAGATGTTCATGAAGAACATAGTTAGACTACAAGGGATTCCTAGTAGTATAGTCAGTGACAACGATTCTTTGTTCACGAGTGCATTCTGGAAGAGTCTACAAGATGTATTAGGTATCAAGCTATTGATGAGTACAACATATCACCCTTAGACGGATGGGCAAACAGAGAGAGTCAACAAGGTACTTGAGGATTTGCTGAGAGCTTGTGCATTGGACTTTGGTGGATCTTAGGAAGATCACCTTAATTTGGTTGAGTTTTCCTATAATAACAGCTATCAGAGTAGAATAGGAATGGCGCCTTTTGATGCTTTATATGGAAGGCCATGCAAATCACCAGTGTGTTGGTTGGAGACTGGAGACAGATTGGTCTTAGGTCCAAATCTAGTTAGAGAGGCGACATAGAAGATTGAGTTGATCCAAGAAAGGATGAAGGAAGCTCAGTCCTGATAGAAGAGTTATGCAAATAAGAGCCGTAAAGACCTAGAATTTTCAGTTGGAGATAAGGTTTTCGTTAAGGTATCACCGATGAAGGGTGTGGTACGATTTGGAAAGTCAGGAAAACTGGCATCGAGATATGTTGGCCCATTCCAGATTATAGATAGGATTGGAAAGCTCGCATACATGGTAGAGTTGCCGAGCAGTATGGCAGGTATCCATAATGTGTTTGATGTGTCTCATCTTTACAAGTATATGCATGATCCAGAGACTACTATTCCTCCGACAGGGTTGGAAGATTTGATAGTAGAGCCTAATTTGACATTTGTTAGAAAACCAGTTCGGGTAGCAGCGAGAGATGAGAAAAGATTGAGGAACAAGACAGACAAGTTGGTGAAAGTTCAGTGAAGCGACAACAAGAAGGGCTGTACTTGGGAGATAGAAAACAGGATTAGAGATACTTATCTTGATCTGCTTTGAGGGTATGTCTAATTAGCTTTATATAGATAAGTTGCTAGTCAGGTAGGCTAGTATGATTGTTAGGAGTCGTACAGATGATTGCTACGTTTAGTATTTAGTCCTTATTGAATTTCGAGGACGAAATTCTTTAAGGAGGGGAGCCTGTAACACTCCTGATTTTAATAACATTATTCAGGAGATTTAATTAGATAAATTAAATAGAATAATGTAAATATTAAAGGGATATGGAGATTGAGATTTGAATAAATACTTAGACACCAAGATTAATTATTTAAATGGGCTTATTAATGGTTTCATATGTTAATTAGAGAATATTAACACAAGGGCATATAAGGGATTGTGCACCAAAACTCCTTAATACCTATAACCACGTCCCATTTCATTTCTCACCTACACTTTTACAAAACTTAAAAACGTAAGAAAAGAAGAGCTTAGAGTCAGCCATTGCTAGGAGAAGAAAAATTCAAGTGAAGTTTAAGGAATCAAGCCAGAAGAATTAATCTTAATCAAATCTCAAAGTCCTTATCCTAATCAAGGTGAATAATAATCAAAACCATCTCTATTTTTTTATGATCATTTGATTTTCGAGTTTAAGATTAAATCCATTATGATGATTTTTGATGGTATGCTTGGATTTTATGATATGATATATTCAAACAAGTTTTTTTGATGGGTTATAAACGGTTTTAAGGGTAAAATCATTTAAATTGAATTTAGAATGCCATGAGGAATTTAAATGTTATGCAAAACATGATTTTGGAGTTAGGATTTAATTTTCATAATTTTCCAAATCATGTAGGCTTTATTATGAATTTTCAAATGAAATATGGTTAATTCGATTTAGAAATTTATTTCGGAAATTATATTGAGAATTTGGGTCTGAAATTTAGATATATGAGAAAACATATTAAAAGTGAATTTCTATGATTTTTGGGATTTTTCCTAAGTGATTTACTATGAGAATTAAATTATTTTGAAAGGAGGACATAAACGATTTAATTGTTTTGCTTAATAGAAGGGCTTATTTGTTAAATTAATCTTAGTTTAGATCTAAAATTATGTAGCAGTTTTATTTCAAAAAATAATTGAAAAGTTTATGGCAACCAATTAAATGTTTACAAAAAAGCAAGTTAGTTATAAAGTTATTGTTTTTATTGGCATTAATCAGCTTTTACCCAGAAAAGTGGGTTCCGCCTCTTTAGAAGCAGCTTTCGACTCATAGCTTCCGCCTTCAATCAATTCAAAACCTACCAGGTCGACACCCACAAAGCTGAAACCAATACACAAGGTATCAACATTGGTACGTAGTGGATTGGAGAAAGGCATAAGGTATGGTGTCGAAACATAGCTCCCGATAGGAACGCAACTTTTATTTTGTTTTCTAAAGAAATGCGCTTGCCTATTTTAACTAAACACTTTCGAAGATGTCGAAATATATGTTCGAATGGGTCTTTTAAATAGATTTCGAAAGGGTGTTTCCGCCTTATTTTTTAGATAGCATTCAAATGAGTTACTTAATTTCCAAACTAATGATTTCAAAAGGGGTAGTTTCGACCTAACCGAAACCCTTCTGTCGGCCTTATGCCTTTCGAAGGAATTGAAGATAACATTGCTTTCGAAAGTTAGTCTTTGTTTTGTAAATATGAGTCACTTCGTAAAGTTTCGAAAGGGGTTAATGGTTTCGAAGATAACCTTCAAACGTTTTACTTATATGGTTTAAGCTTTCAAAAGGGTGGTTCCTATGCCATCAAGTTTTCCCCCCAAACACTTTAATATGATAAATAATGGTTACGAAAGGGATTTTTTTTGTGTGTTCACTTTGACCCAAAAAATATTTTAAAGATAAACCCAATGGTTTCAAGAGGGGTACTTCCAATGGTTTCGAAGCTATGCTTATAAGAGTTAATAAGTATTACTTTAATACATTCGAAAGGTTTCGAAAGAAAGGTTTTAGAGTGTTTCTAAAGGCATGGGCCTGGCATTTTGAAAAGAAGATTTTAATGCTTTCGAAAGGAAATTTCCAATGGTTTCGAAAGTAAAGGTTTAAAGGTTTCAAATGCTTTAGTTTTCAAAACGAATTACCCAATCTCATTTTAAAGGAAAACCCATGGCTAAGATAAAGGAGTTTTGAAATGGTTTTAAGTACGAAGTTTTGAAGAAGTTTTTCCTTGATGAAATAATAGGTTAAAAGGATTATCCATGCTTTATACGAAAGTGATTTCAAGGATATTAAACCATAGGTGTTGGTATTATTATGTTATTATGTTTGATTCTTCTAATATATATATTCACATTATAATGGACCCATAATTGCATTTTGGGGAGAAAAGGGAAGAATAACCAGCTAGGTTGACCCAATAGTGAATATAAATTGAATTAACTCGTGAATGAGCAGAATTAAATCCAGGAGGTCAGATATACTAGAATGTAGGATGCCTAAATATTGATTAAAGAAGCTGTCAGATAGACAGGTTCATAGTAAACCCATGAAAACTATATATAGGAAAAGTTATTGGCATGGGCCAATAGGTTCATAGTAAACCCATGAAAACTATTATTATAAGAGTTATTGGCAGGGGCCAATAGGTTTGTAGTGAACCCATGAAAACTATATCCGGATTAAGTGATTAATAGATATCGATAGGTTCCTAGTCAACCCTTGAAAACTAGGATAAGAGGAAAGTTATTGGAGATACCAATAGCTTCAGAGAGAACCCATGAATGAGGAAGTTTTTGGTAGGGACCAATAGATTCTTAGTGATCCCATGAAAACAATGAAACCAGACAGGGAGTCCATAAACATTAAATAGGTTATTAGTGAGCCCATGAAAATTAATAGGTTAATAGTGACCCTAGAAACTATAAATGAGACGGATAGTCAGAATTGAATGGGGATGAGAAATTCAGTATTGATTTACTTGTTTCCATATCACCATAATGTTTTGAATTTCTATGTTTAAACCATTGTGGATGCAGGAGGACAGTATCTAGTTTTATAAAATTTTGAAAGATGCTCATGAGGGGAAAAATCCGTTCTGCTAAGTGGCATGGTCTCAGTAGATATCTAAATGGTTTGAGATGGTAGATTATTATTCATATCAGGCTTTATTTCTAACTCGTAGTTTATGTTTTCCCCTTAAACTCTCAGGCGCTCAACTGATTTTAAGTAGTTTGAGAGTTGAGGTTTTCAGGTACCTCTTTGGATGAATAAGCTTCTGAAGACATGCAGGAGGCATGATAGCTATTTAGAGTTCTTTTCTATTTTGATTCTGCCGTGTTTTGTTGTAAAGGCAAAGTTGTTTGATTGCCTAGTTATATACTCCGATCATCCAAGGAAGCATCTTCATATGTTGCTCTAGGCGTATGTTGTAATAATTATATTTTCTCTGAAAGTGGTTCTCGTATTGGGATTATGTAATGAATTTGAAATTGCTTTGAAATGGAATGAGAAAGTTTGTTGATTTTAAATTTTTTCCATATCCATGTGTTCCTGTTATATCAATGTATCTAACATTACCTTATTTGGTCGCCGAGGATTAATAACTATGGATGACTACAGCATCCGTAGCCGTTAGTTTTCAGCCTCCAAGTTGGGGATGCTACACTTATATTTATGTGGACTACCCATCTCACATATAAACATTATGTGGATTATCTATCCTAGGCCATATGGACTATCCATCACACATGGTTTATCTAATTAAATTTTTTATGGACTATCCATCACACATGTCTCATTTTTCTAAAATTATGTGGAATATCCATCACACGTATCATAGGATGGCTATGAACCAATCATGAACCATATAGAGACTATCCATCTTTGGCATTATATGGACTATCTATCACACATCTTATAGATTTCCTAGGATCACTGTGAACCCATCAAATGTCAGTTTATAATTAGAATATAACATTTTTCATCCAAGTGCCCAACCTATATCTATTGGTATCCCCATTAGGTTGTCAACCCTTAAACTTATGGCATATCGAAAATAATATACGTTAATATCCCCAATGAAGTAGTTGAACTCATAAAACATATGGCTTGTCGAGCCATCAATATAATAATTTGAAATAGAAAGCTTTAAAAATGATATCAAACCCTTATTCGAGTATCGTAAACAAAATTATGATTTTATAAATTTTAAGGCTAAGCTGTTGAAACCATAAGGTTACCAACTTCCTTAAAACATAGGCTATCATGCCTTTTAAACATACCTTTATTTTGCAAAAGAAAACAAGGCATCTTGGCCCACAAAGCATTAGTTACGAAATGAAAGAGTTACGCATCAAAGCCACAAAACCCGATTGCCGAAAACAAGGAAAACATGTCATATCGAAGCTGACAAGGTACGACACCAATTACTCAAGTTGAAATCAATTTCTTACGGGATCAATATTTAAAAAAAGCATGATGTCGAAAATATGGTAATTCGGCTATTATGCCGTAAAACAGTTGGTATCGAAAATGATGACTTGCGGCATCAAAACCTTAAATCATCTTATATTGGATTCATAAAACTGCGGTGACTATACCGCTATTTGAAGGTTGTTGGAAAAAAAGATATGCGACATTAAAACCTTTAAAGCATAGGTTTCAAAGTTGAAGACTTTTGACATCAATGCCTTGTAATATGGGTTTCAAAAACAAAAGGACAAGGGATGTCGGAATTATTCTAGTGAGTTACGAAATCACTAATGTCCATATATATATATATATATATATATATATATACACACACACACACTCACACACACATCTATTTATATCTTCAACCTGAATAGATTCATTTCATACCAACATAAGTTGATATCGTATGCATTTATTCATGTTGATGTCGAAGTTTGGTGACATGGATATCGACCATCATCTGGCATCCGGCATTCTAATGTATGACATGGCAGTATCATAATTAATATAAAAACTGTTCTATTTCTATACAAAGAAATTTCTTTTTACCAGCTCCAATCCCTTGTCAATTTTCTATTGGTTAAAAACAAATTTTATCAATTTCTTTGCAGAAAGACCGCTGCAAGTCGGTTTTATCTTGCCAAATACATTTTGCGACCATCAATTAATATTATTACTTAATATTAATTATAATTTTTTTTCAGCTTATTAAATTCATAGAAAATCATAACCTTTTGGGAAAAATCCCTAAAAATCACAGAAAATCTGGATTTATATATTCTTTCTCTTGTAAAAATTTCAAGACCAAAATAATTATTTAATTATTTTTAATAAATAAAACCCAAAATAAACACTATTTTCGCATTAGGAAATTTATAAAATATTCTTTTTAACTTGGAAAATTATGAAATTAAAAATCCATCTCCAAAATAATGTTTTACATAACATACCAGAAAATCAAATTAATTGGAGATTAAGAACTTAGGTTTATCTCTAAAAACATATCATAATAATTCCATAAAATTTCCATAAACCATTATTTTATCAAAGCAATGATCAAACATCCATAACATGGAAAAACAATCAAGATCAATTCGAAAATTAGCCATAATCGAGTTCAAATACGAATAATAGTAATGGTTAATTATTATTTACCTTAGACTGGATGATGAGATTGAGATTTGATGGAGTATAGCTTCCTTAAGCTTTGCCCTTTGAATCCCTTCGGTTCCCCTTCTTTTTTCCTTGATTATGGTCGGCCTCTTTGTTTTCTTCTGATTGGTTATGGATGCAAAATGAGAATGAATGAGAGAGGGAGGGCTTAAGGGATGAAATAAGGATTTGTTTCTAATTTCCCCCTTTCATTTATTCCCCTTTTATATAAGTTCTATAACAATCTTATTAATTGATTGGTTAAGGCATGACCCAATTATCAAATCTCATCCTCATTATTCTACTACATTATTCTATTTAATCTATCCAATTAAATTTCCTGAATAATATTAAACTTAAATTAGGGGTGTTACAGCTACAAATTATAACAACCTGCCTTGAAACGACCTAATTTTCGACCCAAAAGAGACCCATCAAACTTTAGCCCACACCAAAGTGTTGGTTGTAAAGTTGATACAAAGAATAATACACAGAGCAATCTATCTACACATTCAAAATCTCACAATAGAAGGATAAAATAAAATATTAGAACAGCACCCATTTTATATAAAATTCAAATTTTAGAAACATGCAACATAATCTTACGTAACAATGCCAAATATCTGTGGTACAATATCTCAAAATACATCATGTCTCAATGAGTACATCCGAAATATAAAAATAACATAGATAGCTAAATAACTACCACAAGTCTACGTCTCCGCCACCATCTCCAAAAATCTACATCATCTCTAACCTGTGTTGCAATGAGGAGGGAGTCAGATCAACAATGCTTTGTGAATAAAATCTCGAGCCTTTCTATAATAGTACTTGGGAGTATAATTTAAATAAAAATATGTCTTACATATTTTAATCATATTATAAGTCTCCTAACAATAAGCCCTAAGGCTTTCCTAGTCCAGTTCCAT
Source organism: Allium fistulosum (assembly GCA_030737815.1). NCBI lineage: Eukaryota > Viridiplantae > Streptophyta > Magnoliopsida > Asparagales > Amaryllidaceae > Allium > Allium fistulosum. Next base: position 16,195,931 of record JASFAW010000015.1, on the reverse strand, counting down.
AACTTTTTACTCTTTTAACCCATTAACCCATACCTATATCTATCTTTAATAATGTCCAACAATGTAAGTGATAGCACTCGAGTCATTTAATACCTTTTTAATAGGAACTAGGTAGACTTTAACCATTTAGTACCTTACTCAAGTCAGATCCCCATCATTAAATAGCTTTTCTAAAGCAAACTCCACTCTGATACTATCTAGCTGAGATCGGATGGAATCTCTTCAGGCCACTTATTACTTCAAATCTAAAGTGAACCCACCCTGAGATATCCTTTACCATGACCAACCGTGACCATTTACTACTTCTTTCATAGGGAAGAGGCAGGCCCTTAACCAGCCACTTAACACCTCCAACCCGAAGCAGGTCCTTCGTATTATAACTCCTAACCCAATTGTGACATCCCACATTAGTCCGACTATTCGTAGGTACTGATAGCCAAATTAACTGGGCAGGTTTACCCTACAAAATCTGGGTCTAACCTCACGTCCTCTATTTGTACTTATTATAAGCGATGTCTTACACCTGTCCCAAAGTTACACTGTTAGTAGCCAAATTTGCAGGATAGCCTTCTGCGTGCTTTTTATTGACCAAGCATTCCTATAACTTAGTCATAATCTGTAATACTCAATATATTATCACACAACTCTCCGCATTCTATATCAAGGCCTTATAAGAACTCTTATTTCGCCTTTACAATTTAACTTCTTCCATTAAGGGGATTTAATGATAATTAATAACCATTAACTACGTAATTAATACATTATAATTATACGTTGTTTTTGCGCATATATATACACGCTCACACACGCACGCGCGCACGTCTGAAATATATCTAAGCATGCAAAGATTGTGCCATAAATTAACGTTAAATGTCAAAACTTCAAATTTATACAAGGCCAATTCCATATCAATAAATATACCATATATCCAATATCCATAATCCAATCAATAGACTTGTATAAAATAGAATCCATGCCAACTTATTTTATACTAAAGTAGCGGAATCAACATCAATATAAACTTACAATTCAAATACTTTAACATTTTATTCAACTTCTTTGTATAAAAATGAAAAAGGGATTTCTATTTAAATTTTGGAAATAAGCAGTTCAAACTACGGATAAAAGAATCCATACCTTATACACCAATCCCTAATTTATTCTTTTCAAAACCCTTAATCAGATCTAAAGAAAATGATAAGAAGTGTAATAGAATGTAAAACATCAAAATTGCAGTATCCACACTTCCATTATTTTAATGTAGAATAATTTAAATTTTAACTTCAGAATTAACATTTCACTTTAGGGGGATTTTGTGGTTTTAGTGTGATGTTTGTGTAAATAAATTTCCCCAAAGGCACATATCAAATTCAAGTTATACTATACAATTACAAAAGTGGGAAAAACTAAGGTTTCCACTCAGAAAGAGGTCCTCGGCTCTTTCTCTTGGATCTGTTTACATCTGCTTAAATCTCTTTTCAGATCTCTTCCTTTAGAGATATACAACAAGTGGTTTGTATATAGAATAAATTCAAAATTTTAGGGATTGGAGGAGAATAGAATTAAAATTTGAATATTAAAACTTAAAATTTCTTACCTGAAACCCCAGAAAATTTCTAAATCTTGAAGAAGAAAGGAACTAACAGAGCTTTTCTTGGTTCTCAAAATAGTTTGTGAATAAAAGTGAGGGTATTAGGTTCTTGTTCATAGTGGTTAGAAAGCACCAGAACCGTCGGATATAAGTCGGTTTAAAATATTAAAATCCGAATGTTTAAAATATGCAAATCCTAGCCACCACCACTTTCAGTGATCAACGGTCTACCCTAGGCGGTCGACTACTAGAGATCGATCGGTCCTAGGGAGCGATCCACCGGTTTACCTATTTTTGGAACTGTTCAATTATTTTCCATTGAATATTTATTTCATGCCTTAATTATCAATTAACGTAAATGTTTATTTTAGCATTTACTTAACCTCCAAGTCTAATCAGTGTTAATTTTTGAATTTTAAATTTTGAAACTAATTATCTATTTGAATTGGGATTCTATTTAAATTAATTTGAATTCGAAAACTTCAAACATCCATAACTTTTTTGTTTAAGCTTTGTTTTCAAAACATTATATATGGAAATTTATCAGAAAATCGCCATGGATGCAACGACATAACTTCCATGGTCAAATTCTAACTTTTACAAAATATCCATTTTAGCCTTATATTATTTAATTAATTCATTTGTTTCATGTTAATTTTTATGAGGTGTTACATTCTCCCTCCTCAAAAAGATTTCGTCCCTGAAATCTCCCCAAGGGGCAGACAATGAACGCGTAATAAATATTCATGTTATACAACCAAGTAATCAACACATCCATTGACTCAACCAAAAGTGCAATGCAATTATGCAGCAGATATACTATAGGTGAGCTCAATCTTAGCGTGAGTGTATGATAGTGTCATATAGGCATGTATGCAAGCGTCCTAAACATGCATAAAATTTCTATATGGTTGCAAAGTGATAGTGAAAACTGTGGCGACCATTTCCTACCATCAAATCTAGCCACCAGGATGCAACCAAAACCTAATTTTGGAGAGAAAAGTGTTTGCTGGAGAAAAGCTAAGGATGAGAATTCCTCATGCTTTCCTTCGAATTTTCCCTCATTGTACTCGAACCAGTCTAATTTTTTTGTGGCAAAGCTTCATAGTTCCGTGCTCCACTATGTGTGCGGTTGCACAAAGTGCTATTGGCTTTGTCTCAATGTTCCCCAATTGATCAGGCTCTACCATAGTGGGTTTGGTATAAAGGCATTTCCTCAAGTGCAAAACATGAAAAACGTCATGGACGCCTACCAATTTATCTGGTAGCCCCACGCGATAAGCAAGTCTTCCTATTCTTTCTAAAATTGAGAAAGGCGCAACAAATCTTTGGTACCATCATTCTCGACTTTCCAAATCTCACGACCTTTCTAAGTGTAGAAACATTGATAAACACCATGTCCCGTACTTCAAACTCTAATTTTTTCCTTGCTTGTCCGCATATGATTTCCAACGATCTTGTATAGCCTTCATTCGTTGTCTAATCAATTCTACCTTTTTTGGCACATTAAACATGTAGAGGAAAATTCTGCCATCTTCTTCTTCTTCATCCTTATCCAGTAGAAAATTCCCTTCATGTCCCTATTCATCTTATCTTCTCCGGGGTGAATAGTATCTCTCCATAAGCTAAAATTTATTTTTTCCAAAATCCTAATTTTTTTGGGATTGAAGATTTCTTTTATTTCTAGCTGCTAACCTAATTTCCTCGTTGACTTCCAGTCTTACCTACAGTTTATCGCTAATTAAGCTTCCTTATGAAATTTCCTTATTTATAACGTTTCAATATGCATATATTTATCTAGCGGTCTAGTCCAATGCGTAAAATCAACCTAGTGATAAAACATGAACATATCTTAGACCATATCGAATGTTTTTCTAATAACCTAAAGGATACAACTAGCGATTGCAACCTAAAAACTTTAAAAGAAAATTTTACTAGAAGCTGCCATTCATCATCAGCTGGTGTTAATGATGTTGTGGTCCTAACACTCCTTACTAAATTAAGATGAATATTCTTTGTATGTCATTCCACTTAATTCTCCAACTTGGTCTTCAATAAATATGGTCCATCCATTTCTTTAGTTAATATACCCGATTACGGGATAAATTGTGCATCCCTATAAATGTTGTATTAACTTTCCTAATCAGTCACCGTTTAATTTCTTTTAACTCTCTATTAATTAAAAATTTATTACCCATTAAATTAGTAGTTAATGTCCATAAATCATAGTCTAATAATTACTATGTTGTTATTAACTAATATGAATATTATCGTAAATTACGTTATTTATATATTTTTATTTTTGTACGTTAAGAACGATTATACATGTTTGTGTGTGTATCTTACTTCTAATCATTAATTTCTATATTAGAACATTCTTTTTCATATTTTAATTTATCAAAGCTATCCTTCTAAATAAGGATTACCGTTGTAATTTTCCATAGATTAACCAAAGTAAGATCTTTTATTTGTATTGAAATTACAATGAATTGTTTTTTTCTTTTGTTGAAATAGACAGTGTAAACTATGGCAAAGAATATCCATATCTTACACATTTCTTTTCCTTTTTGGTATATCCTTTGTTAATTCAAATGGCACACTTTTATACATATTTTGGAGTTGGATAATTTATGGAATTTACACGAAACCTGGTCCAAATAAATCAAAACATAGAAATTCACAGTCCAAGTGTAACGACCCATATTTTTAACAATTAAAAATATTAAATTAAACAAGACTTTGAAATTCAAAATTTTCAGAAATTAAAATTTTTATGATTTATGAACGTGAATTTTATTAGATTATAAATTTTGACCTTAGATAAAATACTAAAACAACAAACTACAATGAAGTGAAAGGAGGTAATGCATATTAGGTTATAATTTAATAATATTGATTGAATGTAATTAACAACTATTTTAATGTAATTTCAATCGATTGTAATAATAAATGTTAATAAGGAATAAAATAAATGATGTATTAAAGGAGAAATTATATGTTATTTAATTGAAATTGGTTTTAACATCGAATAAGAAATTAGTTATTTGGTAAGTAAATTTATAACCCTTGTTTGTAAACAACAAATTTATAGATATTCAAATTATTATAAAATGTGACAATTGTTTATTTCTCACTCGTTTAGTTAATCCATTCTGATATTAATTTTGTAATCAATGGAATTAATGTAATTGGAATATTTTAGTTAATATGAGAGAAGACGATAATTATAGGGTAATGATTGTAATAGAATGGAAACTTATGTTTAATAGATAAATAAGGGAATTGTGATTTAATATAAAGAACATTTAAATCAAAATAAAAGAATTTGTTGGAAATTAAAATGTAATAAACTAAGGTTTTATTACGGTTGTAATTAAATGTTGAAATTAATTTGATATTTAAATCTTAGGTTTAATATGAAAAATTGGATTTCAAAGGATTATTAAAATTCTGTTTAATCAAGAAGGATGATAGAAAACTTGTAATTTAGAATTTAAAAGTGATTAAATTAGTTTAATGATAATTCATTTTAATTAATGTGTAAAAATAAGTATAATTTGATTTTATAGCAAACTTCTATATACAATAGAGTTAGGATCTGAAATTAGTTCAATTGGGTTTAGAAATATTAAAAAACTACATTTCGATATATAGGATGACCTATTTTCGTTTCGGGAACGAAATGGGTTTTTAAGTCTTCGTAACCACTTTGGCCCAAATCAATCTTTCTCTTATATATAAATAGATTATTACTGAAACCCAAGCAGCCTCCATATCTTTCTGTTCTATTCTGCAGTATTTTCTTCCAGATCTAACTTGTGCTCTTTAATGGTGGTTATCCTAACACCCAAACTACTGATTTCCAAAATCAATTCAAAATTCAAACTGCTTAAAATATATCATATAATATATCATCGGGAAGCCTTCGATGAATGGAATTAGGTTTTGCAGTTTGTTTCTGTAATCAAGTCTCAGTTTGATCGAAATTAGGCAATCTTTCCTCGGCCATTCATCCTAGGATTTGTCGATCAACGGCGAAACGTCGACCATTCGACGATCAGGGAGCACTACAGCGTAGGGGAGGCCAAGACAAGTTCATCCATCAGTTTGGATTGGGTGGATGATGCTCGAGTTCGCCGGATCTTAGCCATAAAGGCGGTGTGCTTGGGTGTGACGACCCGGTATTTTGGCCATATTATTTTAATAAATATTTAATCAAATTAAATAAAATGTAAACTCATCGTTTTAGAATGAATGAATCTTTTGGAAATATTTGCAATTTATTTATATAGATTTGTAATTTTGCAAGGGAATTTGATTTGTAAATTTAAATTAAATCTCTTAATAATAATTATAATCAAATTTATCTTATATAATTGAATTAAAATACTTTATCTTATTAACAATTGGTAAACGTATGTATATAAATGCAATATATGGATAACAATGTTTAAAATAAAATCAAAGTCTATCAATATAAAATATTAATATTAAAAATAAGTAAACTATATCGAATATAATTTAAATATTGATGGTTAAAATATAAAATAGTAATAAAAATAAAAGGGAACAAGGATTAAATAATTTTGGTAAACATACAACATGGATTTAAAATTGGTATGAACAGAGTATCAAAAACACAAGTGTATATACAACATGACTTTAACATTTGTAAACAAAGCATAAGTTAAAACAAGAAAATAAGACCTGACAGACACTTGTATATGGAGCACAAACTAAAGTATAAGATGGAACAAGATCAAAGAAAAGTAAAACCTGAGACAAATATGTACATGAGTTCAAGCTAGATAATAACAAAACATAATATCTTTATTTGCAAGCTAAGTTTTACCTGCAAAATGTACATTTTCGTACAAAATATTTATGTACAGCTAAACATAATTATAGTGTAAACGAATTAAGAAACAAAGCAATTAATGCTTTCATCTCAGCACCACAAATATATGTTCAGCCGAAATTTGTAATGTCATTTCAAAATCATAGTAAGTAAACATAAAGATATTGACTGATCAATACAAGTTGAAGCTTGTACCAGAAGACATTACTGTATTTTTTCAAACTGGAAGAATCAAACGGCAGTTCATAGACAAGCAATCTTCAGGTTTCAGGAAGAAAACTCCCTCTGTTCTTTTAACAAGGTGAGTAAACTACTAATTTAAACTTTAGACTGATCTATAACTTGAGGTTGTGATTAATATTTGAAGTGAATTGGTGGAAAATGTTTGTGTGGATGTAAATATGTTTGCATATACATATAAATCTGCAAATACTTGGGTATGCATGCCTGTATATATGTATGATTAGGCTCTGTTGTTAATCACAGGTTCAATCAAATCAAAATATAATTCATATCTCTTCGTCTAAACAATTTTTGGCTAGGATTCCTAAAGGAATTATGTTTGAGGTATCTAAATCTTATTTTTAAAAGTAAATATAAGTGAAATTAGCTAATGTGTAACTGGGAAATTAGAAATTTACAGTATATATACATATAGTCAGGAAAATCGATGAATTTAAATTTATATTTTGAATCTATAACTCGATTCGAACTTGAAAATCATGGATTTTGATAATAGTTTTAAGGTTTTTAAGATTGGGAACGATGAGGAATTGCAATTTGATCAGAATCTGCTTTTTCATCGATTCTCGACTATCGGCGCAATGGTGTTCGTCGTGCTTGAGGCTAAAGGTTGCTCAGGGGTAAATGATTATAGGAAAAGTGATGAAGGAATTCATCATTCGCCGAGGAGGGGGTACGATGTTGATTTAGGGTTTTATACCCAGTTTTTCTCGAGGTGGTTCTTGGGGTGATTTCGTCATCGAGATTGAATCGAAGACAATTAGACCAGGAGGATTAGAAGTGTAGACGATTGACGCAGCTCTGATTGTGATGGCGTGATCTCAAATGGTTAGGATCGTCGGCGTAAGGAGTTTGGTCGATCGGGTTTTGGGTTCCAAGATCATCGTGAAGCTCGATTTTGATTTCCGTCGATGTTGACTGTGCTGGGTCGTGGAGATGGTCGTGTTGGACAGCGACGACTTGCCGGTGATCTCAGCGACATCCAGTAGTGACCGGAGTAGTCGTGTATGTGCACGCGTGCACAAGAATTTTTCTGGGTTGATGTGGTTTGGGGAAGACGATGTTTCACCGGGATTGGACTCGTAACATTTGGGGTTTGCCTCGAAGTGATGGGGTCGCATGTGCATAATAATTTTTGCTCGAAAATTTAAGTGAGTTGCTCGAGTGGAATCAGGGTGAACCAGAAGCTATAGTTAACAGTTTTAAATTAAAAGAAAAGAAAGTTTAAATAAAAAATAATAATAAATCAAGTTTAAGTCTACTTCTTTATAATAAATGTTTATATTCATATTTGTTATAAGGAGGAATATGATTTGATTAACCTAAATTGGTGAGTTGTTTGAACTTCATGTAGAAATTGAATTAATGGTTAATTTAAAAGGATAAAAATGGAAAATTTTATATATAAGTATTTATAAGATAAATGGTTCATCTTAAAGGATAATTAAGGCTTTAATGTTTTTAGATGAATCAAGTAATAAGGAAGGTTAAGAGTAATTAGTCAGTTTCATTTATTAATAATTAAGGATCAATAAATTAATTTATTAAGGATAAGTTGATTGGTAATTAGAATCAATTAACTGGTGAATTAATCAATGTAAGTGGTTATAGAATAATTAATTCGAATAATTAATTAAGGATTCATTACTAATGTAATTAATGTTGAATGGGTAAAGGTTGATTAATTTGTATGATTAATTAAGGGCTATTACTTAATAAAATGAAAGGATAATTAATCAAGGATGATTAATTAAGATGGATGATTAAAGAATGATTTATTAATTGTGTTGTCATTAATAATCATTGAGTATGCAGGATTAAGGTTAATCTTAATGATTAATGTTGGTAATTAATTTAATTAGAGATTAATTAAATTAATTAGGAATTAAATTATGAATCTTGCTTGTGTGGATGATTTGATGATATTGGATTGTGAATATCTTTGATATTGAGTTGTGATGTACGGGAATATGATATGATGGATTGTACAGTAAAATGTGGAGTACAAATTGATAATTAATTTTACTGTATAACTATGACACCTTGTGTTATGGCTAATATGTATCACTTAAACTAGAATTTGAAATGACATTGTATTCGAAGAGACCGGGGTCGGGTATCAGTAAATACCCGAAACCACTTCGATTTGTAATCTATAAAATTCTGAACGGATGTGATGTGTGGAATCAAACAGGCTGGAAGGAAATAAGCTAAGTATCATGAGTATTTAAACGGAATGATGATTTGTGAATATTGTTTGAGATAAATGATTTACTTAAATAAGTGAAGAACTTGTGGAAAGATACGAGTTACCCTGATCTTCATAAGTTATATAGTTTGGTAATTTATATTATATGGGTTTACTCACGCTGGTTTCCAGCCTGACCCGGGTGTTACTTTGATGTAATGCTCGGGTCAGACCGAGTATTACAAATTTAAAGTAAGGATGTTCTGGAGCTCAGGAGGCGAGCTGGATGGTAGGAACATATGGAGTGTATTCTGTTGTGATACATTGTTATTTATCTGGGACATGTTGTTTTACTGTCCAGTGATTGTGAATATTGTAACTCTGATGTATTAAAATGTAATTGACTGATACAACTTTCTTTGTGTAAAGAATATTATTTGATATTATATTTTATCCGCTGCGAATGTGAGAATCTGTGTTTTGGTGTTTTTGTTTCTTCTTCTTCTTCTATCTCTTTCTTCTTTTCCCTAACTATCTGGAATTTTCGGGTTCGAAAATTCCGGGCTGTTACATTGGGTGTCAGTCGAAGAAGGAGGAGATGGATGGAGTGGTTGATCTTCTAGCCGAAGGTGGAGGATGGCGTGGCGGTTCCAATGGTGGCTTTGGATTGGTCAATGGTGGATAATAGGCGCAGTGGTCGGCGAATGAAGGTGGTGGCTGATGGGTGAACGCTCGTTTAGGGTTGGAGGAGTTAATGATAATTATGTTTTTGCCCTTTTGTTTATTTTAATTAAAATTTAAAATTTAAATCTTCTAACCTTCATAACTTTTACATATGAACTCTAATTCATGCGCGGTTTCTTTCGTTAGCTTGTATTGAAATTCCGAACAATATGAAGCTTATTTGGTTGAATTTTGAGACTGTTGAGATTTTGGGCTTTTGTTGGATTTTAATGGGCTCAAACCAAAGGTGAGTGATTAAACCCACTCACGCAATACTAAATTTTCTGATGTTAGTTGAATCAAAATCATGAAGTGATTAAATATATTGATTGTTGTTTGAAAATTTAAATTGATATTTAAATTTGATTTGACACCAAAACTGAATTGAATTTTAATGTGAAATTGATAACAAATTGAATTCACCTTTAAATTGATATTGAAATTGAATTGCTAGTTAAACACCAACATTTGATAACTAGTAACTATTGTGATATATTGGTTGATTTGGATGTTGATTGCATATGTGTGTCTATTGATTCATATGATGGATGATGTCGTGTTTATATTGCTGATATCATTAATTATGATGTATCCCTGTTATCACCCTATATATTATTGACATCATATAAATTGTCATTTGGATTATTTGAAATGAGCTAAGAAATAGGTTGAAATGGTATATACCTATATCATTTAAATATGGGTTGAAATGATATATATCCATCCATGTAATTAAAATTGAAATAACTGATCAGTTGGCCATAAGGTAGAAAATTATATAGGGACACCGCATTTTGGTTAAATCAAATGGTATTAAAATCTTGAATTTAGATTTGTTTAAATGATATTGTTTTAAAGAAAATAAAATTTTGATTTATATGAATTGAATTATTTTCTAGTTCGAGATTTGAAATGTTGAACTTGAAACTGCTTAAATGAAATTGTTTAAAGGATTTAATTTGAAATCATAAAGTTGAAATTAAGATATGATTTAAATTTATTGGAAGTGAATTATTTTAAAGGTTTAAATTTTATTTTAAACTTTGAATTTACTTTAATTAAAGTGGTTCAAATTGGTATTTCAAATTTTGGATGTGAAATGCATTTAAATGAAATTGTTTAAAATGAGAATTTGAATTGAAACTTTCAGTCATTTGAATAGAACCGTTTAAATTAAATTTGAAGTAAAGTTTGAAATCGTTTTGAATTGAGGCCGATTTAAATTGAATTTTGAATATGAAGTTGACTTGAATTGGAAGTCGAAAATTGAATTCGTTGTGATTTGGAATTTAAACCCGAGTTTAAATTGTTGTGAAAGAAAGAAACAATTTTAATATATAAACTATTTTAATAATCAAATTATTTTAATATACAAACTATTCTAATTATCCAAACTATTTTCAATCTTCAAAACTATTCTACTTATCCAAACTATTTTCAATATTCAAACTACTTTAATTGTTCAAAACTATTTTCAATATTAGAACTATTTTATATTCAAAAGTATTTTCAATCTTTAAAACTATTTTAATTATTCCAAACTATTTTTCAATATTCAAACTATTTTAATTATTCAAAACTATTCTCAAAATTCAAACTATTTTAAAATTGGGAATTATTTAGATTTGAATCATTGATTTAAATATGAATGTTTTGATTTAAAAGTATAACCTATTTTTGAATTTGAAATGATTTTGAAGTGAATCTGATATTTTGATATGAAGTATGATTCATTCTTGAAATCTAAAAAACCCAACTGGTGTGAAAAATGACGTTTGGTTGTTAAAGAGACCAGAGCCGGATGAATGACATACTCTGTGTTATTCTACCGAAACCACTTTAATAACTATGTACACGGTAGATGTTATCCAAAATGTAGAGGTTGAATTGGCGGCGTTTATCGGAATAAAGAAAGAGAATGATGATGGATGACCCCTACACCTGTGTCAATTTGAAATGACTAAAACAGAAGCCTATGTCTGGCCAAGGGGTTCGCTACCTTTAGAAGCCATCAACCCTTCATATTACTATATTGATGTTGACTCGATTGGTACACCTTGATTTGATTTTGGGGGCGATAGACTCAGTCGGCAGTCATGCAGCGATGTGTTACGACCAGCCAGAAAGGGTAAACGGGTAGAATCCTACCTTGGGCATTTCCTCATGTGCCTTGTCATACTATTATCCTTATACGTGACCACTACGATTTTGTTTTAGTGTTATCTTATCATGGCGCCTTCCTGGCTACCGATGTTATTGGTTGTGCTACTAAAGCAAAATGTAGGACAATGCTTAAACATGTATCAAGGTGGTAATGCTATTTTAATATTTACTTTACCGATAGACACTACATGCATAGCGTATCTTACTACATATAGATAGTTTAACGATCCTTAGGAGATGGAAAAATCCCATAACATCACTTGAGTTACTTGTATCTTTATTTCTCATGATACTGATTTAACTTACATAATAATTTTTAGTTCTGACTTAAGTGTTTTGTCTTTTCATTACACTCAGGTCAGCTTGAGTATTTCAGTATTTCAAGACCATTATTTTTGGAGAACAAAGATGGAGTTTGGTATATTATATTACTGGTATTATTCCACTGTATTATTTTGGTATGTTTGTTGATTTTACTCTGATTTATGTTGTAAAAATATGTGTAATCAAATGTATATTGCAAAACAGCTTTATGAACTGTTTATTGATTATTATATTTTGTCATTCCGCCGCGTGATTCTGTGTATTCCTTTCCTTCTTTTCTCTTATTTTCTTATTAAATCCCATCGATAATCCACCATTTTAAATGGTTTGAGTTAGACACGTGTAGTTTATTATCGACTTGAATCGTCAAAAAGGTGGGTCGTCATAGTTGGTATTAGTGCTTTAGTTTAGAGATATAACCTCCCATATCTTAAGGCTCGAAGCCAAGCGCTACAGATGCTACAGTCATCCATAGTATTAACTTCCGGTGACAAAATACGATAATGTTAATGGTATTCATAATATCAGAAGTACATGAACATGAAATAAAATTGACACGGATTTCAAAACAGTTTTTTTGACTACATTTCTACATTTCAAATCAATATCTTATATTCTGTTACATAATCCTAAACGATTCCCAGGTTTTGATCAATTATAATTATTACAAATTACGCCAAGAGCGACATATGAAGATACTCCCTTAGATGATCAGAGTACTAAATAGACATATCAATCATAATACATCACAGTGGAAATAAAACAAAATAGCTCCTAACTTTGTCTCCTGCATGCCTTCGAAAGCTTATTCATCCAACCTACTAAACCTGAAAAACCTTAACTATCAATCTACCCAAATCAAATTTTGAGCACCTGAGAGTTTAAGGGGAAAATATAAACTTCGAGTAAGACATAAAGCCTGGTGTTAATAATATTATTACATCTCATTTTACTGATATTAAGTGAGACCATGCCGCTTAGCGGAACGGGTTTTCCATCAGTAGTATCCTAAAAACATATCCTTTGCAAATCAGAATCCTGCAATCGAACTGATTATAATAATAATAGCAAGTACATATATGCAAAAAATCAGGAAATTAATGGACTATCTATCCACACTATAGTTTCACTTGGCTAATTATTAACCATTGGCTGACTCGAGCCTACTAGACATAACAAAAAATCTAACTTCTGTTAGACACAATGCTGGGCTGACTGCCCTTAACTTTCTTTTTCTAGGATCAATTGAACCTAATGGTTTTGTAGGCTCACCAATAACCTATCTTTACTCTGTATATTCCTTTCGGCGTGTAACCTTAATTTAGTCCCATCTGCGACAAACCCTACACACTAGAATTTTGGTCTTGTTTAGCTAGGGGCTAATAGCTAAAGTATAGGACGCGACCCTACACCAGTTCCATCTGGTCTTCTAACTTTCGATTCATAAACTTAGGGTTAACTACCCTTTTCATATTCCATTTCTTGTCTTAGGGTTAACTATCATGTCAAAACTTTATTTCCTTGCAAACATCCTTTACAAATGATTTACCCCTGAAATCATACTTTTATAAAACAAAGAAATCATATACTTTGCTCTTCTCAAAATACTTATGCCATGATATATATACTTTACACAAAACAATGTTGATGAAATCTAATGGGATTATCTATCCCTCCAAAGTAAGTTAAAACCCCTCTTTAACTTAAAAGATCTTAGGCCATGATGCCAAGGTAAACCATTCGAAACCTTTGTTTTAAAGCTTTAAACAATCCCTTTCGAATCCATTGAAAGTACCCCTTTTAAAATAACTTAACTACTATACCTTGAAACAATAAGCTGAAAGGCCAAAACATACCATTCGAAACCTTTTCTAATAGACCTTTCGAAATCATTGAGAATAACTCTTCGAAAGCTTTATAAAAACCTTAGACATCCTCTTTTCAAAACCCTTTAAACTTGCATTTCGAAAGCATTGGAAACCTTCCACTCTAATACTCAATGTAAACCTTTCGAAAACATCGGAATGTCTCCCCTTCAAAACTCACATTATAAACCTTTCGAAAACATTGATATTCCTCACTTAAAACATACCTTTCAAAGGTATTGGGTTCAAGTAAAAGTTTTTGGAACATAGCTTCGAAACCATTTACAATCATCTCTTTCGAAACATATGGGTTTAAATTTTAATATAAATAAGAGTCGTAAAGAACTTAGGCAAAAGCATTGCTTTCGAAAGCATTATTCCTAAGTAAAAGAAAGAGTGTGGTTTCGAAACAAACCCTTTTGAAAAGTTGGGAAGCGGCTTCAAATTTTAAAGGCAAAAGCACTCTTTCGAAAGCATTGGTTCGAAGGGTTGAATCCGATAGCATGGGTTTCGACTCCTTTCGAAAGCTTCATTTAAAATAAAAAGGTGACAACCCTTTCGAAAGCCCTTTATAAAAAAAAGCAAGTTAGCTAAGTCGAAAGAAACTCCAACCCTTTCGAATGTATCAGCTATAAACAAAATAGTTCAAAGTTAATAAAAGTGACTCCTACCCGTTCGAAAGCATGGTTTCGAACATATACCTTCAGCCTTTCTCCAATCCAATACGTACCAAAGAGTTGATACCATGTGTATTGGTTTCAACTTGGTTAGGGGTGGAAGTATGGGGTCGAAAGGTAGTTAAAGGAAGTGGCAGAGCAGTAATTTTTTGCAAAACTGATTATTAGCCTTCTAAAGTAATTTCTTTCCAACTAACTTTTCTTATTTGTCAACATACAATTAGTTGCCAATTCTTTTTCGAAATCGTTTTCTAAAAGTGCTGCCGAATTCAGTAATTAAAATTTTTAAACATCTAACAAATTACCCCTCCACCTTTTCGAAACATATAAAACAATTAAGTCCCATACCTTAAATAATTTTATTTCCATAATAAAATACTTAGAAAAATTCTCAAAAAATTCCCATAAATCACTTTTAATATGTTTTCTAACAAATTTAAATTTCAGACCCAAGGCTAACATATAACTGTGGAAAATAATTTAAACCCAATTTTAGCCATTTTCTTCCATAAAAAATTCATAATAAATCCACAATAACTTAGAAAATTATGAAACATGAAACCCACTTCTAAAATAATATTTTTGACCATATATCAAAAACGCAAGCTATTTGGATGTCATTTAAAAGGCTTTTCAAATCTAAACTTGTCATAAAATCCATATGAAATAAATAATTCATCAACAAGCACACACACATACACACATATATATATGGGTGTATATATATCCATTTAAACAATCAAATCATGGCATATTATTTTTAAAATCTATTCGAATCTTAACTAGAAACCGAAAGCAATAAAATGAGATGTAAGATTCATTATTCACCTTAGCTTGGGGTTAAAAAGGTTGAGATTTGTCCTTTGGATTGATTTGCTTAAGCTTCCTACCTGAATCTTAGTTTTCTTCTTCTTGAATCCATTAATGGTGTCCTGCCGAACTCTTTAAGTATTTTAGTTTTGTGCAAATGTTGATAATGAATAAGGAATGAAGGTAAGGAGGGTTTAGGGCGTAAGAACATAGCCTATTCCTATTTTGCCCTTATCTTATTCCTCTTACTTCACTTTAATTCTCCTTTGCTTATATTATTTAAGGGACGGCTACCTTATGATTATACAAATCTCAATCTCTTAACCATTTACATTATTTCATTTAATTTATCTAATTAAACGTCCTAAATAATGTTAGTCAAAATTAGTGTCATTACAGACTCCCTCCTTAAAGAATTTCGTCCTCAAAATTACGATAAGGTACCCATAATCATCAAACATAAAGGTAAAACATACCATGAAACTAGTCAGGATAAGTATCTCTAATCCTGCTCTCAATTTTCGAAGTACAGTCTCTATCGTCGTCACCCCACTGGACTATGACTAATTTGACCATCTTGTTTCTTAGTCTTTTCTCATCCCTCGCGACTATGCGAACTGGTTTTCAAATTATAGTCATATTCGGTTCCACTACTAAATCATCTAACCCAGTCGGTGCTATAATGGTTTCTGGATCTTGAATACGCTTCCTTAGATGAGAAACATGAAAAACATTATTGACTCCTGCCAAACTATTCAGTAACTCTACTCTATATGCGAGTTTTCCAATCCTTTTTATAATAGGAATGATCCAACAAATCTTAGTGCCAACTTGACTGATTTTCCAAATCTGATTACACCTTTCATCGGTGACACTTTAACAAAAAAATGATCTCCAACTGAGAACTCTAAGTTTTTCCATCTCTTATCGACATAACTCTTCTGCCTAGACCGAGCTTCCTTCATCCTAGCCCAAATTAACTCAATCTTTTCTACAGCTTCTCTAACCAAATTCAGACCAAAAATTAACCTATCCTCGGTCTCTAACCAACAAACGGGAGATTTGCATGGCGTTCCATACAAAGCTTCAAATGGTGCCATCCTTATACTAGTCTAATAAATTTTATCATAGAAAACTTGACTAAGTGCAGGTGGTCTTCCCATGATCCTCCATAGTCTAGCACATAAGCTCTTAACAAATCTTCTAAGACTTTGTTACCACTTTTCATTTATCCATATGTCTGCGAATGGTAAGCGGTACTCATCTTGAGCTTGGTACCCAAAGTCTCCTATAGACTTTTCTACAACTCGCTAGTGAATAAGGAGTCACCGTCACTTACAATACTATTAGGAATTCCATGCAGTCTAGCTATATTTTTCATGAATAATGTAGCCAAAACAGGTGCCGTGCTGGTTGATTTAACTGGAATGAAATGGGCACTATTGGTTAACCTATCCACTATGACCTATATACTTTCATTTCCTCGATTTGACCTTGGCAACCCGTCTACAAAATCCTTTGAGATAAAATCCCATTTCCAAACTGGAACATCTAAAGGCTGAAGTAACCCACTTGGTTTCTGATGTTCAGCTTTTACCTATTGACAGTTCAAATAATTCTTCATCCATAAGACAACATCTCTCTTCATACCTTTCCAGAAGAAACTTCTTTTCATGTCTTAATACTTCTTAGTTCCTCTCGGATGAATGGTGAACTTTAAATGTTTCCTACATTCGGAACACACAGTCTTCCTTTCTTCCTTAACCACCCATTTGGTCAAGATTGAAATCTTTTAAGTCATCGCTCTCCATTCCATTCCTTAACTTTCTGATTTGTTCAGCCAATAATGGATCCTCCCCTTGCTTAGAAGCAATCCTTTTGATCATCACTAGTCGAACTTCTAAACATGACAACATAGCAGTTTCATTGCTAGAACTACTCTTAGATCTTCATTGTACTCCGCATGTGGTCAATGCTTCAAAATCTTTCCACTCAATTTTCATTGCCAGTACTGCATTCTGATGTTTTCTGCTAAGTACATCTGCAACCTTACTACCATTTCCTGAAGTATATTCAATACCGAAGTCATAAGCGGCTAAAAACTCTAACCACCTATACTGTCTCATATTCAACTTCTTCTAAGAGAATAAATACCTCAGTGACTTATGATCTGTATACAACTTGAATCTTTCTCCCAAAAGGTAATGTCTCCATGCCTTCAATGCAAAAATTACTGTAGCTAATTCCAAATCATGAGTTGGATATCTAACTTCATGCGGTCTAAGCCATCGAGAAGCATAGGTGACCACTTTACCTTTTTGCACTAACACAGCACCTATTCCTGTTACATATGCATCCGTATACACTACTAAGTCCTGATTCCCTTTTGGAACAACTAACACAGGTGCATTAGTCAATAAGTGTTTCAATTTCAGGAATGCCTCCTCACACTTATTACTCCAGACAAACTTCACATCTTTCTGCATTAGTTTAGTCATCGGTGCCGCTATTTGTGTAAAATCCTTAATGAATCTCCGGTGATAGCCAGCTAATCCAAGAAAACTCTTTATCTTAGTCACTGTCTCGAGTCTCTTCCAATTATTCACCACCTCAATCTTAGTCGAATCTACGAACAAAACTTTCTCTAAGACTACATGACTAAGAAACTTCACTTCCTTCTTCCAGAAATGACACTTCAAAAATTTCGCTTTATGTTGATGTTGCCTCAAGGTCTCAAGTACCACTCTAAGATGAACTTCTTGCTCTCTTCATCTTTAGAGTATATCAAAATGTCATCTATGAGCACTAAAAAAAATCTGTCCAGATGCTCCCGAAGATCCTATTCATCAAGTCCACGAAAAATGCCGGCGCATTAATTAGTCCTAACGACATTACTAACCATTCGTCCTATCCATATCTTGTTCTAAACATTGTCAAAGGAATACTATCTTCAGCCACTCTAAGCTGATGGAACCTGTTGTAAAATCTAACTGGTAAAATACTTAGGCTCCACTCAACTTGTCGAACAAATCGTCAGTTCTACATAACAGATATCGATTCTTTATCGTCTTCTCATTCAACTTACAATAATTGATACACAGCCTTAACGATCTGTTTGGATTCTTTATGAACACTTTGGCCGCTCCCCAAGGTGAACTACTTGGTCTGATAAAGTTCTTACTTTCCAAATCCACCAACTGCACTTTTAACTCCTTCATCTCAGTAGGTGTCATTCTGCTTGGTGGTCTACTCACCGATTCTGCTCCTGATACTAAATCTATCTGAAACTCAATAGCTTATTTTGGCAATAGTCCCACTACAGGCTCAAAGATGTCTACGAATTCTTTAACAACAAAAACTCGGTTTAACTCATCTTCTTCCTCCATAACACCCAACAAAGCATTTGCCCCAAAACTAGGGTTTTCTATGGAGTATATAGTCCGATCACTACTACTTGGGTGTTTAAGTGATATTTTCCTATCACGGCAAACTATCCTAGCATCATATTTACTTAACCAATCCATACCCAAAATAATTCCAAACCCTACGAAATCAAATACATGCAAACTGCGAGCAAATATATGGCCTAACATTTCAAACTCTAGGCGGTCACATCTCATCCCAAGAGTCACATACCCTCCTATCGGATTTGCAACCCTTAAGGAAGTAACTAGGTACAAGGGTCCTAGGTTAAGCTTATCTACCTAATAATGAGATATAAAAGAATGTGATGTACCAGTATCAAATAGAACTCTAAATGATACACAATGAATCAGAAGCATACCTCCCAACATAGTTTTTCCTTTCTCCTCAGCAGTTGGCCTTGAGGTAGCTAGTTCCAATGCAAACATCTTGCCTTTTCCATCCTTGGCCGGCTCTTTGCACTGGTTTTTATAATGTCCAATTTGATCGCAGTTGAAACATCGTACTCCCTTCTTGTCAACAGCTTTCTTCCCTTTGCCTGTTCGGCACTTATGAGCATATTGTCCCTTTATATCACATTTAAAGCAAACTAAATTAGCCTTTTCCTTCTTCATAGTTTCTCCTTTTTGAGCGCCCTTCTTATGAAAAACTTCCTTTTTTGGTTTCGCCCACTTTGAGCCTCCCTTGCTTTTGTTACCACCATGGTAAACAAGCATCTCCTCATGGCTTAAAGGCATCACAAGAAGTACATTACACGGATCCCTGATATGTGCCAGAGTCACTTTAGCTAGTTCAGGTTTCAGTTCGTGGATGAACTTATCATTTCTTTTGAGAACCATATCAACCGTAGCATACCCATACCTTGATAGTTCTTCAAATCTGATAGCATACTCAAGCACTGTCATGTCTCCCTGCTCCAACTCCATAAAATTCCTGAACAAAGTTGACTTAGAAATTTTCGACATAAACCTCTCCTTAAGTCTTCTAAATTCAGCCCATGTCATGATCTCATCATTAACTCCCACAGTACATTGTTCCACCAGTACAGTGCTGCTCCTTGTAACTGTCTAGAAGCAAGTCTCTTTTTCCTCTCATCATTAAGCCCTAAATCAGCAAAGATTCTCTCGCAATGAAGTTACCAATTCCCTACTTAAATTGCACCTTCAGTCCCAATAAACGGTTTTCCTCCAAGCCTGGCATAATCTCTGCTCAATATTGCATAGTTATTAATCACTGGAGCTCCCTAATTTCCTCCTTCAACATTTCCTCATACTAAACCTGCAGCAACTCCAACCTGCATCATATTAACAAAGAACAAATACATAGCTCCCATATTAGCTTGCGACACTCCAGCACTCGCATTGGCATTTGCATTTCGGTTAGCATTTGCCGGTCGACCCGAGTTTCTCCTGTTGGATCGAGCATTTCCGTTGGTTGTGGTGCTTCCCCCACCAATGTTAACTCTTCCACTTCTAGCATCCATATCTTACGTCCATAAAATTTGCATTTGAGTCTTTGTAAGATACAGAAGAATAGCCTAAGAGAGTTGGGAGAATAGAGATAAAGCATATACTTATATATAGAAAATACAAGTACGTTACTATAGCATTGTCCCATAACCCATTCTTTTCTCTAATTCCTTAGGATTATGTTTTCAAATCGGTTAATTTTAAAATTTCTTTTAAGTTTTCATAAACCTATGCTCTGATACCAAGTTGTAACATCCTCTATCTTGAGGCTCAAATCTAAGCGCTACAGATGTTGCAGTCATCCATAGTATTAACTTCTGGTGACAAAATACAGTAATATTAATGGTATTCATAATATTAGAACCACATGAACATGAAATAAAATTGACACAGATTTCAAAACAACTTTTCTGATTACATTTCAAATCAATATTTCATATTCTATTACATAATCCCAAACGACTCCCAGGTTTTGATCAAATATAATTATTACAAATTACGCCAAGAGCAATATATGAAGGTGCCCCTTTGGATGATCATAGTGCTAAATAGACATACCAGTCATAATACATCAAAGAGGAAATAAAACCAAATAGCTCCTAACTTTGCCTCCTACACGCCTTCGAAAGCTTATTCGTCCAACCTAATAAACCTAAAAACCCTAAAAAACCTTAACTCTCAATCTACTCAAATCAAATTTTGAGCATTAGAAAGTTTAAAGGGAAAACATAAACTTTGAGTCACGCATAAAGCCTAGTGTGAATAAAATTATTATATCTCGGTTTACTGATATTAAGTGAGACCGCGCTGCTTAGCGAAACGAGTTTCCTCTCACTAATATCCTAAAAACATATCCTTTGCAAATCAGAATCCTATAATCAAACTAATTAGCAAGTACATATATGCATAAAATCAAGAAATCAATGGACTATCGGTCCACACTATAGTTTTACTTGGCTAAATATCAACCATCGGCTGACTCGGGCCTACCAAACATAACTAAAAATCTAAATTCTATTAGACACAATACTTGGCTGGCTACCCTTAACTTTATTTTTCTAGGATCAACTGAACCTAATTGTTTTACAGGTTCACCAACAACCTATCTTTACCCTGTATATTCCTTTCGGTGTGTAACCTCATTTTAGCCCACCTGTGACAAGCCCTACACACTGGAATTTTGGACTTATTTAGTTAGTGGCTAATAGCTAAAGTATAGGGTGCGACCTAACATCGGTCTCATCTGGTCTTCTAATTTCTGATTCATAGCTTAGGGTTAACTAACCTTTTTATAATTCATTCCCTGTCTTAAGGTTAACTACCCTGTCAAAAATTTATATCCTTGTAAACATCCTTTACAAATGATTTACCCTTGAAATTATACTTTTATAAAACAAGGAAATTATATACTTTTCTCATCTCAAAACACTTATGCCATGATATACATACTTTACACAAAACAATGTTGATGAAATCTAATAGGATTATCTATCCCATCAAAGTAAGGTAAAAACCCTCTTTAACTTAAAATATCTTAGGCCATGAAGCCAAGGTAAACCATTCGAAACCTTTTTTTTAAAGCTTTAAATAATCCCTTTCGAATCCATTGAAAGTACCCCTTTCAAAATAAGTTAACTACTATACCTTGAAACACTAACCAGAAAGGCCAAAACTTAGCTTTCCTTTGAAAATGGACCTTTCGAAATCATTGAGAATAACTCTTCGAAAGCTTTATGAAAACCTTAGACATCCTCTTTTCAAAACCTTTAAACTTGCCTTCTGAAAGCATTGAAAATCTTTCACTTAAATACTCAAAGTAAACCTTTCGAAAACACTGGGGCATCTCCTTTGAAACCTTTGGGTTTAACTTTTAATATAAACAAGAGTCGTAAAGAACTGGGGCAAAAGCATTGCTTTTGGAAACATTATTCCTAAGTAAATGAAAGAGCGTGGTTTCGAAAACAACCCTTTCGAAAAGTTTGGAAGCGGCTTCAAAGTATAAAAGGCAAAGCACCATTTCGAAAGCATTGATTCGAAGGGTTGAATGTGGCAGCATGGATTTCGACCCCTTTCGAAAGCTTCATTTTATAATAAAAAGGTGGCATCCCTTTCAAAATCCCTTTTTATATACACAAAAGCAACTCGACAAAGTTGAAAGCTAACTCCAACCCTTTCGAAAGTATCAGCTGTAAAAAAAATAGTTCAAAGTTAATAAAAGTGACTCCTACCCCTTCGAAAGCATGGTTTCGACCCTATATCTTCCGCCTTTCTCCAATCCAGTACGTACCAAAGAGTTGATACCATGTGTTGGTTTCGACTTGGTTAGGGGTGGAAGTATGGGGTCGAAGGGTAGCTGAAGGAAGTAGCGAAGAAGTAAATTTTTGCAAAACTGATTATTAGCCTTTTAAAGTAATTTCTTTCCGACTAACTTGCCTTATTTATCAACATACAATTGGTTGCCAATTATGTTTCAAAATCCTTTTCTAAATGTGCTGCCGAATTCAGTAATTAACAATTTTAAACATTTAACAAGTTAGCTCTTCACCTTTTTGAAACATATATAACATTTAAGTCTCATACCTTTAATAATTTTATACCCATAATAAAACACTTAGGAAAATTCTCAAAAATATTCCCATAAATCACTTTTAATTGTTTTCTAACATATTTAAATTTCAAACCCAAGGCTAACATATAACTGTCGAAAATAATTTAAACCCAATTTTAGCCATCTTCTTTCATTGAAAATTCATAATAAATCCATAATAACTTAAAAAATTATGAAACTTGAAACCCACTTCTAAAATAATGTTTTTGACCATATGTCAAAAACGCAAGCCATTTGGATGTCATTTAATAGACTTTTCAAATCTAAACTTATCATAAAATCCATAAGAAACAAAATAATTCATCAATAAGCATATATATATATATCCATTTAAACAATCAAATAGTGGCATATTATTTGCAAAATCTATTCGGATCTTAACTAGAAACTGAAAGCAATAAAAATGAGATATAAAAATCATTATTCACCTTGGCTTGGGGTTAAGAAGGTTGAGATTTGTCCTTTGGATCGATTTGCTTAAGCTTCCTACTTGAATCTTAGTTTTCTTCTTCTTGAATCCTTTAATGGTGGCTGGCCGATCTCCTTAGGTATTTTAGTTTTGTTTGCAAATGTTTATAATGAATAAGGAATGAAGGTAAGGAGGGTTTAGGGTGTAAGAACATAACCTATTCCTATTTTGCCCTCATCTTATTTCTCTTACTTCATTTTAATTCTCCTTTGCTTATATTATTTAAGGCACAACTACCTTATGATTATAAAAATCTCAATCCCTTACCCATTTACATTGTTTCCTTTAATTTATCTAATTAAATGTCCGAAGTAATGTTAGTCAAAATTAGGGTCATTACAAGAGATACCAAAGCCTATTAGGGATAAACTCATTTGGGATAGGGTTGGTAATGCCCTAGAATAAGTCCGAGTGTGTATATATATGAGAGAGCGTATTTGTTAGTGCTATAAAAATGTTTTGTATTGTGTTAATTTGTTTCGTTGAGTATTTATGAATTCCGGTCAGTACATATGATGCTATGGCATCGATAGGGATTTCTATACACTTGAACTAGGAAGACCGACACAATATTGTTTTTGAAAATATGTAAATTAAATAATTTTACCTAGTATTATATTTTGTAATTAAAATAATAAATTTTCATAAGTTGATATTGTTATTTTGGTGTGTTGTTTGTTAGGAAATGATAATATTTGATTATTGTCACTTATTGTTGGTTAGTTAAGTTTTATAAAAACTATTAACTATTGTATGTTATGAGAATGTAATTTTAAAAATATGGTTTATATAATATGAATTACAAATAAAATGAACTTAGATTGAAAATTTGAGAACTTAAGTTCGGTGTTTTGAAACTCGTTTTAGAGATCTTTGAAATACAATATTAGTATTATTTGGAAGTATTCGCAAATAGAATGTTTTCAGAATGTTTGCAAAAGGTATTTGAAAGAAATGTTTTAAAAGAATTTTAAAGAAAATAAGTTCTATACTCCCTTCTTCTGTTGCTGGAAAATAATTTTGATGATGACTGCGGCATCATCGACATTCATTTTCGAGTTTCAAAGTGGGAAGACTACTATAGTAGCTTTGCTACATATTTGTTTTTATAAACAAATTTTGATTTAAACCCATTAAGTATGAGTTGATATATAAAAAGATTTAAGTATAATTTCAAGATGATTTGAAATGAAACCCGGTATTTAGTTCTTAAGTTTTATGTTAATTTTAATTTTCAATTATTAAAATGAAATGGAATTTTCGATGATTTAAATGGTCGAAAACACCAAAATTGAAATATGAAATTAAAGCTAAATGTTTAATGAAAATATAAAAGAGGAAATTTTATAACTCTTAAATTAAAAGATAATGAAAAGTAAAACATGTTTAAACTATTGAACATTCTTGGTAAGTAAAATAAATAAGATTTTGGTATATGCTTCTAGGATTTAATGGAATATTATACAAGTAAAAACTTAAGTAATACAAATGTTTCAGAATGAAATTATGTCTATACGTAAAAATTAAGTTATTATAGGAAATGTTATACACTTAGTTAATATTTCATGAAGTGATTAACAATTAAATTGAATAGTAAAAAAGTGAATACTATTTAAGTAAATGACTATAAACTTAAGAAAATATTGAAATGATTCATAAATAGATTTAATATTAAATGATATTATATATGAAGTAATAAATGTGAATCAAAGAATATAGAAAATTAAGTATGAAATGATTCATTAATGAATATTAATATTAAACAAAAATTTTGTAATATAAGTAAATAAATGTGAATTAAACTGCAAAAAAGAAACATATGTAATACTTTAGGAATTTATGCATTGATGATTTTAAATATCGAATGGGAAATAATCTATGTAAGTAAATGAATGTAAATTAATAAAAGATGACCTTGTATAAATGAATGAAAAATTAGAATAAACGAAAAGTAAACGATGGGTTAAAGAAACCAATAGAATAATTTGTGTATAGATCATTTTATCCGTATAACAGTTCTGATTTAGATTCGAATACATGATTTGTGGTAATTCACATCAGTCTGAGTTAGGATTTTTAGCTTGATTCTTGACGGTGAATGCTTGATATGGATTTTTGATATGATTTTGAAGTTTTCTATCATATTTTATGGTTATGTAAGGAGAATGGAGATTTCTAATCAAGAAACCAGATTAGAGTCCGCACTAGAGTGGTCGGGTTATAAATACTAGTTCGGAAGTGAAATTTTTGTATTCAAGAAAGAAATCAAAATTGATATTGTGTACAAATGATATATGCACATCGTACAAACTTAAATAATATTTAAAATCTATATTGTTTGTCTTATGGGAAGTTTGGAAAATGACACTTCAAATCATTCGAGGTTGTATGAATAATCTATTGAGTAATTACCTAAGACTGTTGAGCGTAAGGTACACTTGGTAGTTTATTTATCACCCTTGTTCAATGAAAAGTTTCTAAACCTAGACAAACTATTAGTTTTTGGTTGCTATAGATGTGTGATGGATTCTTTTGTTTCATATAATGGTCGTACTGCTTTTGGTTTCACATGATTATTATATATGTTGTACTGCTTGTGCTATTGACTGGAACAACTAATATATACTGCTCTTTTATACGATTTAACCTCTCCTTTGGACCATATAAGAGAAATCCAGGTTTATGGAAGCTATAGCTATTGCTTTTGGTTTCATAAATAGAGTATTGTTTAGTCAACAAATAGGTACATTTTCGGATTACGGTTTTTATAGCGGTATTTTATTGTTTTCCCATGGTTTGGGATGCTTTATTATTGATATAAAATGTATACCACGTATTTTTATTTTTCCAGACTTAGCCGCGCAAAGGAGACACCGTCGAAAGTTTTCATAAATTTAAGACCTAGAAATTTTTCGTGGAAATTGGGTTATTTTCAAATTTATATTAAAACTGACTAAGTTTAAATTGTTTTATAAATTGATTCTTTCTTATTCCTTTTCGGGAATGAAAAGTTTTGAGTGGAGGAGATAATAACAACCTTTATTTTTAACAATTAAAAATATTAAATTAAATAAGACTTTGAAATTCATATTTTGCAGAAATTAAAAATTTATGATTTATGAACGTGAATTTTATTAGATTATAAATTTTGACCTTAAATAAAATTCTAAAACAACAAACTACAATGAATTGAAAGGTGGTAACGCATATTAGGATATAATTTAGTAATATTGATTGAATATAATTAACAACTATTTTAATGTAATTTGAATTGATTGTAATAATAAATGTCAATAAGGAATAAATTAAATGATGTATTAAAGGAGAAATTACATGTTATTTAATTGAAATTGGTTTTAGCATAGAATAAGAAATCGGTTATTTTGTAAGTAAATTTGTAACCCTTGTTTGTAAACAACAAATTTATAGATATTCAAATTACTATAAAATGTGATAATTTCTCACTTGTTTAGTTAATCCATTCTGAAATTAATTTTGTAATCAATGGAATTTAATGTAATTGAAATATTTCAGTTAATATGAGAGAAGACATTAACTATAGAGTAATGAGTGTAATAGAATGGAAAATTATGTTTAATAGATACATAAGGGAATTTTACTTTCATATAAAGAACATTTAAATCAAAATAAAAGAATTTTTTGAAAATTAAAATGTAATGAACTAGTGTTTTATTACAGTTATTGTAGAGACCCGGAAATTCAAACACCTCGTCTTCGAATATCAATACATTTTGAAATATAACTACGTGTTATAAATATGATTTGATAACCTTGTTTAGCTTATTTAATTAACAAATAATGATGAGAAACTTCTTTTTGAAAACTGTTTACAAAAATATATTCTTCGATGGAAAATCGATAATGTGACTGAAAATCGGTCTATCGATAAATAGTTTTTCAATCGATATAAGTTGTTCGAACTATTTTGCACTAGACTAATGATCAAATGAACACATTAGCAACTAATTAATGAACTCTTCTCTTCATAAAGCATGGAACATTCTAGAATGTTCTAATGGATAAGAGATATTATTATGGGAAGGGTATAATGGTAAATAACATAAAGGAGAAGTGACATAAAGTTATCATGTGAGATGGATGCTCCTTTGTGACCATCCATTTAAGGTAGGAGGTGAAAGTAAACCTTTACACAAGCCTATATAAGATAAGGTATACCCTTAGTATCATTCACAAATATTTACAAAGCTTAGAGTTCAAAAATAATGTCTTCTTCTTCTTCATCTCTAAATTCCTAAAGCAAATTATTTGCAAACCATCTCCAAATCCACAAAGTTTAGTAATATATTAGAGAACCTTCTACCAAGTAAAAAGTGGAAGAAGCAAAGCCAAACTCCCCTAATCCCCCTTGGGTCGTGAGCATATAGAGAGGGAGGAAGGCAAAGAAGGCAAGGCAAAGCAAAAGCGAGGAAGGAAAGGTGGCTGCTAGCTTGGGTTGGACTTTGGTTGGCTTGGATCTTGGTTATTGTTAGGTTTAAGGTGAGCTAACTCACCACTTGAATTGATAATATAACTCATATATGATTATATTTTGTTGTTTTAAAATTGTTTGGATTATTAAGCGACATATGTTGAAAACATTGGTTTTGATCCTTGTTTTGGAAACAAGTGGCACATAGGATCCATATCTGAATTTGGATGGACTTGAATGGACTTATATGAAATATGACTAGGTCTTGAACAAAGCACATAGGTTGTAGTTGAACAGGTTGAGATATGACTCGGATTTGAAAGTGCACTTATAGCGATAGTCACTATGGATGCAGTTCGGAATTGTCTTATTCCTGATAATTGTTATGGAACTTTGTAGAGAGATCCATAGGGATTTCTCATCACATTTACAATGTTTTATATGTATGTTTATGGCTATTAAAAGCTTGAATACTAAAAGGTTATGTAACATCTCGAAAACGGCCAAAACATCACTAGTGCAAAACTGCCCCATTTAAACTTGATTTTTGGACTTCAAATGTTTCAAAAAGGAATTTATTTTGAAGCGATTTGTTTCATTCTTTTAAAAGGTATTGCCTGACTATTTTCATAGTATTTTAAAAGTGGACTGAGATATTTATGAATTTTTAAGAATTAGTTATGAATTTTTAAATAGATGAATTTCAAAATAAAACATGTTCTTTTTCCAAATTTTATTAATTTTTCAAACTTGTTATTTTTAAGTAATATTTTGAATAAATGTTTTAAAACCTATTATAAATATTTCCAAGTAATTTAAATGTTTTCAAAAAGGGGTTAGAATTGCTAAATGGACAACTAGTTGATTATTTAAGTACTTATTAGAAAAGTAATTAACTATGCTTAACACCAATAAGCCGACAAAGTAATCTTATATATTTGTGAGGGTTAAGATTGATGTCGAGTTAGGACGGAGCAATAGAGCTCTATCCTACTGGGCTTCCCTCTTAACTGAGGAATAGGTAAGTGGAAAATGTCGGAAACATGTTAATCGAGTTGATTCCTTACTGTTTATTGAAATCATGAATACTATACTTAACACTAAAATCCGATAAGGTAAACTTATCTATTTGTGAGATTCAAGAGCGAAGTGTCTAGACAAGGCTTGGAGCATCCAGTACCCAAAATTACTTGGCTTCGCTCTTAGGCAAGGAATAATTAAGTTGGAATGTCGAAAACGAGTTAAGCGTACGAATTGTGATTTGTATAAGCAATCATTTTGACTTGATAATCGATTAGTCGATTATCGAACTTGACGTAATATTAACTTAGGAAGTAATTGAAAGACTTCACAATTTTATACCAATAAGAACCTTCAGGGAGGAGTATCGGTACAAACATCTCTAGTTTTCACTTACTTCTAAGGGAACCGGAATTGAGTTAACTTGAAATTCATTAATTAGTTTTGAAGAGTCTGGGATCGGTAAGTGTTTTACTTACGGAATACCACTTTAAAACTAGTATATGGGTTCTATGTTTTGGAAGAGGTTGAAGAAAGGAATCTATGTGGAGACTCGAGATCTGTTTAAGATGCTCGAACACATGTAATTATTCGTAATATATTTAAGATAAGGGAATCCATGTGTGGTTTCAAGATGTGAGGATCTAATTTGGGATTCGTGTTCTATTCGAGTGATAAAGACTTATGTGAAAGATGTCGAACGTAACTTCGACATCGGAAATGGCTAAAGATAGAGTAGGCTACACAATCTGGGGTTTGGCTGACCCATGACAGGATATTATCAACTCCAGATCTTGAGTATGCTTATCGATATGTTGGTACCGGGAGTTGATGGTACTTGTTTCATGTTGTTCATGTTTATGTTCGGGTGTGGGCCTTTGTGTTTTCCTTATGGTATATTTTATCTAGAGATGTACGATGCTCATTAAGTAACTTGTGATCGTTGTGCATGGAGTTTGGATTCGGCTTCCCCGAAGAGATCTCCACGGAAAATCCACTATGCAAACGTACCTTAACGGTTTTGAGTGTAACCTAAATATGTTGTGGTGTGACTAATGTAAGCATCATAGCTATTTGATATGATTTATATCCTACACCCTAGGCATTATCTATCATATCACTATATTAAACTTAATAAATGTTGATTTCTTTTGAGGGGAAAACTGTTAGGGGAATTCGTACGGTCTTAATAGTTACTGTTACATGTATTCATATATCTCGAGTTTTCTCATACCAGACTTATGTCTGATGCTTGGTTTTTGTTTTCCTAAAATCCTTACGTACTCTTTCGAGTAGGTTGAGTTTCAAGTTTTACCTCGGACGCTTCATAGTTTAGAAGACGAGCTGGAGGCTTCCATTATCTATTTCTATTATTCCGTTTTAGCTATGTGCATATATCAGCGGTGTAAGGATAGGCAGTTATAACTGTCCAGACTAATGATAGTACTTAGGTTTTGTAACTCTAAAAATCTTGTATTCAGAGTAACCCTTTATTCTATTCTTTTGATATTATAAATTATCGTTTCGCTGTGAGATTCTGATGTTGTGTTCTTCTTTTCCTTTCCTTTTCTTTTTCTTTTATTTTACCCTAACTTTCGTTGTTTTTGGCACTTGGGTGCTCAACACACGAATATCGTGGATGTATTAGTGTCGACATTTGAGAGTCGAAAAGTCGGGTCATTACATTTGCTATTAGAGCGAGGTTGAGCAAACGCCTTGGCTTTGGTTGGGTATAGCTCATTGAAGGTAGGATAAGCGACACCCTAGAATGAGTCGAGTGTATACGAGAGAGCATATTTGTATTTTCTATAAACCTATACCTCTTTTTCAGCTTTCATTAGGAATAATCTCTTTCTTTGAATCGCTTTTGCCTTTCATATCCTAAATATATTCTTCTATGTTTAGGTAGTGCATTATGAGTACCAGAGCTGCCAATGCTCGAGGAGGTAGAGGTAAAGGTAGAGGTGGGTGGAGTAGTACTGTCACTAATGGTGGAGATCAAGCACCATGGAATGTTGCTCCAGTCGGAGAAATAAGGGTGGATATTGTAAAGGAGATCGTGCAAGTTAGGGCTCTGGTGAACTTCGCTTCGCTATACCCTGATTATGAGAGGTTGGGAGGTATGTGGTTTAGTGGTATGAAGACAATCATAGAAGTCCAGACTTGGACTAATTTCTGTGACCGTATATTTGGGGGTATGGAGTTAGATGATGTGACGAAGCGTCGATTGGCATCATGACATCTGACGGATGCGGCCATGGATTGGTGGAGTTCTATCACTGCTGATGTTCAAGGTAACGACTTCACTTGGGCATAATTTAAGGTGAATTTTGAGATGAAGTTTGTCCTGGAGGCTGGGAAGACTTTGTTGTTTAGGAGCTTCCTCTACTTGACGTAGGGGGCCATGACAGTGGTGGAGTATGATAACCGATTCTTTGCCTTGTCTCTGTTTGGGCCTGGTTTGGTAGATACACCTTTAAAGAGGAATGAGATGTTTATCGTAGGGATGCGTCTAGAGTTCAAGGGTAATATGACTATTCACATCTTGGGGTCTTATGTGAATCTGGTAAATGTGGGATTGTGGATTGAGAGCTTAGCTCCGAAGTCGTCCATTGCTACGACAGTAGGAAACAACAAGCGAAAGTTTCTTCCGCCTAGGGATATTTTTGGTCTCGCTTGTTATAAGTATGGGAAGAAGGGGCATCATGTGTGGAATTGTCCATTAGTTGGGGAGAAACAAGTGAAGAAAACACTGTTGGCGAAGGCACCTATTGCTAAGGGAATGAAGATAGAGCCACAGACAGCCAAGGCATAGTTTGCACCCAAGAGCTGCTACAACTGCCATCTACCAGGCCATTTTACTAGGGAGTGTCTAATGCTTCATAAGGTAGAATAACCTCGAGCTTTTGCACTAGCTTCAGCACCTTCCACTATGCCGCAGCAAAGGGGAAGCAAGTTTTGGAAGGGATTCTACCTATTTTTGGCATTTCTGTTCATGTCTTATTTAATACTGGTGCTTCTTTAAGTTTCATTTCTCATACTCTTATTGACAAACTGAAACTTAAACCAACTATAGCTTTGGGTTATATTTGTGTGTCGAACCATGTTGGGGGCTCGACCAATCTTAGTATGTTTTTCTTAGGAGTTACAATCTCTTGTTTTGACCGACTCTTTTCGTGCGATATGTATGTCCTGGGTTTTGATGTTCTACTTGGGATGGATTGGTTATCGTGGAATAACGCAGTCTTAGATGGTGATAAACTAACCATGGTATTAAAGCATGGAAGGAAGGCTTTGACTGTAGATTGTGAGGGACTAGCTCGTTGATGACTGTTTTCTTTATTCTCTTGATGTGGTGTAGGAGGAGTTGGGTTCTATCCTTATTTTTCAGGAATTTGCAGATGTCTTCAAAGTGGTGTCGGTTTACCACCCCACAGGGAGATAGAATTTCACATTAATCTAGTGAAGGATGCAAAGCCTATTGTATTGTCGGTTTGTAGACTTGCATCAAAGGAGAGGATGGAGCTAACAAATTAGGTTAGTGATTTGTTGTAGAGGGGCTTGATCCGACCAAGTCATTCGAGTTAGGGAGCGCCCGTTGTCTTTATTACGAAGGCGGACGGTTCCTTAAGTTGTGTGTAGATTATCGCGAGCTCAATAACCGGACTGTTACAAACACGTATCCTTTGCCTAAGGTAGATGACTTGTTCGATCAACTCCATGGAGCTTGAGTATTTTCTCAACTTGACCTTGCTATGGGGTATCATCAGTTGAGGGTGGAAAAGGAGAGTGTACTCTTGACTGCTTTTAGATCTGACTAGTTTTATGAGTGGTTAGTTATGCCATTTGGCCTTACTAATGTTCCAGCATATTTCGTAGACTTAATGAATCGGGTTTTCCGAGATGCATTGAATAAGTTTGTCCTTGTTTTTATCGATGATATTTTGGTCTATTCCAAGACCGAGGAGGAACATTTGCGCTATCTAAGGATCATTCTAGGAACACTAAGAGAGCATGTGTTGAAGGCTAAGTTCTCAAAGTATCATTTTTGGCGTTCAGAAGTTAGGTTCTTAGGTCATGTTGTTTCGACAAAGGGTATTTCTGTTGATCCCGCGAAGGTTGTGGCCTTTCAGGACCGGAAGAGGCCGGAAAGCGCAATAGATATTAGAAGCTTTATGTGTCTATTAGGTTATTACAGGAGATTCATGTAGGATTCATCAAAGATTGCCTTTTGCTTAACAAATTTGATGAATAAAGATATCGTAAGGATGGATAATGCGAGTAAGCATTCTTAGAGCTAAAGGAAAAGTTGACTGGTGCTCCTATTCTTACTGTGCCAAATGGATGTGAGGGCCACTGACGCATGTGGAATAGGTCTTGGTGCTGTTTTGATGCAGCATGGGAGGGCGATCGTTTATGCGAATCGGAAGCTCAAACTACATGAAGCGAGGTATGCAACTCATGACTTAGAGTTGTTAGCGGTGGTATTTGCATTAAAATTTGAAGGCATCATTTGCTAGGTGAGAGGTTCCAGTTATACACAGGCCATAAGTCTTTGAAGTATTTTTTACACAAAAAGACTTGAGCATGAGGCAACAAAGGTGGTTGGAGTTTCTTACGGCCTATGATCTTGATATTTTGTATACTCTGAGGAAAGCTAATGTCGTAGTTGATGTGCTCAGTAGGAGGTATGCAGTTATGCAAATGTTGAGTTCGTCCGACTCTAATTTGTCGTATCAAGGGGAATCAGCATAGGGATCTTCATTTTGCTAGGATAGCTAAAAATGTAAGTGAGAATGAGGCACCAGAGAGGTGGCCAGGATTCGAGGTGGATAGCCATGGCATTTTGAAAATAAACGGTAGGTTATATGTCCCGAATGTTTATGGGATTAGGCAAGAAGTTCTAGTGGAGTGTCACCATTCTAGGTTAATGATACATCCTGGAGTCACTAAGATGTATCAAGATATGAAGAGGACGTTCTGGTGGGAGGGTATGAAGAGGGATGTTTCTATCTTTATGAGAAAATATGCTAACTACCAATAGGTAAAAGGTAGTCATCAGAAGACGGCCGGACTGCTTCAGCCACTAGAGATTCCTAAGTGGAAATGGAGCATATTTCTAGGGATTTCATCGACAGATTGCCTAGGTCGAGGAGGGGTAATGAAGGTGTGGGTTATTGTGGATTGATTGACTAAGAGCGTGCACTTCTTACCTGTTAAGACTATGAGGACAACTTCTAGTTTGGTTAAGTTATATGTTAAGGAGATTGTCAAGTTGCAAGGTGTTCCTTGTGATATCGTGAGTGATAAAGGTCTGATATTCATAGGCCAGTTCTGGAAGGGTTTGCATGAAGCATTAGGGACCGAGCTTAGTTTGAGTACCGCTTACCATCCGCAGATAGATGGACAAATAGAGAGGGTGAATCGAGTGTTAGAGGACTTGCTTCGAACATGCATTTAAGATTTTGGAGATTCATGGGAAGAACACTTACCACTTGTTGAGTTTTCATACAACAACAATTATCATGCCAATATTGGAATGGCACCATTTGAAACATTGTATGGAAGGCTTTGCAGATCTCCATCGTGTTGGGTAGAACCTGGAAATCATCTTGTACTTAGGACAGATATGATCCAAGAGGCATCAGATAAGGTTATAGAGATTCAGAAGCGAATAAAAGAAGCGTAGAATCAATATAAAAGTTATGCAGATGAGAGGCACATAAACTTGGAGTTCTCGGTTGGAGACTTTGTATTTGTAAAGGTTTCTCCGATGAGAAGTGCATTTCGGTTTGGAACGGTTGGAAAGTTGGCTCCTCATTATATAGGACCGTTCTCGATTCTTGAGAGGATTAGTACACTGCATATAGAGTTGAGTTACCGATTAGGCTATTGGGTGTGCATAATGTATTTCATGTATCGCATTTACGTAAGTTTGTGCATGGTCATTCGATGACACTGGAAGCGTCGCAGCAAGAAGACTTGGAAATTGAGCCAAATCTGACTGTGTTGGGGTAGCCTATTCGTACTATTGATACAGTTATGAAGCAGTTGTGGACTAAGATTGTGAAGTTAGTCAAGGTACAATGGAGCAAGAATGCTCGGAATTGTACGTGGGAGACCAAGGAAAGTTTGAAGGAATCCTATCCGGATTTGTTCTTAGACTAGAGTTTTCTTATCTTGTTTTTCTATCTTCTTTAATTATCGTTCTTGTTTGAATTTCGAGAACACCATGTGCTGAGTGGGGGAGGATGTAGCGACCCGGAAATTTGAACACTACGTCTTCGAATATTGATACATTTTGAAATATAACTATGTGTTATAAATATGATTTTATAACCTTGTTTAGCATCATTTAATTAATAAATAATGATGAGAAACTTGTTTTTGAAAAGTGTTTACAAAAATATATTCTTCGATGGAAAATCGATAATGTGATTGAAAGTCGGTTTATCGATAAACTGTTTTTCAATCGATATAAGTTGTTCAAACTCTTTTGCACTGGACTAATGATCAAATGAACACATTAGAAACTAATTAACATACTCTCCTCTTCATAAAGCATGGAACTTTCTAAAAATATTCTAATGGATAAGAGATATTATTAATAGAAGGGTATAATGGTAAATAATATAAAGGAGAAGTGACATAAAGTTATCATGTGAGATGGATGCTCCTTTGTGATCTTCCATGGAAGGTAGGAGGTGAAAGTAACCCTTTGCATAAGCCTATATAAGAGAAAGCATGCGCTTAGTATTATTCACAAATATTTACGAAGCTTAAAGTTCAAAAACAATGTCTTCTTCCTCTTCATCTCCAAATTCCTAAATCAAATTATTTGCAAACCATCTCCAAATCACTCCAAACTTTTCCACAAGGCTTAGTAATATATTAGAGAACCTTCTACCAAGTCAAAATTGGAAGAAGCAAATCCAAACTCCCCTAATCCCCCATGGGCCGTGAGTATATAGAAAGGGAGGAAGGCAAAGAAGGCAAGGCAAAGCAAGAAGCAAGGAAGAAAAGGTGGTTGCTAGCTTGCGTAGGACTTTTGTTAGCTTGGATCTTGGTTATTGTTGGGTTTAAGGTGATCTAACTCACCACTTAAATTGATAATATAACTCATATATGATTATATTTTATTGTGTCAAAATTGTTCGAATTGTTAAGTGACATATGTTGAAAACTTTGGTTTTGATCCTTGTTTTGGAAACAAGTGGCATAAGGATCCATATATGGATTTTAATGGACTTATATGACATATGAATAAGCCTTGAACAAAGCATATAGGTTGTATTTGAACATAGGTTGAGATATGACTCGGGTTTGAAAGTGCACTTATAGTGATAGTCGCTATGGATGCAGTTCAGAATTATCTTGTTCTTGACAATTGTTATGGAACTTTAGAGAGATCCATAAGGATTTCTCACCATATTTATAATATTTTATATGTATGTTTATGGCTATTAAAAGCTTGAATAGTAAAAAGTTATGTAACATCTCGAAAATGGCCAAGCAAAATTGCCTCATTTAAACTTGATTTTTGGACTTCAAATGTTTCAGAAAGGACTTCAATTTTGAGCGATTCATTTCATTCTTTAAAAAGGTATTGCCTAAATATTTTTAGATTATTTTAAAAGTAGTTTTAAATATTTATCAATTTTAATGAATTAGTTATGATTTTTTTTAAAAAAAAATTAGAATAAAACATGTTCTTTTTCCAAATTTTATTGATTTTTCAAACTTGTTATTTTTAAGTAATATTTTAGATAAATGTTTTAAAACCTATTATAGGTATTGCCAAGTAATTTAAATGTTTTTGAAAAGGGATTAAAACTTCTAAATGGCCAATTAGTTGATTGTTTAATTACTTATTAGAAAAGTAATTAACTATGTGTTAGCACCAAAATTGGTCACTAACTTCCTTGAGAAAGATTATGTAGAGAGATTAATGAAGAAGATAAATTAGAACTGAAAAATAGTGTAATTCAATGCCAAAAGAACAACAAAAACGAGAACACCAGATTTATAGTGGTTCGTTGTAACTGCCTACGTCCACTACGAGTTTTGATCTTTATTGCTTTTACAAGTAATTGAATACATATACAATCCGTATATTAATGACTTGAATACAAGTTTGAACTGAAAATAATAAGTCCTGAAAGTGGTAGAGTTTCCCCAGTGTTCTCGAAAAAAGGTCCTTTTTCAGCATGCCCCTGCCCCTCTATTTATAGATGAAGATGGGTTGGACTTCCCTCACGGGCCTAGGAACAAGGTACCTCGGCCCATAGTAGATGACTACTACGCACCGTTCCATGCAAGCCGAACGAGATTCCGTGCCGAGCGAGGCTCTACGCCGAGCGAGACTCTGTGCCGATCGAGGCTCTATGCCGAGCGAGGCTCTGTGCCGGTCGAGGCTCTATGTCGGTCGAGGCTCTACGCCGAGCGAGGCTTTGTGCCGGTCGAGGCTCTATGCCGATCGAGGCTCTACGCCAAGCGATGGCTTTGCATGCCGAATGGGAACTCTGTGCCGAGCCTCTCGTTACCGGGTCAAATTACCGGTTAACACTTGCCCCCCAAAGTACGTCTTGTTGCATACATGACGTGATTTGAATCGAAGCAAGTTGGAATCTCTAGAAAGAAATCCATCATATTTTCTAAATAGTCATTATTCTTCAATTTTATCCTCCCAAAGTGTCGTATCCTTCTTTGGTCGATTTCCAATAGTATAGATTCAGGATTGTAGTTCATCAGTGACCATCTGTGTCTGGTATTTTAGGGCTAGTAAACTTCGGCTATCTAATCCAGTCTTTTCTTAATAACCCTATGTGAAAATCCAAATTCTGTTGATTTCAAGAAGTCGATTATGACTATAAACGTGCACATTCAGGTACATGTTCTTGCCATTGGCTCATGGATGCGTTTTATATTTTCGTGAGTTATCACCAATTCCTTCTAGTTTAATTGCAATTCAATTGCAATTCCTTGTTTATATTATTTTTTTGTAATATCGGTTGTCATCAGCCACTCGATGAGAGGGGACTTCAAGTTCTACATGGATGATGGCCTTGGAGCCATAAGTAAGGGCGAATGGAGTATGGCCAGTCGCGAACTCATGGGTAGTTCTACAAGCCCATAATGCTGTTGAGAGTTCATACACCCATTTACCTCTAGCCTTTTCCAAACCTTTCTTCAGAATAGACTTTATGATGATTTTTTTCATAGCTTCAACCAATTATAATGGATCATGGAAGGTCATAAGCACAGATGACATTAAGGACAATGAAGTTGATTATTTTCTTCATCTTGGTCGTGGTTAATAGTTCTTCATCTGCCCATTTGGTAAAGTAATCAACCGCTATGATGGCGTATTCGACGCCACCTTTAGGATCGGAAAGAAGACGATGATGTCAATGCCCCCAAGTGGCAAACGGTTACGGACTAGCCATTTGAGTAATTTCCATCTGCGGGGTTCCCAGATTTTTTGCAAACATCTTGCACTCATCGCATTGTCTAGCATGATCAACCGCATCTTGATTGATAGTTGGCCAGTAATACCCGTAGCGGAGTATTTTCTTTGTCAGGGTTTGCCCCCTGACGTACTCGCCGCATTCTTCTTCGTATACTTTGCACAAAGACTCATTTGATATCATTATGGGTGATATACCAAAGCATGGGAATGGATAAACTTCTTTCTACACATGACTTCTTCTTGGATGATTTGACATGAAGCTTTGAGGAGGATCTGTCGTTTTCCATTCCTCCATTCAGTAAGAATTTCTCATTGTAGATGGTCTTTGATAGGAGTCAACCATGACCCCTTTTTTGGCTCTGTCTCCAAGATCTAGCCGATCTCTATCCATCAATGCTTGGAATATTAAGTATTTCAATCGAAACAAAGTATGTCAGTTGCACGTCCCTAAAACTGGCCAACATGGCCGGTGACTTGAATCTTTTCATTTCGATCGCTGAGGATGTGTGTAATGATGTAATACGTGAAGTCGGTTAGTAGCTCTTGGACCTGGTCGAGATAAGGAGCAAGACAATGCCCCCTAGCAAGATCAGCTTCCTTAACTTTGCATACTACTAATCAGGAATCACATGACATCCGATAAAATTTCCACTCCATGTCCTCTAGCAAGTTTGAGGCTGGCGGTCGAGGCTTCATACTATGCATCGTTGTTTGTTATAGGGAAATCGAGTTTCAGGACATAGCAGATCGATGGTTCCTCAAGAGTCATTAACATGAATTCTGCGCCATAACACTGATCACTGGATGCTCCATCCACGTACATTTTTCATCTGTTGGTTGGCTCTCTACTACTCGTCGAGTAGTCATCTGATGCAGTGAATTCGGGTATGAGGTCTGCTAATTTCCATCCTTGGATAGCCCTTCGAAGGAAATAAGTGATATCGAATTGGCTTAGTTCGATAATCTATTTATGTAGTCTTTCAGACATCTCAGGTTATTGT
Source organism: Allium fistulosum (assembly GCA_030737815.1). NCBI lineage: Eukaryota > Viridiplantae > Streptophyta > Magnoliopsida > Asparagales > Amaryllidaceae > Allium > Allium fistulosum. Next base: position 16,156,580 of record JASFAW010000015.1, on the reverse strand, counting down.
ATGCCCTGTCGTAATGGCTGGTAGGCATAGACGTTGATGGGGCGTGCCTAAAGGTAAGAGTGGAGCTTTCATGATGAAATCAATAAACATTGCGCTAGCTTTTGTAGCTTCAGGTCGGTGTCCAATGCATGGCTCGCGATAGTCGGTGAAATCACACATGCATGTCAAAATGGGTCCAAGGGAATATATCATCATTTATTCAGAAAAATCCAACTAATTCTTTTATCATCCTTGCATAGAGCTGTGATCCGATATTCAGCACCCGAAAAGGGTCGCCATGGCTGGCTGTAATGTCGACTGTCAGCTTAGTGGGTGCAATCCCGGATTCTTGGAGTTCAGATGTAACTATTTTGCATAACATTCAATGTGAAATATGGTTGGGACGGTCAATGTTGATGGTTACTCTGGTCGAATCCTAGAGTCTTGTCATGAGTTGTTAAGTCTAATAATGAAGGGCTCTGAATGCTCTAATTGATTATTTGCAAATGGCCAAAGATCAGGCTTAAAAGCACGTTGAAGGAAATGTCGAGTAGGGGTCAGCCTCGAGTTGCGTGCAACTGCATAGCTGGATCTTGCTATGAGTTTGAATTTGCTTGTATATTCAAGGAACACATTTTCTATTCAATGCATTCATGATCCTTCACTCGCCCTTCGGGTTGGAGTTACAGTCAGTTGCCCACGAGCTTTGGCGTCGATTTAATGATTCTATCTCTAGGCATTCTTTTGGTTGTAGCCTTGAGTAACTGTAAGCGCTATATATAAGTTTCAATATTGAGCTATAGTAGCTAGGCTTTGGATGATCACACTTCTGCTCCCAGTCTCGGGTTGACAAATGTGCTACGTGGACGGTTGAGTCTCGCCCTAGCTATGTTTATATTCCCACCTAAACTCCAAAAACGTAGAGTTGATCGGTGAATAGTCGGTTCACATTCATCCTACTTCTCACTCGTGCCCCCAAGCCTGGGGTATATACCGATAAGTAGGAAGGCCAACCATGTCCTCTTTAGCTTTACTCTCTTTCCCTTTGAATTGTGGGATCAGGTCAGTTGATGAAAGGCTGAGTCTCGCCTATCCTGGATTGTATTGTGGTTTTTCATTCCAAGGGGAATACTCCGATGCGTCGTCAGTTTATGGGCGTAAGTTGGATACTGGACGGTCAGCCACATCCACTTTGGTTCATGTTCTGTAATTAGATCTTGGGGTAAAGTTGCCTCAAGAACAGTTGGGTCATGCTCATCTAGTTTCATACTCCTCCTGATGGATCGAAGAAGGGTGCTGGAGAATTAATGACCAAGTCTTCATGGTTTATTCTCCTTTCCACACTCTGGTGGTCAAAGTTTTTGAAGGGACATTCGAATCACATTCGTATGTGCTTGGTATGGATTGATATTGACCCTCGATCTAAGGTATGATATAGTCGGTCGTTCGTAGCTTTGGATGCCATTCCGATTGGCTCTGTATTGAGGTTTCCTTGCAGTTGTTGCCTTGAGTTGTAAAGAACGCCAAACTAGATCTACAATGAGCTGTCGTAATTAGCTTTTAGTGATTTGTACTCTTGCTTCATACATTGATTTGGCCAGGCCACAAGTCGGATGGTCGAAATCCATCCCTAGCGAGTTTATACTCCTCCCGTTGATTTTAGGCCGAAGATTGCAGAATAGAGAACGGTCCGAATCCACTCATCTATTTATCAAAGTTTGTACGCCACTCTGCATTCTGGTGACTTAGAGTTATTCTTCCCCCGGTCGGCTCGTGCCCAATTTGTGTTCATGCTTCAGTCCATGCTCCAGGAACGTAGAGATTTGTCGAATAGTTTATGCTCTAGTCCACAGTTAGGGACGTAGAGATTTGCATCAAGTCGTTAATACTCTGGTTCGCGCTTTGGGACTCAAAATACTCTAGTCCGCTTCAGGGACTTAGAGATTTTCAAGTCGTTTATACTCCAGTCCGCACTCTAGGGACTTAGAGTACTCCAGTCCGCACTCTGGGGACTTGGAGATTTTAAGTCGTTTGTATTCTAGCTCGCACTCGGGGGAATTAGAGATTTTCAAGTCGTTTATACTCTAGTCCGCACTCTGGGGACTGAGAGATTTTAAGTCGTTTATACTCTAGTCCGCACTCTGGAGACTTAGAGTACTCCAGTCCGCACTCTAGGAACTTGGAGATTTTAAGTCGTTTATACTCTAGTCCGCACTCTGGAGACATAGAGTACTCCAGTCCGCGCTCTAGGGACTTGGAGATTTTAAGTTGTTTATACTCTAGTCCGCACTCTGGGGACTTAGAGTACTCCAGACCGCACCCTAGGAACTTGGAGATTTTAAGTCGTTTATACTAGTCCATACGCTGAGGACTTAGAGTACTCCAGTCGGCACTCTGGGGACTTGGGGATTTTAAGTTGTTTATATTCTAGTCCGCACTCTGGGGAGTTAGAGTACTCCAGTCCGCTATTTGGGGACATGGAGATTCTAAGTTGTTTATACTCTAGTCCGCACTATGGGGGCTTAGAGTACTATAGTCCGCACCCTAGGAACTTGGAGATTTTAAGTCGTTTATACTCTAGTTCGTACTCTGAGGACTTAGAGTACTCCAGTCCGCACTCTTTGGGACTTGGGGATTTTAAGTTGTTTATACTCTAGTCCGCACTCTGGGGAGTTAGAGTACTCCAGTCCGCTATCTGGGGACTTGGAGATTTTAAGTTGTTTATAATCTAGTCCGCACACTAGGGACATAGAGTACTCCAGTCCGCACTCTGGGGACTTGGGGGTTTTAAGTCATTTATACTCTAGTCCGCACTCTGAGGAATTAGAGTACTCCAGTCCGCACTCTGGGGACTTAGAGTACTCTAGTCCGCACTCTGGGGACTTGGGGATTTTAAGTCGTTTATACTCTAGTCCGCACTCTAAGGACTTAGAGTACTCCAGTCCGCACTCTGGGGACTTGGGGATTTTAAGTCGTTTATACTCTAGTCCGCACTCTAGGGACTTGGGGATTTCAAGTTGTTTATACTCTAGTCCGCACTTTGGGGACTTGGGGATTTTAAGTCATTTATACTCTAGTCCGCACTCTGGGGACTTGGGGATTTTAAGTCGTTTATACTCTAGTCCACACTCTAGGGACTTAGAGTACTCCAGTCCGCACTCTGGAGACTTGGAGATTTTAAGTTTATAGATTTTAAGTTGTTTATACTCTAGTCCACACTCTGGAGACTTAGAGTACTCCAGTTCGCACTCTGGGGGCTTAGAGATTTTAAGTCGTTTATACTCTAGCCCGCACTCTGGGGACTTAGAGTACTTCAGTCCGTACTTTGGGGACTTGGAGATTTTAAGTCGTTTATGATCTAGTCCACACTTTGGAGACTTAGAGTACTCCAGTCCGCACTCTGGGGACTTGGAGATTTTTTGTTGATAGTAGTCGTATTTCCACCCGTTTGATTTGTATTTCATTACCGTATCGAGGGTAATGTCATCGAATGAACGGTCGAACCACGTTTGCTCATGGAATGGGACTTTGCCCCCAGCATCAAGGACGAAACTTGAAAAATAGAAGATTGATTCTCATCCGCTTGGTGATTATAGCTCTTCCAATCAAGTCAAGGAAGGAGGTATATGATAGATGGTTGGATCACATCCATGCTGGGGTTGGATAATCAAGTCTCGCACAATTTGCCCCGTATCTCTTTCTAGGAAACGAGGATGATGGATTACTGGGTAGACAAAGTAAGTTGCATATGTTTCAAGGTGCAGTCGTGTCCATGTATTGAGAGCGATGGTTAACGAGTAGGCAGACTATCATAGCTACTTCAAGTCGGGCTTTCGAACCACCTTTTGTGTTCAGGGTAGGATTTGATGTGTAGATGATCAAATCATGTCTGCTCTAGTTAGATCCCAGTATCGCTGAGCTCCATGAGAGGCATATTTATTTTATCGAACTTTAGTTTATGACCCGAGGATTGGATGATCGAGCCACATTCATTCCAAGCCTTGTTTAGGTCTCCAAGGCAAATGTGGAGGTCGATGAATGGATGGTCGGTCATGTTGGTTTGATTTGGGCTGATGTTGAGCGATCGAATCATGCTCGTCTTGATGAAACTCCACAAATCCGATTAAGGTTTGCGTGGATTGGTTGGCGGCCAACTCAGAGTACTTGGTCACCTACATTGTTTTGGAAGAAGTTTAGTTTAAGTCGGTCATAATTTAAAGCACAATTGAAATTGAAATAGAAATAATCCAAAGAAGATTGGTATAAATCTCGTTGATAAGTGGAGCAGCATTGTGTGCTTTTCAACTCTTCCCCTAGCCCCTTTTAGCGGGATGTTGACTACCAACGGTTCAATTATTAATTAGAGTTCTTTATTGATGGGCATCCGTAGTTTCTGGCTCGCCCTTCTAGAAGGCTTGCACATACTATCAAAGCTTTCCTTTCCGAAAAAGCTTTTCGATCACACCTCGGAGGTGTTTGTAATCGCTAGTGTTAGGATCAGTGTGCATCTTGGAATATACAACATTCCCTTGATTTTCTCTAGACTTTGGTGGACTCTCTCGAGGTTGGTTTTCAGTACCACTCTGAGTCGTGAGCTTCCAAGTAGAGGCTATCGATTGAATCTATCAAAGAGCATATGTATCGAATTTTGAGATCTTGTTTTTGTCTACTAGAATCAGTGTCCTTAGCCGATGGGCTTGCATTGTTATTTTTCCTAGTCTGCTCCACTCCTCCTCACTTTGGTTCTGATTCATTTAATAAAAGAAACGATCCATAGTCGTAGGAGGCTCTTCAGCTAACTAGTTGCCAAAATATATCTGGAGGTCGACTCTCCTCAAACGCGATCAGTATGATATCCTTGATAGTATTTGGAATAAATTGCTTAGAGCCAAACATTGGTTTGCTTGGAGTCACTAAATTCGAAGTGCTGGGTCAGCGAAGAATGGTGCTTGGAGTCATCTTTGTGTTTGCTAGAGTCATATCATCTATGTTTTCCAACCTTTGGGAGTACCGTTTGAATAGCGGTTGCTTGTCCGTTCCCTTGATGTCGTTCATAAGCTGCCGCTAGATCCTTTATGCCTTGGTCGATCATGGGATGTCAGGGAAGTGGATAGAATGTTCCTTTATTAAGTTGAGTTTTGAATTCACTATCCGGAGGCACTACGCTGCGGCTAGGGGTCGTATAAGAGACTGGTGTAACTTAAGTTTGGATTGGCTAAGCATGGCTCGGCCTGGATGCCGTTCGACGTATGGATGCGGCTCGGCCTGGATACCGTTCGGCATAGGGATGTGGCTCGACCTGGATGCCGCTCGGTATAAGCTTGCGGCTCGGCCTGGATGCCGTTCGGCATAGGGATACGGCTCGGCCTGGCTGCCGCTCGGCATAGGGATACGGCTCGGCCTGGATGCCGCTCGGCATAGGGATGCGGCTCGGCCTGGATGGCGCTCGGCATAAGCTTGCGGCTCGGTCTGGATGCCATTCGGCATAGGGATACGGCTCGACCTGGCTGCTGCTCGGCATAGGCTTGCGGCTCGGCCTGGATGTCGTTCGGCATAGGGATGCGGCTCAGCCTGGATGCCGCTCGGCATACGCTTGCGGCTCGGTCTGGAAGCCGCTCGGCATAGGGATATGGCTCGACATAGGCTTGCGGCTCGGCCTGGATGCCGTTTGGCATATGGATGCGGCTCGACGTAGACTTTTCCTAGAGCGGTCGGCATACGACTTTTCTGGAGCGGTCGGCATACGCCTTTTCTGGGGTGATCGGCTGAATTGCCTTCAGAGGAGGGTTGGCCTTCATTCAACTTGAGTGCAAACTTCAACGTCCAATCCCCAGATCTTGCGTAGACTTGGTTTCTCTGACTACGGCTATCAGCTTCCTTTAGATTTCTTTCAAATCTGAGTAGAATAGCATGTTCGCTGGTAAAGAACTGGATCTATCTCGCGAATAGGGAAATCCACTAGTAGACGATGAGATCCAATCAAGCTGAGAATTCAATTATCAGTGAGAGCACCAAAGTGTTAGCACCAAAATTGGTCACTAACCTCTTTGAGAAAGATTATGTAGAGAGATTAATGAAGAAGATAAATTAGAACTGAAAAATAGTGTAATTCAATGCCAAAAGAACAACAAAAACGAGAACACCATATTTATAGTGGTTCGGCGTAACTGCCTACGTCCACTTTGAGTTTTAATCTTTATTGCTTTCACAAGTAATTGAATACAGATACAATCCGTATATTAATGACTTGAATACAAGTTTGAACTGAAAATAATAAGTCCTGAAAGTGGCAGAGTTTCCCCTGTGTTCTCGAAAGTCCTTTTTCAGCATGCCCTTGCCCCTCTATTTATAGACGAAGATGGGTTGGACTTCCCTCACGGGCCTAGGAACAAGGTACCTCGGCCCATAGTAGATGACTACTGCACACCGAGCGAGACTCTATGCCGATCGAGGCTCTACGCCGAGCGATGGCTTTGCATGCCGAATGGGAACTCTGTGCCGAGCCTCTCGTTACCGGGTCAAATAACCGGTTAACACTATGCTTAACACCAATAAGCCAACGAAGTAATCTTAACGATTTGTGAGAGTTAAATCGATGTCGAGCAGGGATGGAGCAATAGAGCTCTAACCTACCAGGATTCCCTCTTAACCGAGGAATAGGTAAGTGGAAAATGTCAGAAACATGTTAATCGTGTTGATTACTTACTATTTATGGAATCATGAATACTATAATTAACATTAAAAGCCGACGAGTTAGACTTATCTATTTGTGAGATTCAAGACCAAATTGTCCAAGCCAGGCTTAGAGAAACCAGTGCCTAAACATAACCGGCTTTGCTCTTAGGCAAAGAATAGTTAGGTTGGAATGTCGGAAACGAGTTAAGCGTACGAATCGTGGTTTGTATTAGCAATCGTTTTGATTGGATAATCGATTAGTCGATTATCGAACTTGACCTAATATTAACTTAGGAAGTAATCGAAAGACTTCACGATTTTATACCAATAAGAACCCCTAGGGAGGAGTATTGATACAAAATGTCTCTATCTTTAATTTACTTCTGAAAGAACCTAAAGTGTGTTAACCGAAAATTCGTCGATTAGTTTTGAAGAGTCCGAGATCGGTGATGTTTTACTTATGGAATACCACTTCCAAACTAATATACGGGTTCTATGTTTTGGAAGCGGTTGAAGAAAGGAATCTATATGGAGACTCAAGATCTGTTTAAGATGCTCAAACACATGTAATTATTCGTAATCTATTCAAGATATAGAAATCCATGTGTGGTTTCGAGATGTGAGAGTCCAATTTGGGATTTGTGTTCTATTCAAGTGATAAAGACTCGTGTGAAAGATGCCAAGCGTAACTTCGACATCGGAAATGGCTAAAGATAAAGTAGGCTACACAATATGGGGTTTGGCTGACCCACGATAGGATATTATCAACTCCAGATCTAGAGTATGCTTATCGATATGTTGGTACCGGGAGTTGATGGTATTTTGTTCACGTTGTTCATGTTTATGTTCGGGCGTGGGCCTTTGTATTTTCCTTATGGTATATTTTATCTAGAGATATATGACGTTCGGTAGGTAACTTCTGATCCTTGTCCATGGATTTCAGATTCGGCTTCGCCAAAGAGATATCCGCGGAAAATCCATTATGCGAAGGTACCTTAACGGTTTTGGGTGTAACCTAAATATGTTGTAGTGTGACGAATGCAAGCATCACAGCTATTTGATATGATTTATATTCTACATCCTAGGCATTATCTATCATATCATTATATTAAACTTAATAAATGGTTGGTTTCTTTTGAGTGGAAAACTGTTACGGTAATATGTACGGTTTCAATAGTTACTGTTACATGTATTCATGTATCTTGAGTTTTCTCATACCAGACTTATGTTTGACGCTTGGTTTTTGTTTCCCTAAAATCCTCGCATACTCATTTGAGTAGGCTGAGTTCCAAGTTTTACCTTGGACGCTTCAGAGTTCAAAAGATGAGCTGGAGGCTTCCATTATCTACCCATTTCTATTGTTCTGTTTTAACTATGTTCATATATCAACGTTGTAAGGACAGGCACTTATTAGTTATTACTGTCCAGGTTGATGACAGTACTTAGGTTTTGTAACTCCAAAAATCTTGCCTTCAGAGTAACCTTTGTACTATTCTTTTGATATTATAAATTACTGTTCCGCTGTGAGATTCCGATGTTGTGTTATTCTTTTATTGTTCTATTCTTTTTCTTTTATTTTACCCTAACTTTCTATCTTTCCAGCATTAGGGTGCTCGACACACGAAAACCGTGGATGTATTAGTGTCGACATTCGAGAGTCAAAAAGTCGGGTCGTTACAATTATATTTAAATGTTGAAAATAATTTAATATTTAAATATTGGGTTTAACATGAAAAATCTGATTTCAAAGGATAATTAAAATTCCGTTTAATCAAGAATGATGATAGAAAACTTGTAATATAGAATTTAAAAGTGATTGAATAAGTTTAATAATAATTCGTTTTAATCAACGTGTAAAAATAACTATAATTTGAATTTAAAGCTAACTTCTATATATAATAGAATAGGATCCAAAATTAGTTCCATTGGGTTTAGAAATATTAAAAAACTATATTTCGATATATAGGATGACCTATTTTTGTTTTGGGAACGAAATAGTTTTTTGGGTCTTTGCAACCGCTTTGGCCCAAATCAATCAACTTTTATATGGTGATTATCCTAAAACCTTACCAGCCTTCATATCTTTTAGTTCTATTCTTCAGTATTTTTTTCCAGATCCAACTTGTGTTCTTTAATGGTGATTATCCTAAAACCCTAATTATTGTTGTCAAAAATCAAATCAAAATTCAAATTGCTCAAAATATATCATATAATATATCCTCGTGAAGCTCTCGACGAATGGAATTAGCATCAGTAATTCGTTTTTGCAATCGAGTCTCGATTTGATCAGAATTAGGCAATCTTTCCTCGGTCATCCATCCTAGGATTTGACGATTAGCGGTGAAACATCGACCTTTCGACGATCGGGGAGCACTACAGCGTAGGGGCGGCCAAGACAAGTTCATCCATCGATTTGGGTTGGGTGGATGATGCTCGAGTTTGCTGGATCTTAACCATAAAGGCGGCGCATTTGGGTCTCCATTGAAGGAGGAGGAGAAGGCCGGAGTGGTCGGCCTTCTGGCCGAAGGTGGAGGAAGGTGCGGCGGTTCCAGTGGTGGCTTTGGATTAGTCAACGATGGCTTATTGGCGCGGCGGTCGGTGAATGAAGGTGGCGACTGGTGGGTGAACGGGTTCCTTTAGGGTTGGAGGAGTCAATAAATTTTACGTTTTTGCTGTTTTGTTTATTTTAATTAAAATTTAAATCTTCTAACCTTCATAGCTTTTGCATATGAACTCCAATTCACGCGCGGTTTCTTTCGTTGGGCTCATATAAAAATTCCGAATAATATGAAACTGGTACATTTAATCTAGATCTATATATATATATATATTAATATAAATCAAAATTAAAACCCTTTTTTCAGAAAATTAATTCAACAATAAATTCATAAAATAATTGTTATAACAAGCACAAAACCAAACTAATTGTAACGGACACATGTATCCACAAAAATCTCACCTAATCTAAACGATAAACAGATCTGAATACAAATAGAGGATTTGGATGTAAATCAGCTTTTATATGGTAAAATTAAAATCAAAACAATGATAATACATAAAAGTGAACCTCCTAATAAAACCTTTGAGTCCACATTGAACAATGATTTCTCTTCTAAGAACAATTCACAATCCATCAGGTTGCTAATCCGGGATTGGAGATTTCTGCTACAAATTAGTATTTTTTAATTTTGAATTGGATTTGAGAATTTAAGGGACAATTTTAGTGGAATCTTGTTGCCATTAAAATAAGGAAGAGCAAGAAGAAAGTGGCGGCTCAAAAATGAATTGGCTTGTAATTAGGGTTTTGAGATTGGCTTTTATATGGATTGGACAAGATAGCAAACAATGATCTCAACCACACATCTCAAAACCTAATCACACATGTTGTAGCCACCTCCTATCTTTCTCCACACCAATGCCCGTTCTCTCCAAATCTCATGGGTTGTGAGCCCATTTAACCCAAATTAAATATGTATAATCATATTTTACATTTTTTGTTATCGTTATCTCAGATCGATCAATATATTCATAACTTTTATAAATATATGCAACAATTTTATTTCTCAAATCACATTCAAATTCATAATTAGTATTTCATAAATATTAATTTATTTAATTAATTTATAACAATTATAAACTAATTAAATTATTTAGTCTAAAGAGAATTCATTATTTCGGTTGTTTGACTCTTTGATGTAAATTTGCTCGGTGATTAACGTCGAACTATTCGAACGTTAACGTTCACACTTTATTTTACAGGTGGTGTGATATGGCTAATTTATCGCTTACTCATTTTTGGAAAAATCTTATTTTTTAATTAATAAGCATTACCCAGTTGTGATAATTATTTACACAAATTCTCTTCTTCAAAACTATATCACTTTGGACTTGCTGAATTTGGTAATGGTCAAAATTCCAACATCATCCATATTAAACTCCATAATCCAAACACAAAGTTCTTGATTCAATAATAACAATTATTATCAACCGAACTACTCTGGCCAAAGATTTTGACTTAGGGTTGACTTAGTTGACCATGATACTAACGCCATATAATCGAGAAGACGAATACTCTCTTGAATGGTGTTTCACTTCCAATACTTCCACTCGACCTAACTATAGTCACTCGATGGACGCAATGCTATGATTTGACTATAATCAAAGTAGAGCTTTCATATTGAAGATTCACGGTATTCTCAAGTCGAAAGAACTGTGTAAATTAGTCACATCGATATTTTTTATTTGACTTTAGTTATATTAACTAACAGAAAACTATCAAGTGAGTCGTTCTATAGTTATCCAATAACTATTAGTACGTAACCCCTAGGTGCCCTCAGCGGTAATGAGTAATACACTGCCCAACATTTGGAGAGCGTTATGTACTTTAGTCTTAACGGATACATCGATATCCAAGCTTGATGCATCTTGACTGGGAACATTTAAAATGATATATTTGTTTCATTGTGATAAATTACTCATGGTTACAACACTTTGTAATTACTATCCTAAAATATACCATTTATGAATTTCTATTAAATATACTTTTAATTAAATTAATTAATATAACCATATTATATCAAGTATATAATAGAAAGAAAACACTTTTGTTTCAAATAAGATTGGTTAATGAGTTAGATATACGTAACAAATTATAGAATTGCACTCTAAGGCATACCCCTAACTCTATCAATTTGATGGCAAGAGACCGCTTGCAGTCATGAGCCTTTGATGGTCGAGGCCTTTGATGGCCAGGGACCTCTTGCAGTCACGAGCCTTTGATGGCTAGGGACCTTTTACGGTCATGATCCTTTGATGGCTAGGGACTCTTGTGGTCATGAGCATTTGATGTCTATCTCTTTTAGGCTTAGGAGAATCCTTCTCCTTTCCATGATTGATTCGATAAATTCTTTTTTTCATCCATTGTTTGGAAAATATGGCCATAAATGTTCGGCGTTCCATCTTCTCGTTATGATATTGCTATCTGGTTGGCAGAGTTTATAGGTCCCAAGTGGGATTATTTTGTGCTTGATTGGGGGTCCTTTCCAATTTGGCCAGAGTGATTCATCACTGGATTCTTGTATTTGCCATAACTTTTTGGAGCGTTAAATCTCTTTTCTGATATAATTTTTTTGTTATTCAGTACTTCCTTCTTTGATTTTTGAGCATTTACTTAGTTGTTTTAGTCCGATAAAACTCGGGAATTTCCTTTTACCTCTTAACCGTTTGATGGGATTAAATCTCAACTTTGATTAGAAGCATTACTTATTATGCATTGAAATCTATCCTTTAATGGCTTGAGATGTCCAAAGTATAAGCAGTAGTTATCTCATCTAATTTGCTTTGTAGTGAGAGATGGGGAGTTCTCCTTTATATATGTAACTCTTTAGTGAGTCCATGTAGAATAATTTATCCAAATAGGAATCGAGATTACGAAATTTTGGAATTTGAAGCACGCTATAATCCGAGTTATCCTTTACAATCCATTTATCCTTTTTTGGGATGATTTTTGTAGATCCAGTCTGAACCTTGTAGCTTGAGAATTACGATATTGGATAGTGATTTTACTTTCTAGTTATTGGGTTTCTTCCTTGTTTTTTCCTCAATGTAACGATCATCTTGTCAATGATTTCTTATCTTCTTGTTTAGTTCTACTTGACTGAAACAATCAATAAAAATCTTTTCATGAATTTTTTCTTTCTCAATAAATTCAGGTTTGACGGATTTGTTCCCTATTAATTGCTTGTGGTCTTGATTCTTAATGAATTGCTTTTCCATTCTTCGGAAGTTAATTAGAGCATCCTTATGGTCTAAATAAGAGATATTGTTTTCAATGTTCAAAGTTCATAGGAGATTTTGTAAAACTTGTAATTTCATTATAGAAATGTAAACCTTGAATAAGGGACTGAATGGTCATGATACATGAATCAATAATCCTTTAATTGAGAATAGAGTCTTCTAATTAGAGTTTCAATAGTAGTTCTGAAAAAATTTCACAATTCTCAATAGTATATACTTTTAAGGACTTTGCAAATTCCTTTTTGAAATAAATAGATATATGGAATAATCAATGATATCCCTTTTGATTCGCAAAGAATATTTTCTCAAAGATATGTATGGTAAAGCTCTTTGAACAAAATTACTCGCTAAGATAAATATTATTATGGCTTTGTAAAATTATAACACTTCAAGCTTTACTTAGAGAAAAGAAATATCTCGTTTGTAAGTCCAAAATGTCATAATCCATGAACTAATAGACTCTATAGATAAGAATATGTTTTTCTATAATTTTTGTTTGAAAAACAATTCAAAATTGACAAGCACCATTGTCCCAGTGATTAAGTGATTCGACTTTAGTGCGAGAGGTCACAAGTTCGAAACTTGCATAGCGTGATTTGAACATATATTGACATGTGATTTGTGTTATGTTGTCCTAGTGACATGTTGTATCTAAGTACAATTTCAAAAAAAATCAAAATAAAGAATTGTTACATAAATCTAAGTTTTGAAATAGGGAATTAGAATTCTATACATCATAAGAAAATCCATGCTATAAGAAAGCTTGATTTATAAAAATTTATCTATGAAATTATATCATACAAATTTGTATATGAAAAAATTTATATATTCAAAACAATGTGCATGAAAACACTTAATGCATATGGATCCAATGGTGTAATCGACATTTCCTAATGCTATTTGTTATGGTCAAAGTCTCCTGTCACTTGTGAACTTAATCCATGGATAACACTTTTTACCATTATGGGTGTCTTTCGATATTACTTGAAGTGTCTCCAAAATCCTTGGTACTTGTGATATCATTTGACCTATACGATATCATTTTGGAATCTTGCTTATATCTTTCCTTCAAAACTGGCCTCCATTTAAAATTTGGTCATACATAACCCGTACTTTGCCTGAATTTTATTTGCATCTGAATCCACATATAATCTCCGATAGCCCAGGTATTCATTTGAAATTTAGATATATAGAAATGGGGTTTTTAGGCTCAAGGAAAAAGTTAGAGAAAAATTTAGTTTCAGGGACAAGAAGTTTGTTTTTTAGGCTGAAGGACACTTTTTAGTGTAAATCACAGAATGATAGTTGTAACTATCATTTTCAGTTTACACTAAAAAGTGTCCTTCAGACTAAAAAGCAAATTTGTTGTCCCTGAGACTATATTTTTTGCAACTTCTTCCTTGTGTCTATTTACCTGTATAGAAATTACATGGTTTGAAATTTGATATGTATACTTAAGGTATTTACTTTTGAGATCTTTAAAACCTTTGTATCAACAAATCTTTAAAATTCTAACTTTGAAATCCCCCTGTATTGTAATCTCGTTGATAAACATAGAAAATCTCTTATACTAGGAAAACATTAAAGACCCCTATTACTATTATTATTATTATTATTATTTCGCAAACATATATATAGATAACGCCTACGGGCAATATTGTATTCAGAAATTATCCATACGTGAAACTGTACCTATGAGTAAAAACATTGATATTGAAAAAATACTTATCTTTCAAAACTCAAGATATATGCAAAACCGACATTTAACCTGTATATTCAAAATCAATGATATGTATCAAGAAGCCAGATTATATCCAAAATAATGATATATGCACTTGGAATCTTCTAACGTGGACCGAATATGTATACTTAAATTTTTATTTTTATGAAGCTTGAAAACATATATTGAAGGTGAAACTCATCTCTTATCAAACCGTGGTACTTTTAAAACTTATATTTTACTTAATACATATTGGAATCCATACATATATATATATTTCTAACACACTAATTAAATATAAAGACATAACTACAATTGGAATCTTCTAACGTGGACCGAATATGTATACTTAAATTTTTATTTTTCTGAAACTTGAAAACATATATTGAAGGCAAAACTCATCTCTTATCAAACCGTGGTACTTTTAAAACTTATATTTTACTTAATACATATTCGAATCCATATATATATATATATATTTCCAACACACCAATTAAATATAAAGACATAACTACAAACAATTCTAGTATTTCTGAGATAATAGATACAAATGGAATTGTGGAGTAAAGGAAAACCTTTCTGCTATCCATTTAAGAGCAGGTTTCGACAGTAATGCTGTTTTTTTTTGCTCTCTCAAATTATGAAGCGTAAAAGAAACTAAGCTTACACAGAGAAATGAAGAGGAAGATTAAGCTGTCATTATTTAAAAGTAAAACTTGCAAATTTTTGAGTGAATGATCTATGCTTCTCTTCACTCCATACAACAATATTTATGTTTGCAGAGCCGGTAATCCGGTTGCTTATAAACTCACACCTGGTATTATACATATTTTAATCATATCGTACAATAATCATATCTCATATGTGTAAAACCTTTCATACATTTGCAAATCTCGAAACTCACGGGCTTTGATTTTTATCGCAAAACTTCTAAAACTTGTTATATATTTTAAAGATCTGTGAATACAAATTTAGGACACTTACAGGTTTGACTTTATACCTCTGAAGGTTTGTCACATGTAAAGCTTTATGCATTCAATGTATGCAAAACTATTATTCCCAAATCCTGATATGCATTTAAAACTGTTATGTACAGATTTATATTTGTTTATATTCACCCAGGTCCATTCTTAGACATATATGGAACTATACAAACCAAAATCTGACATATCTGAAATGTTTATGCATTCGAAATCACATTTTGTCTTGATATCAAATAGCCTTACACATTTACTTTTTTAAAAGTGATGCTAATATTAACTTACATGAGTTTGTCATGTATAAAAAGAAAATTTACGACCGCGGGTGCGGCGTAGTGAAAAGGAGGCTTGGATTTTGGTAAAAAGACACAGATTCGATTCCTACCATGCGCTTCCCTATCCTATATAAATTTACGGGCCGGGTTCTCCTTGATTTTCAAAAAAGAGAAGAAAAAAAAATTACATCTAGGATATCCAAAACATGCTCGAAGCATGTATCCATAAAAACCAAATCATACTCTCGTATATATGATACTGTTGAAATATCTATATCATAAATATCATATATCTCAAAACCAAATCATACTCTCGTATATATGATACTGCATAAGTCGGGAGTGTATGATACTGCATAAGTCGGGAGTGTATGATATATATATGATATTTATGTTGATATTTATGTTGATTTGAAATTCAATTCTCCTAAGACTTTCCATATGTATCTCATGCCTTACACTCTTGAAATCCAAAGTAAACATATCTTTATAAATAAAACTAAATATACTTGAAACCGGTCAGAATAGGCGAAATGAAAATAGAAACAGAAGGAAAAATGTGCTGGAGCATCGGAAGAACATGCCAGGGTAAGTCGGAATGCTTCCCCTAAAATAAAACAACTTGGTACCGGGAGTGTTTAGCTCGGTACCGAGAGGTTTTCTGAACAACGAGGGGGACATGAATTTGAAGCTTTGGACTTATTAGACTCAAAGGATGACATGCAACATGACAATGATGATTAGAATCTGGACGTTGAAGCTAATGGAGATGGAGTTCAAACAGCTGTAACATAACCAATCGAGCGATGAAAAACCAGAGGAGTGGTTCTCCAAGAGACTGAAGAGCCTAGATGTTAGTGGGCGAACCGAGATCGTTTGCAGATCCAAACACTCGACGCAGCCTCTGGTAATCGACCTTTGGAATACCGTGCCAGCAAGGAATATACAGTGGACGTGGTTAAGCAGTTGGTTGAGGAAAGTAAAGTTAGAAAGAACGAGGATTGGGGCTTCGCGCTAAGTAGAACTCCATTTACGAAAAATATTCTAAGAGTAGAATATCCCATAAAGTTTACAATGCCAGCGATGCCATCGTGTAATGGGACAACTAATCCTAGGCTACATTTACTCAAATATGACTGGCACATGGACGGTGCTAGAGCGACGGATGCTATTTGATGTAGATTTTTTCCTATCTTTTTGGAAGGAGTGCGTTAATGTGGTTCACTAGTCTCATGCTGAGATCCATATTGAATTTTGATGAGTTAGTCAAAAAGTTTATGGAATAGTTTCGACTCCATGCTGCTCGACCTAGGGATGCGATGTCCTTGTTAAGCATGTCTCAAGGACATAAGGAATCGGCGAAGGGGTTCTTGAATCGGTTCAATATTGCTCTTATAAAAGTGAGTAATCCAAAAGTGGATCTGATATTTATGGCATTGGTTCGGGGCATACACCCAGACATGGATTTCGATAAATGGCTGAAAATGAAGCAACCATTGACCGTGGAAGAGTTTTGTCGGAAGGCTAACCGGTTTTTGGGATTGGAAGAGGTGAATCTAGCCTTAGGGAAACTAATGATAGACAATTTAAAGAAGTTATCCATAACAACGTATCGATTAAACAAGCTAGAGAAAGCTCTAGTAATGAGGTAGTTAATATTGGAAATTCTGGTAACTAGAAGAAAAGGAATTAGGCCCTGGCGGAAAGTGCAACGAAAATAAGAAACGCCTAAAGAATACAAAACCAGAAGACTATACGCCCTTGAATGATACACTAAAAAACATATATCTTGCTACTCAAGGAACATAACGATATAAGAAGTTGCCTAGGAGGTAGGCGACCGAGTAGGAAAGGCGCTTCGGAAAGTTTCATTGTTTCCATAAAATTAATGGACACAACATGAACGAATGCTGGCATTTAAGTGATCACATAGAGGAAACGGTAAGGAAAAATAAGCTCCAGCAGTATGTTAAAGAGCCTAAAGAAGGTAGTCAAGCTGCAAGACCCCAAGGGCCCCCTCCTAAGGGAATCAGCCCGGACGAAGCAGAGAAGGGCCTAGGCGAAATGATGGGAAGTTAATTATCAACATCATAACTAGAGGACCCCATTCAGTGGAGAAAAGCTGGTGGGAAATAGAATGGTACGCGAGCTTGCTAAAGCACATAATACGTAAGGATTGCTTTGCCGTAGAAGACGGAGCTCCGTCTAAGCATCAAAGGATGATAACTGATGATATCGTATTCAGGAATAGGAGTGCAGATGGAGTCGAAGCACCAAATTTCGACCCATGGTGGTAACAGTTGGGATCGGACAAGAAATAGTACGTCGGGTCTTGGTGGATACTTGAAGTTCCATGAACATTGATCAGAGGAAAATCAATATGAAGGAGGTAACTACTTGTAAAACCAAAATTCAAGGATTTACGGGTTAAGTGAAATAGTCGATTGGGACAATTGATTTGCCAATGGAACTTGGTGAAGGAGATTACAGAAAGTCTATATTCAAAAATTCATTATAATGGATGAGTACTCGGCATATAATGCCTTTTTGGGCCAACTAGCCCTTGTTGATTTTAGGATCACACTGGCTCCATATGCTTGGGGATGAAGTTTCCCATGGACAAAGGGGTTGGATCAGTAAAAAGAGACCATGGTGTTGGAAGGGAATGTTATGTTGCAAAATTGAAAGAAGCAAAGCGATGTGAGAAAGGTAAGAATATGGAGAAACTCTCCGCATTCGGAATTCACAAGCATAGCAATTAAAGCCTAGACCCCGGCTTGGGAACCATAGCAGGTTTGATAAGGCTATGGATCCAAGGAAGAAGTCAGGAGAAGCGTGACCAGCATCGACTGAGCTAACGATGAATGTTCCAATAGACATGGATGACCCTACTTGGGTCCTGAAAATTGGATCTCGGCTTAATGCTAACTTAAGGAAGGAATTGGTTAATTTCCTCCAATGAAATTTAAATGTATTTGCTTGGACGCATTCGTATATGTAAGGGATATCGTCGGAGATAGCATGTCACACACTAAATATTGATCCAAAATTTACACTAGTAAAGCAAAAAAGACACAATCTGGGTCCAGAGCGGTCTGTTGTGTTAAAGGAAGAAGATGATAAGTGTTACCTGGCTACTTGACCCGGCTACAAAGCGATAGTTGCAGAAGATGTGGTTGAAGCAAGACAGGACTCGAACCAGGAGGAGATTGGAGATATAAGGGATTGATGCAACCTGTGTGGTTCGGCATGTCTATGTGGATCGGTGTTTGATGGTGGTTTAGTTGGAGTAGTATAGCTCTTATGGAAGGTTATGGATGGGTCGGCCTTTGTGGGTTGGCACGTGTTGTTCGGTCAGGGGAGACAAGCCAATGTAGATCGGCACGTAGTGTTTCGGCCAAGGTGGCTCGGTGTAGATGTCAGTCGGCCTCAGGAGGATTAGTATATGTGGATCGGCATTCATGTGCGTTTCGGCTTATGTATGGAGTTCGACAAGTATGGGTCGGGATGGGTGGCTCGGTCAAGGAAGGAAGCTTGGAGTGGGTCGGTCAAGGTGGTTCGGCCATTGTAGTTCAGCCTTGGTTGTTCGACACGTGTGGATCGGTGTGTGTGGGTCGGCATGCCTGGTTCGGTCTACCTAACCTACCAGCTATGGGCCGAGCTATCTTGGTCATGGGCCTGCACGGGGGATCCAACCTATCCTCGTCTATAAATAGAGGGGCAGGGGTCCAGTTTAAGGGACTCTCTTTTTTTGGGAAAAATTATTGGGAGACTCTGCCATTTTATGTACTCATTTCCTTTTATTCCAAATTAAATTAAAGCTGCTCTTTGTGGATTGTATCTGTATTTAAACAGCTGAAAACGCAATAAAGATCATATTCAAAGTGGACGTAGGCAGTTACGCCGAACCACTATAATTCTGGTGTTCTTATTTTTTGTTGTTGTTTTTGAGTTATATTGCGCTATTCCTCTGTTCCAATTTGCTGTCTTCATTACTCCCTCTACATAAGTCTATTCTAGGATGTTAGTGACCAATTTTGGTGCTAACATTTTGGTGCTTTCACTGAGAATTGAATTATCAGCTTGATTGGATCACATCGTCTACTAGTGGATTTCCATATTCGCGAGATAAATCCAGTTGTTTACTAGCAAACTTCCTATTCTACTCAGATTTGAAAGAGATCTAAAGGAACCAATTAGCCATGGGATTGGATTCACTGATGTACGTAAGTTTTTGGGATTGGATGTTGAAGTTTGCACTGGAGTTATATGAAGGTCGATCCCTCTCTGAAGGCAATTCAGCCAATCTCTCATATAGCCGACCTCTCGCTCAATGCAGATATCCGATCCCTCACAAAAAAAAGAAAAAAAGCTTACGTACCGATCGCTCCAAAAACCACTTGTCCCGATAGCTCCAAAGACCGTATGCGTCGATCGCTTCAAGAACCATATGCACCGAATGACCCAGTGTATACCGACTCAGTGTATACCGACCCGGTGTTACCGACCCGGTGTTACCGACCAAGAGTATACCGACCCCAGTGTATACCGACCCAGTGTATACCGACCTAGTGTATACCGACCCAGTGTATACCGACCTGGTGTTACCGACCCGGTGTATACCGACCCGGTGTATACGGACCCAGAGTATACGGACCCAGAGTATACCGACCCAGTGTTACCGACCCAGAGTATACCGACCTAGTGTATACCGACCCAGAGTATACCGATCCAGTGTATATCGACCCAGTGTATACCGATCCAGTCTTACCGACCTGATGTATACCAACCCAGTGTTACCGACCCAGTGTATACCGATCCCTCTAGTGTATACCGATCCCTCTACTGTATACCGATCCCTTTCTCAAAAAACTATCCGACCGATCCCACTAGGGCATAGAGGATCAAGCGGCAGCCTCTGAATGGCAACAAGGGAACGGACAAGCAACCGCTACTCAAACGATACTCCCAAAGGTTGGAGAACATAGATAATATGACTCTAGGCAAACGCCAACTCTATGCACCATTCTTCACTGACCCAGCACTTCGAATTTAGTGACTCCAAGCAAACCAATGTTTGACTCCAAGCAATTTGTTCCAAATGCTAACAAGGATATCATACTGATCGTGTTTGAGGGGAGTCAACCTCCAGATATATTTTAGCAGCTAATTAGGTGGAGAACCTCCTACGACCATGGATCGTTTCTGTTACAAAATGAATCAAAACCAAAGTGAGGAGGAGTGTAGCAGACTAGGAAAAATAACAATACAGGATCATTGGCTAAGGACTCAGATTCCAGTAGACGAACCAAGATCTCAAAATTCGACTCATATGCTCTTTGAAAGATTCAATCGATAGCCTCTACTTGGAGACTCGTGACTTAGAGTGGTACTGAAAACCAACCTCGAGAGAGTCCACCGAAGCCCAGAGAAAATCAAGGGAATGTTGTATATTCCAAGATGCTCACTGATCCTAACACTGGCGATTACAAACACCTCCGATGTGTGATCAAAAATCTGATTTGGAAAGGAAAGCTTCAACAGTATGTAAAAGTCCTGTAGAATGGCGGGCAGCGAATATCCGATGCCTATCAATAAAGAACTATGATTATCAATTGGACTGCTGACGGCCGACATCCCTTTGAAAGGAGCTAGGGGCAAAGTTGAATAGCGAGCACACGATGCTGCTTCACTTATCAATTAAATTTATTCCAATCTTCTTTGAATTATTTCTATTTCAATTTCAATCGTTATATGAACTACGACCAACTTGAACTAAACTACTTTCAAAATGATGCAGGTGACCATGTACACAGAGTTGGCCGCTAACCAATCCACGCAGACTGTGATTGAACTTATGGAGTTTCATCAAGACGAGCATGATTCGACCGCTCATCATCAACCATATGCCTTTGATTTTGGGCCATGGACAGATGGAAAAGCTCATCACGGTCAGAGCCCTATACAAAGCGTACATGATTGACCGTCCATTCATCGACCTTCATATTTGATTTGGTGGCCTAAGCAAGGCTTGGAATGAATATGGCTCGATCATCCACTCCTCGGGTCATAAAGTAAAGTTCGATAAAATACAAATGTCTCTCCTGAAGCTCAGTGATGCCAGGATTTGATCATCTACACATCAACTCCTACCCGGAACACAAGAGGTAGTTCGAAAGCCCGACTTGAAGTAGCTGTGATGGACTGCCTACTTGTCAACCATCGCTCTCAATACATGGACATGATGGCACCTTGGAACATATGCAACTTAGTTTGTCTACTCAATAATCCATTATCCTCGTTTTCTAGAAAGTGATACGAAGCAAATCGTGCAAGACTTGATTATCCAACCCTAGCATGGATGTGATCCAACCATCTATCATATACCTCCTTCCTTGACTTGATTGGAAGAGCTACAATCACCAAGCGGACGAGAATCGACCGTCCATTTTTCAAGTTTCGTCCATGATGTTGGGGCATAGTCCCATTCCATGAGCAAACGCGGTTCGACTGTTCATTCGACAACATTAACTTCGACACGGTAAATGAAATACAAATCAAACGGGTGGAAATACGACTGCTCTCAAGAAAAATCTCTAAGTCTCTGAAGCGGGCTAGAGTACTCTGAGTCCCCAGAGCGCGGACTAGAGTATAAACGACTTGAGAAAAATCTCTAAGTCCCTGAAGCGGACTAGAGTACTCTGAGTCCCCAGATCGCGAACTAGAGTATAACGACTTAAGAAAAATCTCTAAGTCACTAAAGCGGGCTAGAGTACTTTGAGTCCCCAGAGCGTGGACTAGAGTATAAACGAGTTGAGAAAAATCTCTAAGTCCCTGAAGCGGACTAGAGTACTCTCAGTCCCCAGAGCGCAGACTAGAGTATAAACGATTTGACCAAAATCTCTAAGTCCCTGAAGCGGACTAGAGTACTCTCAGTCCCCAAAGCATGGACTAGAGTATAAACAACTTGAGTAAAATCTCTAAGTCCCTGAAGCGGGCTAGAGGACTCTAAGTCCCAAGAGCACGGACTAGAGTATAAACGACTTGAGAAAAATCTCTAAGTCCCAAGCGGACTAGAGTACTCTGAGTCCCCAGAGCGCGGACTAGAGTATAAATGATTTGACCAAAATCCCTAAGTCCCTGAAGCGGACTAGAGTACTCTCAGTCCCCAGAGCGCGGACTAGAGTATAAACGACTTGAGAAAAATCTCTAAGTCCCTGAAGCGGGCTAGAGTACTCTGAGTCCCAAGAGCGCGGACTAGAGTATAAACGACTTGATAAAAATCTCTAAGTCCCTGAAGCGGACTAGAGTACTCTCAGTCCCCAGTGCATGGACTAGAGTATAAAAGGATTTGACCAAAATCTCTAAGTTCCTAAAGTGGACTAGAGTACTCTCAGTCCCCAGAGCGCGGACTAGAGTTTAAACAACTTGAGAAAAATCTCTAAGTCCCTGAAGCGGGCTGGAGTACTCTGAGTCCCAAGAGCACAGACTATAGTATAAATGACTTGAGAAAAATCTCTAAGTCCCTGAAGCGGGCTAGAGTACTCTGAGTACCCAGAGCGCGGACTAGAGTATAAACGACTTGAGAAAAATCTGTAAGTCCCTGAAGCGGACAAGAGTACTCCTAGTCCCCAGAGCGCGGACGAGAGTATAAACGATTTGAGTAAAATCTCTAAGTCCCTAAAGCGAACTAGAGTACTCTCAGTCCCCAGAGCGCGGACTAGAGTATAAACGACTTGACAAAAATCTCTAAGTCCCTAAAGCAAACTAGAGTACTCTGAGTCCCCAGAGTGTGGACTAGAGTATAAATGATTTGAGAAAAATCTCTAAGTCCCTGAAGCGGACTTGAGTACTCTGAGTCCCCAAAGCGCGGACTAGAGTATAAATGACTTGACAAAAACCTCTACGTCCTTGACTGTGGACTAGAGCATAAACCGTTCAACAAATCTCTAAGTCCCCGGAGAGTGGATCGAAGCATGAACACAAATTGGGCACGAGTCGACCGGGGGAAGAATAACTCTAAGTCACCAGAATGTAGAGTGGCGTATAAACATCGATAAATAGATGAGTGGATTCCGACCGTTCTCTATTCCGCAAACTTCGGCCTGAAATCGACATAAGGAGTATTTACTCACTAAGGATGGATTTCGACCATCCCACTTGTGGCCTGGCCAAATAAATGCTGGGGGCAGGAGTACAAAGCACTAAAATCTGAATACGGCAGCTCATTATAGCTCTAGCTTGGTGTTCTTTATAACTTAAGGCAACGGCTGCAAGGAGGCCTCAATACAGAACCAATCGAAACGACATCTAAAGCTATGGGCGACCTACTATATCATACCTCATATCGAGGGTCAATATCGATCCGCACCAAGCACATACGAATGTGGCCCGAATATCCCTTGAAAAACTATGACCACCAGAGTGTGGAAAGGAGAGTAAACCATGCAGACTTGATCATTAATTCTCCAGCACCCTCCTTCGATTCATTAGGAGAAGTATGAAACTGGATGAGCATGACCCGACTGCACTTGAGCCCACTTTACCCCGAGATCTGGTTACAGAACATGAACCAAAGTGGACGTGGCCGACCATCTAGTACCCAACTTATGCCCAGAAACTGACGAGGCATCAAAGTATTCCCCTTGGAATGAAAAACAACAATACAATCCAGGATAGGCAAGACTCAACCTCCCATCAACTGACATGATCCCACAATTCAACGGGAAAGAGAGTAAAGCTAAAGTGGGCATGGCTGGCCTTCCTACTTATCGGTATATGCCCCAGACTTGGGGGCACGAGCGAGAAGCAGGATGAATGTGAACCGACTATTCACCGATCAACTCTCTCTTTGGAGTTTAGGTGGGGGTATAAACATAGCTAGGACGAGACTCAACCGTCCACGCAATACATTTATCAACCCTAGACTGGGAGCAGAAGCGTGATCATCCAAAGACTGGCTGTGATAGCTCAATATTGAAACTTATATATAGTGTTTACAAATACTCAAGGCTACAACCGAAAGAATGCCTAGAGATAGAATCATTAAATCGATGCCTAAGCTCGTGGGCAACTGACTATCACTCCAACCCGAAGGACGGGTAAAGGATCATGAATGCATTGAATGGAAAGCGCATTACTCAAATATACAAGCAAATTCAAACTCAAAGCAAGATCCAGCTATGCAACTTCACGCAACTCAAGGCTGACCCCTACTCGACAATTTCTTAAACATGCTTCTAAGCCTGATCTTTGGCCATTTGCAGTTAACCGATCAGAGCATTCAGAGACCTTCACTATCAGACTTAATAACTCATGACAAGACTCTAGGATTCAACCAGAGTATCCACCAACATTGACCGTCCCAACCAGATTTCACATTGAATGTTACGTGAAATAGTTACATCTGAACTCAAAGAATCCAAGATTGCACCCGCTGAGCTGACAGTCGACATTACAGTCAGCCATGGTGACCCTTCATGGGTGCAGAAGATCGGATCACAACTCAGTGTAATGATGATAAAAGAATTAGATGGATTTCTCTGAATAAATGATGATTTGTTCCCTTGGACCCATTCTAACATGCGTGTGTGATTTCACCGACTATCGCGAGCCATGCATTAAATATCGACCTGAAGCTACAAAAGTTAGCGTAATGTCTATTGATTTCATCATGAAAGCTCCGTTCTTACTTTTAGGCTCAACCCATTAACGTCTATGCCTACCAGCCATTATGTCAAGTCATACAATGACCTGAGACGTATGAAAGACTACTTAAATAGAATATCGAACTAAGCCAATTCAATATCACTTATTTCCCTCAAAGAGCTATCCAAGGACGGAAATTAGCAGACCTCATATCTGAATTCACTACATCAGACGACTACTCAAAGAGTAGTGGAGAAACAACCAACAGATGGAAAATGTACGCGGATGGAGCATCCAAGATCAGTGTTATGGCGCAGGAGTCGTGTTAATGATTCCTGAGGAACGGTCGATCTACTACGCCCTGAAACTCGATTTCCTTGTAGCAAACAACGAAGCTAAGTATGGAGCCTCGAACGCCAGCCTCAAACTTGCTAGAGAACTTGGAGTGGAAACCTTAAATATCTTTTGTGATTCCTGATTAGTAGTATGAAAAGTTAGGGAAGTTATTCTTGCCAGGGGCATTGTCTTGCTCCTTATCTCGGCCGGGTCCAAGAGCTACTAGCCGACTTCACGTATTACATCATTACACACATCCTTAGCGAACGAAATGAAATGAGTCAAGTCACTGGCCAAGCTAGCCAGTTTCAGGGACGTGCAATGGACATACTTTGTTTCAGTTGAAGTACTTAATATTCCAAGCATTGACGGATGGAGATCAGCTAGATCTTGGAGACAGAGCCAGATAAGGGGTAATCGATGACTCCTATCAAAGACTATCTACATTGAGGAATTCTTATTGAACGGAGGAATGGAAAATGACAGATCCTCCTCAAAGCTTCATGCCAAATCATCCAAGAAGAAGTCATGTGTAGAAAGGAGTTTATCCATTCCCATGCTTCGGTGTATCACCCATGATGATCAAATGAGTCTTGAGTGAAGTCTACGAAGAAGAATGCGGCGATTACATCGGGGGGGCAAACCCTGACAAAGGAATACTCTGCTACGGGTTTTACTGGCCGACTATCAATCAAGATGCGGTTGATCATGCTAGACAATGCGATGAGTGCAAGATGTTTGCAAAAATCCGAGAGCCCCGCCGATGGAAATTACCCAAAGCTAGTCCATAGCCGTTTACCACTTGGGGGCATTAACATCATCGTCTTCTTGCCGATCCTAAAGGTGGTGCGAAATACGCCATCGTAGTAGTTGATTACTTCACCAAATGGACAGATGCAGAACTTTTAACCACAACCATGATGAAGAAAATAATCAACTTCATTGTCCAGAACGTCATCTATCATTATGACCTTCCACGAACCATTATAACTGGAAATGAATCCTAATTCGACAGCGCTAAATTTAAAAAACTTCTGTTGTCAGCATCATATTGAAAAGAGATTTATGATATTTGCTCGCCCTCAAGCAAATGGATGGGTAAAAGCTGTGAACAAAATCATAAAGTCTATTCTGAAGTGAGGTTTGGAAAAGGCTAGAGGCAAATGGGTGGATGAACTACCAATAGCATTATAGGCATATAGAACTCCCATGAGTCCACGACTGGCCATACTCCATTCACCCTTGCTTACGGCTCTGAGGTCGTCATCCATGTAGAACTTAAAGTCCCCTCTCATCGAGTGGCTAATTACAATCCTTATTTCACAAAAAATATAAACAAGGAATTGCAATTAAACTAGATGGAATTGGTGACGACTTATAAGCATATAAAATGCATCCGGGAGCCAATGGAAAGAACATGTATATTCAAAAAATTCGATTTCTTGAAATCAACAGAAATTGAATTTTCACTTAGAGTTATGAAGAAAAGACTGGATCAGATAGCCGAAGCTTACTAGCCCTATAGAACTGGACACAGATGGCCACTACAATCTTGAATTTATACTATTGGGAATCGACCAAGCGTCATAACGACCAAAGAAGGATACGACACTTTGGGAGGATAAAATTGAAGGATAATGACTATTCAGGAAACATGATGGATTTCTTTCTGGAGACTCTAACTTACTTCGATTCAAAGCACGTCATGTATGCAACAAGACGTGCTTTGGGGGGCAAATGTTACCCAGCTACTTAGTCCGGCTACAAAGCGATAGTTGTAGAAGATGTGGTTGAAGCTAGATAGGACTCGAACCAGGAGGAGATTGGAGATATAAGGGATTGATGCAACCTGTGTGGTTCGGCATGTCTATGTGGATCGGTGTTCGATGGTGGTTTGGTTGGAGTAGGATAGCTCTTATGGAAGGTTATGGATGGGTCAGCCTTTGTGGGTCGGCACGTGTTGTTCGATCAGGGGAGACAAGCCAATGTGGATCGACACGTAGTGTTTCGGCCTAGGTGGCTCGGTGTAGATGTGGGTCGGCCTCAGGAGGATTAGTATATGTGGATCGACATTCATGTGCGGTTCGGTCTATGTATACGGTTCGGCACGTATGGGTCGGGATGTGTGGCTCGGTCAAGGAAGGAAGCTCGGAGTGGGTCAGTCAAGGTAGTTTGGCCATTGTGGTTCGACCTTGGTTGTTCGACACATTAGGATCGGTGCGTGTGGGTCGGCATGACTGGTTTGGTCTACCTAACCTACCAACTATGGGCCGTGCTATCTTGGTCATGGGCCTGCACGGGGGATCCAGCCTATCCTCGTCTATAAATAGAGGGGCAGGGGTCCAGTTTAAGGGACTCTCTTTTTTTGGGAAAAAT
Organism: Allium fistulosum; assembly: GCA_030737815.1. Classification (NCBI taxonomy): domain Eukaryota; kingdom Viridiplantae; phylum Streptophyta; class Magnoliopsida; order Asparagales; family Amaryllidaceae; genus Allium; species Allium fistulosum. Next base: position 16,128,795 of record JASFAW010000015.1, on the reverse strand, counting down.
GAGGGGGAGACTATGCCATTTTTTGTACTCATTTCCTTTTATTCCAAATTGAATTCAAGTTGCTCTTTGTGGATTGTATCTGTATTTAAACAGCTGAAAAAGCAATAAAGATCATATTCAAAGTGGACGTAGGCAGTTACGCTGAACCACTATAATTCTGGTGTTCTTATTTTTTGCTATTGTTTTTGAATTATATTGCGCTATTCCTCTGTTCCAATTTACTGTCTTCATTAATCTCTCTACACAAATCTATTCTAGGGTGTTAGTGACCAATTTTCGTGCTAACAATAATTTGATGGTGAACGGTTTTATCTACGATCCTTATAACTCGATTGGGTATCCAACCCCATGTTGGTCAAGAAGTCAAATGGAAAATGGCAAACATGTATCGACTACTCGGATTTGAATAAGGCATTTTCGAAGGACAGCTTTCCCTTTTCCAAGATTGACCAACTGGTGGATGGAACTATAGGACTTGAGTTGCTCTCGTTTATGGATGCTTATTAAGGCTATAACAAGATTTCAATGCTTATATAGGATCGGGAGATATTAGCTTTATAGCGGATTTGGGATTATACTGCTACCAACTAATGTCATTTGATTTGAAGAACGCCGGAGCTACATACCAAAGGTTAGTTAATTCCATGTTCAAGAATCAAATCGGGTGGATAATGGAAGTATATGTGGATGACATGCTCGTGAAATCACAAGAGCTTGCAACCATCTGGATGACTTTCAAAAATGTTTGAAGTTTTATGAAAATATGGAATGAGGTTAAATCCGTTGAAATGCTCTTTCGAGGTAGCATCGGGAAAGTTTCTAGGCTTTATCTTAAATGAAAGGGACATTGAAGCCATTCCAGAGTATGTCGATGCCTTGAGAAATGTTATAGCCCCAACAACGAAAAAGGAGTTTCAGTGCTTGAATGGGAAGATCGCTGCTTTAAATCGGTTCATTTTGAGAGCAACAAACTAGTGCGTTCCTTTCTTCGATGCCTTCAAGTAGGGCAAGAAGAACTTTAGATGGAATCAGCATTGTCAGAATGCTTTCGAAAAATTATCGAGGCACATGGAGACACCGTCGGTCTTATCCAAGTCGCTAGATGGGGAGGATTTATTTGTTTATTTGGTAATGTCTGCTCACGCGCTAAGGTCAGCACTAGTATGTGAAGAGGTGAGAATCCAAAGGCCAGGTTACTATATAAGAAAGCAGTTTACTGGGTCTAAAAAGAACTACCTAAAGTTGGATAAACTTGCATATTGCTTTCCGATTGCCTTTAGGAAGTTGTGACCATAATTTCATGCTCATCCAATCAAGGTATTGACAGACCAGCCTTTGAAGCAGGTATTGTATCGACCCAAAACTACAGGAAGGTTGATGAAATGGAACATAGAGCTGAGCCAGTATGATATCACTTATTATCTAAGGAGAGCGATAAATAGGTAGGAATTGGCATATTTCATTATTGAATTTATAACACGAGATGGCGAGGAGGAGGATGATATAACCACATTCTCTCATTGGAATTTGTTCGTAGGTGGAGCTTTGAACAAACACAGTTCAAGCGTAGGACTAGTGCTCGAAACCCTGAAAGGACAGTCAATATGTTATGCACTAAGGTTGGAATTTCCCACAACAAACAATGAGGCTGAGTAGGAGGCGTTGATAGCGGGATTGAGGATAGCTAAGGAGCTAGGAATAAGGATGATGCACATATTCAGTGATTCCCAACTCATGGTCTGCCAAGTGAGGAAGGAATATCAAGATAAGGGTGTGAGACTTGCTTCTTATCTGACAAAAGCACTGGAACTATTGGACGCTATAAAGCATTACAGTATTATACATATCCCCAGTGAGGAGAATACAAAAGTCGATTCAGTAACTAAGCTGGCTACTTATGAGGAAGCGCAAATGATGGGCTTGTTCCAATGGAGGTTTTAACGGCTCTAAGCATTGATCAAATGGATGTCGACTAGATTTTGGAGACTGCAAAAGAAGAGTGGTGGTGGATGACTCCAACAAAGGATTATCTGCTCAGAGGAAAACTCTACCGAGAGATAGGAATGAATGGAAGAAACTCTTTCAAAAAGCACCTTGGTTTATGATGCAAGGAGTATTATACAGAAGAGGATTCTCAACCCTCTTGCTTTGGTGTGTAACCAAGGATGAGGCTAGGAAGATCCTTATGGAGATCTATGATGGCATCTATGGTGATCACACTAAGGGGAGAATCTAGCTAAAAAGGTATTTCGCTATGGATATTTCTGGCCAACAATAGATCGTGATGTAGTTGACTACACTAGACGGTGCGACCGTTGCCAGACATTTGCAAAGATTCAAGGAGCTCCATCTACAGAACTTACACAAATGGTCAACCCTTATCCATTTACGGATTGGGGAATTAATCTTATTGGAGTGCAACTAGTTGCAAAAGGAGAATATAAATATGCAATAGTCACAATAGACTACTTAACGAAGTGGGCTAAAGTGGAACCGCTTACTACGATTACAACAAAAAAGATGATCAACTTCATAACGAAGAATGTCATTTGTAGGTATGGAGTACCTTAGAAGATCATAATGGATAACAGAACTCCGTTCGAAAGTAACAAGTTCAAGGATTTCTACAAACAATATCAAATCAAGAAGAGCTTTTCAACGGTAGCACATCTGTAGGCAAATGGACAAGTGAAGGCGAAGAACAAAATCATTAGGTCCACTTTGAAGAAACGGCTAACACAATCTAAAGGCAATTGGGTTGATGAGCTTCCATTGGCATATGGGCTTATAAGACAACCCATAAGTTTGCAACAGGACATACACCGTTCGCTCTGGCATACAGTTCAGGGGTATAATCTCGATAGAATTAGAAGTCCCTTCTCATCATAAAAGGTAGTATGATCCAAAGGAAAATGAGGAACTCTGCTTGAGTCCCTCGATTTGGTTAGTGAGAAAAGAGAAGAAGCGAAATTAAGGGCACTTGCTGACCAGAGAAGAACGACACAACATTTCAATGCCAAGGTTGGAAATTGTACTTTTGAGGCAGTGAATCTCATTTTGAAACGAGTTCTCCTAGGTGCAGGGCCACTTGGTTCGAACAAGGAAGGAACCTAAACAATCAATCGGAAGCTCAAAGATTGAACTTTTAAGCTTGCGACAGTTGATGGAAACCCAATCCCGCACACATGGAACTGCGGTTTGCTACCGTGCTACTACATTTAGCTTATCTTAGTATATTTTCATGAATAATCCAACCGAGGATTCTGGGGATAGTATAATAAGGTAGGACTTGCAACGATTTTAGTTTATAATAATCAATTAACTTCTCAAACCAATGGAATCATGTTCTTGTAAGCAAAATTTTGTACCGTGCGATTAGTAGTATGACATGGAACATGCTCTTCAAGCCTCATATCATGGCTGGGGAGCATAATTTCAGGGGTCGATCGGATAATTCGACCCTAACCTTCAAGAACATGGCATTGTCGAGAGATTGGCAATGGTAGGAAAGGAAAACTGTTATAGGGGTCAATCGGATAATTTGATCCTAACCTTCAGGAATCTAACATTGTCTTGAGTTAGAAACACCGAGAAGGGAAAACTTTTACAAGGATCGATCAAATGATTCGACCCCAACCTCTAGGAATCTGATGTTGCCTAGAGATTGGAAACACTAGGATGGGAAAACTTTTACAGGGATCGATCAGATGATTCGAAACCAACCTTTAGGAATCTGGTGTTTCCCAGAGATTCGCAATTCCAAGAAGGAAAACCCATATAAGGGTCGATCTGATAATTCAACTCAATCCTTTAGGAATTTTTCATTACTCGGAGATAAGCGACGGCGGGAAGGCACGAAAAATTAGGGATCGATAGGATAATTCGACCCTGACCTTTAGGAATTTTCCATTGCCCAGAGATAGGTGACGAAAAGAGGGTATAACCACTTAAAGGTCGATTAGGTAATTCGACCGCTAACATTCATGAGTTTCCCATTGCTCAAAGTTAGGCAACGTCAAGAAAGACTGATCACGCAAGGGTCGATTGGATAATTTGACTTATCTTGCAAGCATCGATTGTTGCTTGAAGTTTGGCAATATCAAAGAAGGAATGCTCGAAACCAAGAAATTAAACCGTGAGTTCATGGAGACAGGAATTGGCGTACGAACTAGATTTCTATGATTACACTAGCAGCTTAACGGGATCCGCTTGGCCGAGGATAAGTGGACAGTTACTGATAATCCAAGCTAGGAACTATTAGATCCATTTGATCTAGAATCAGGACTGGAAAGGGGCAATTGGATAATTTTCCCTCATAATGTTTTACTACTACTATGCCTGGAGTCTGGCATTTTGAAAAATAGTTTCTAAAAATAGAAAGTTCGTGGCAGAAGTACATAAACAGGAAATAAATATTATAATTGATGCTCCTAAATAATAGGAGCAATATAAAACTTGGACTATTTACAGTAATAATCCGTTGAACGAAACTCAACCTGACGCAAATTGGAATAACCCTAGAGTAGGATGAACAATCGTTCTATTTTGCCAAGCAAAAAACTTCGACGACTATAAATAGGGCTAAACAATGATATATAACTAAAGAAATCGTAGGAATTTTATTTACATGCACGGAATTACAGTAGATAGAAGCATTGCGGGGGACCATGTATATAATATGGATAAATTACAGGACAAGCAGTTATATTATATACGCAGGCAATTGCATACATCCAGGAACGTAATACAGGAGAGCAGAAAGTAAAATGGAACAAAGTTACAAGACAAAACAATCTTTTATTAATTACACTTTTCTTTATAAAAGTAGCGGGGTCATTCCCGCACAAACACGGCTTGTTCACAACAAAAAAGCGCAACAAAATACAAGCTACCGCACCCACGAGCTCCAGGAGTCTCCTATTTGTTCTTCCCTCTCTTACTGCCCTTGCTACCTGAACTGCCAGTCGAATTTTTGTGCTTCTGCCCACCTTTCATCTTTCCCCCATTAAGGTGTCACCTACAGACGGTGTAGTATCACATTAAGCTTGGTAGAAGGCTCATCAGATTTTTCAGCAGGAGCATCTAAGGGTTTGGCCTTGAGGGGGTTTATTTTTATAATAGGGAGATTTACAGAGAGGTTTGTGAGTGCACAGCTAACAGACTTCTCAATTCTAAGCTCTTTCTTGATTCTGACCTTAGAAAGGTCGATCTTTGATACCTCCTCCGGTGTAATAAGGTCGGTTGGGCCCGTAGCGCTGGTAACTGAAATATCTTCCCTTAAGGACCGAGAAACATCCTCCAGCCCTTTTAAGGCCGCGATCTTTTGAGAATTGGGGCCAGGTTCAAAACTAGGGCGAGGATTAGAGTAGCAAGTCCCATGGAGATGGAGGTCGATGAGGTGAAGATAGCCGCGGTGCCTGACCCTTGAGTAGTAGAAGATGGAGGCAGAAGATGTAGATGACCTACAAGTTGGCAAACGGAATGATAAAGGTTAGTAACGGATTTATGCGAGAACTGAAGTTTCTTGAAAAACAAAGATATAAGTGATATTCCTTTGCCCGGAGTTGATTGTGAAGCAGGAGACTAAAAAAATTCACCTTCTTCAGGCGAATACTGAATAGGTGGACCGACAAAAGGAGGAATATAGTGAAAGAGAGTGCGGATTAAGGATCTTAAGGCTAATTTAACACTAGAGGGGGGGTGAATAGTGTTTAATGGATTCTAAGACTTATATGGACTAATTTAAAAATTATGATATAAACAAATGCAGAACTTAATCACAGAACAATCACAGAATCAAACACATATGCAGAAAGTAAATAAAAAGCAGTAAAGGGGAAGAACATACCGGATTTTATATTGGTTTGGAGTTACCCTACGTCCAGTCCTGCACCAAGGCAAACACCTCGTACAGATTTTTATTATACCAATGTCGAGATTACAATCCTCAATTTCTAAAGACCTTGAGGTACCCTCCTGTCTTCGAGTCCGGGGCAAACTCTCTTGATTTACGGGACACAAGATCACCCAATTGATTTCCAGGCACAACCACACCTTATAGAGAGACTCGATAAACTTTTGATTACAAATTGATCCTATAACTCTGAATAGAATTGATCTTTGAGAGAGGGCATAGAATCAAACAAGAATGAGATTCTAATTTGATTCACTTGAGAATTCGGCAGAATTTCAGCATGATCTTAAAAATATGAAAATTTTAGAATATGGTTTTATGGAGAAGAAGGAGTGAAGAAAATAAGAAAATAGTAAGTTAAAAAATTCGTTTGTGAAGGTTATTTATAGACCAGTAACAGTCATAACCATTCATGAAGAGATTTAAACGAATAGACACTTCTTTTGAAAATTGAAACATTTGAATTTAACGGCCACCATGTCGACATGGGGTATCCCATGATGTCGACATCCCTTAGTTAAAAACAATGTAAAATTTGTTTTGAAAATGGTATTGAAAGGAAAACAAGATGAAATGATTCTGGAGTAAAATAAACTAATTTTCCTATGATTTAAAATAAAGAAGAGTAGAAAAATATATTTTTAGAATGTATATATAAATTTGATTTTAAATCTCAAGTATATATATATTATAAAAGAATTTTAAAAAAATCAGAAGGTAGTTTAAAAACAAACGAAGTTTAAAACAAGAGTTTATTTAAAAACAAAAACAAAGAATATTTTAAGGCTAAAACATCTTTTTGAAAATCATTTGAAAAGATAATTTTTAAGGCTAAAACATTTTGAAAAGCAGTTTTGAAAATCATTTTGAAAAACCATTTTGAAGTAGTTTTGCAAGCTTCTTCCTGTAGAATATCTCATCACATCAGGACTCGAGAACTTGTACAAAACCAGGATGTTCGTGGGTTTGTAAGCCACTTATCGTAGGTTTGTAAGCTACTTGTCCTGGGTTTGTAAGCCACTAAGAAGGTAGAAATGGGTTCCATCCCAAATGAAATTTGGAATTGAGATTTCCATGCTATTATGAAGTTTTAACAAAACTAGACACTTATGTTGAAATCTTGATCTTGATACTCATGAATCTTCAAACCTGATTTCTTCATTCTTGATCTTTATATTGTACAGTCTTAATAATCAGTACCTGCCTTATATATATCCTGCATAATAACATTCATATATATATATAGACAATAGTGTTAGTATATAAGTTATAATAAAATAAGTTACAAAGGTTGTTGTCATCAAAACCACTATCTCCAGTTCCTAACATATAGGGTTCAACATATGTAGCCGCCACTAACACTGGAACTATCCGAATCATCATGGAGTTGTCCCCTTCAGTCTTAGGAAAATCTATCGTAGGTTCCTTGGATTTTAAAATGGATGATTCTATTGGATCCAATGCATTTGGGCCAGCAAAAGCCTTGACAGCAAAGACAACAATGGGGAATCCTTTATAGCCAGAATGGCCTTTCCCAGTTTGAGTTTAACTATATCGTCAACATCCAGATACTTGACCATAATTCTTATTCGGTGAGGCCTTCATTGGCTACTTTCAGAGCGACGCAACACCACCTCCTAGGCGTAGGCAAGAGTTCCGACATAAGTGCTCCCCAGCCACTTCAGGTTCTTGTGTATAACCACGCTTGCGAAGAAGTGTTGGAGAGTATTATTCAGTTCTTCCTTCTCATTGGCTCGTGTCACCAAAAGGACTTTCAGCTCCTTCGCGGCAAAGGAGTAATCGACCTCCATATCTAATTTCTCGATCATCGCCAATAGTAGGTTCTATGCAAGCTTATCTTTCCTCGAGCGAAGCTTCTGAATTTCGGCGGCCTGCTCCTTAATAGTCCTATCCCTAGCCCAAATAATTTCATACTTTGCAGCAAGGGCTGGGTCTTTCTCGGTAATTTGTAATTTCAGGGTTGTGCCCTCTTCATTGAGAGTCTTCAATGTGTTTTAAAACACAATCACAACATCATCATGGGCCTTCCTCATTTTCGACATCAGGCTATCGGCCTTGGCTTTGGATTCTAAAGCCGTGTCCCTCTCTTCCTTCAATTTCTCCATGTCCACTTATAATCTTCAATGATTCTTTTCTAAGTTTGCATTTCAAAATCGAAAGACTGGATATTGGTACAGTTGATTTTGTTGACCTCGGAGAGAGTGAAGTAGAGTTTTTTCCATTTACTACCCTGGTTAACATGCTTTTGAATCTTTGGAACATCCTAGTCTACCTATTCCTTTGGAATGTCTTTGATGTTCTGATCAAACATGACACCCTACAAGAAAAGGTCAAGAAAAGTAGCCTGCAAACGGGTCGGGGTAGCCGAAAGAGAAGACGAGGGAATAGAGATTCCCTAGGAATATGGAGGAGAGGTGGTAGTCAAGGACTTTGAAGTGGTAGCTTGTTGGTAGGGAGGAAGCTGAGATTCAATGTGAGGCAAAGGAGTGCGAGAGGAGGAGTCGTGATGATCTGTGCCTCATTGTGTCATTTAGGTTGATCGGAGGATAGCCTCTCTTTAGCCTGCCTTTTCATTCTTTCCCTTTCACCCTTACAGTCCTCCTTTGCTTCATTTTTCGTCCTTTTGAACCTTTCTTCGTCAGTCTCATGACGACTCCGATAACTAGAATGAAACAGATATGGGTCAGGGTTCGGCCTTTAAACTCGTCTGCATTGTGCTGGAGTCTGTGATATTTATCTCCAGCTATGGGACCTGAAATAAAAGGGAAGATAGTATAAGAATTAGAATTTTGGAATGCAAACGAATGCATGGTTGTGCGCTCGTGGTCGTAATGAGTGTGTATAGTGTCGATGATCCCTTAAGTACTCTACAGATCATGTTGGCATGGAATTAAGGACAGAGTCTCGCCACCTTCATCCAGGATTCCTATAAGCAAGAAGCTAAAGTTTGGAGGACCCTTGATGAGAAGATCGCCAATAGAAATATCAAAATCGCTTAAGCCGGCAAAGACAATCTCCAAAGGAATAAGTGGGAGAAGTTTCTTAACCTGAAATCAATGTGCCTTTTCCCTCGGCCTTTTAAGAAGATTCAACAGCCATGTGCTCTGGATAGGACGAGGCAGGAAGTTCGGGGCCTTCAAGGGACATCCCGCCAAATGATTCGTCTCCTTTTGCATAGGCATTGTAGTCACTATCGTTGTTATCAGCATCCTGTTCTCCTTCCTCGCGTTCCTTATCCCTTATATCCTCTTTCCTTCCTCTCCCCTCAATACTCTTTCTCTCCTTCAGAATCAGTGGCATTCTAGCTCATTCATTCCCTCCTCCCAGGGCCTCGTCCACAACTAGTTCTTTTGTTCCACTTTTAATAAGCTCTTTGTAACATCCCTAATTTTTTATAAACATTATTCAAGAGATTTAATTAGATAAATTAAGTTGAATAATGATGATAAAGAGATTGAGATTTGAATAAATCATATAGGGTCGTGCTTAATAACAAAATAAATGGGCATAAAATGGTTTATAAGCTAATTAATCTACACATGGGCATATTAGTAAATAGCCACTTCATTATACACGGCTATACACTTCTCACTCTTGTCCGTTCACGTTCATTTTTCTCAAATAAAAAACAAACGTAAAACCCTAAGGAGCCGGCAATTATTAAAGAAGAAGAATTCAATCAAAAGCTAAGGATCAAAGTTAGGAAGGATTAACTAACATCAAATCTTAAATTTCTTATCATATCTAAGGTGAATAATAATTCTATACCATCTCTATGTTATTATATGATTATATGTTTTCGAGTTTATGATCAAATTCGTTTTTATGATGATATGAATGATGATAAGCTTGAACTATGTATGATTAATTTATTTTAATTCATTTACATATGAATTTGTACGGTTTTAGTGTAAAATCGAGGGCTTATGATTTTAGAATGCCATGGAAAAAATTTATGTTAAGTAAAACATGATTTTGGAGATGGGTTTTAATTTTCAGAATTTTCGAAGCTATAGAAAATTTATTATGAATTTCTAATGGAAAATATGATATAATTGGGTTTAAAATTTATGTCGAGAATTTTAGGAAGTTATTGGGTATGAAATTTTGATATATTTGATTACATGATGAAATTGAATTTCTTTGATTTTTAGAGATTTTTGTCAATTAATTTGCTAGGGAAAATAAATTATTTTAAAAGAGGGACTTATCTACAAATGATGGTTTTGCTAAATGGAAAGGCTTACACGTTATAATTCCTTTAACTTAGATCTGATTAAATGCGGCCGTTTTAAATGTACAGTATTTGAAAAGTTCTAAGGCAACCAATAAAAGGTTTATAGGTAGGCAAGTTATTATAAAACAATTACTAAAAGTAGCTAAATATCAACCTTTAAATCAGAAAAGTTGGTTCCGCCTCAAATAGCAGTACCTTTCGACTCCATTGACTCCGCCACATCTCAGCCGAGACCATCCCGGTCGAAACCCACATAGTCAAAACCAATGCACAAGGTATCACTTACATGGTACATAGTGGATTGGAGGAAAGGCGAAAACTATGGTGTCGAAAGGAGTGCTTCCGATGGGGTCGAAACCCTGTTTTGTTTTCATAAGATAAGATCTTGCCTTGTTTTATTTAAAGCTTTCGACATAGTTGAAATATATGCTTTCAAAAGAGATTTTATAAATAGCTTTCGAAGAAGGTTTCCACATTATGTTAAAATATTAGCTTTCGAAGGGTACCTTTATCTTTAATAAGCGCTTTCGAAAGTAATGGTTTCAACCAAGTCGAAACCCAACCGCTATTTTCCTTTCGAGTGTATTGAAGCCATCAATGCCTTTGAAAGGTTATCTCTATTTTTACCTATGCTAAGCCACTTCCCAAATGCTTTCTAACGGGTTAAGGGTTTCAAAGGCAATGAAGTCGAAAGGGGTTTCGACACTATCCCTCAAATTTTTAATTTAAAGGTTTGTGCTTTTGAATAGATGGTTCTGACACTATCAGCTTTTTCCTTAAAACAACTTTATAAGGGTTTTGAAAGAGATACTTTCATATATAACCACTTTGACCCAAATGATGTTTTTAAAGAATAAACCCAAAGCTTTCGAAAAGGGTACTTTCATTTGTTTCGAAGTTATGTTTTAAAGGACATCTCGATACCATCGAAAGGTATTTCTATTGTGTTTTGAAAAGAGGTTTTCTTTTCTTTTGAAGGAGATTATCCAGGGTTTCGAAAGAGATGTTTTAAGAATTTCAAAACATATAACCCAATTTAAATTTAAAGGAAAAACCATGGCATAAGAAAATAAAGAGTTTTGAAATGAAGTTTTAAAGAAGCTTTCCTTGATTTATAAGTTAAAGGGTTTAACCAAGATTTATATAAGAATGATTTCAAGGATAATAAACCACAGCTGTTGGTATTATTTTGTTGTTATGTTTACTTCTTCATATATTTATTCACATTGTAATTAACCCATAACGGTACTTTTGGAAAAGGGCAGAATAACCAGCTAGGTTGACCTAGTAGTGAATATAACTTAAGAAATGTTAAAAACCGTACTTCAAGATATTGGCAGGGGCCAATAGTTCACAGTAATCCCATGAAATTCATGTATAACTAAAGATATTGGCAAGGGCCAAAGGTTCATTGTCAGCCCATGAAAACTATGCTTGATATTGGCAGGGGCCAATAGGTTTATAGTTAGCCCATGAAAACTACATCCGGATTGAGATATTAACAGATAGTGAAAGCTAGGATAACAGAAAAGATATTGGAGTTACCTATAGGTTCTTAGTGATCCCATGAAAACTATGAAATCAGACAGATAGTCCATAAACCTTTAACAGGTTAATAGTGACCCTAGAAACTATAATTGAGACAGATAGTCAGAATGAATGGGGATGGGTAAACAAGATTTGACTTACTTGTTTTGCATATCATCATAATGATTTTGAAATATTATGTTTTTAACCATTGTGGATGTAGGAGCATAGTATATGGTTTTACAAATGTTTTAGGTCACTAGTGAGGGGAAAACCCGTTCCGCTAAGCGGCGTGGTCTCACTAGATATCTAAATGGTTTGAGATGGTGGATTATTATTCGTACTAGTCTTTATGTCTGATTCGAAGTTTTTGTTTTCTCCTTAAACTCTCGAGTACTCAATTGATTTTGAGTAGGTTGAGAGTTAAGGTTTCTAGGTGTTCTTTTAGACGAATAAAGCTTCTGAAGACTGCAGGAGGCAAGCTTGTTATTAGAGTTCTTTATTTCCGCTGTGCGTTTTGATTGTAAAGGAAAAATTGTTTTTTTGCCTTATTATATACTCTAATCAACCAAGAGGGCATCTTCATATGTCGCTCTTGGCGTATTTTATATTAATTATATGTTATATGAACATGGTCTACGTACTGGGATAATGTAATCAATTTGGAATATTTTGAAATGGAATGTGGAATGTGTTTGCTGTTTAATTTTTTTTCCATATTCTTGTGTTTCTATGTACCAATGTATCTAATATCGCTGTATTTGGTCGCCAAGTATTAATAACTATGGATGACTGCAGCATCTGTAGCCGTTAGTTTTGGGCCTCCAAGTAGGGGGATGTTACAAGTTGGTATCAGAGCATAGGTTTATGAAACTTTAAAAGAAATTTAAACCTAAAATATTTTTCACACATAATCCAATGAATCAGATAATAATATTGGGGTTTGGGTTAACACTATAGTAACGTACTTGTATTTGATATATAAATATATATATACATAAGTACGTATTTCCCGCTCTCTTAGACCATTCTTCTATATCTTACTAAGGCTCGTATGTAGATTTTCGAGATAGGAGATATAGAAGTAGGAAACTAAAGAGGAAATCTTGGTGAAAGAAGCATCACAACTAATGGAAATGCTCGGCCCACTATCAGGAGGAACCCAGGTCAACCGGCTAATGCTAGTAATCAAAATGCTGATGCCAATTAATGTGGGTGCTGGAAATCCACCAGTAGATATGGGGGCGATGTATCAGTTCTTTGTTGGTTTGATGCAAGCAGGAGCTGCTACTGGTCTTGCTGGAAATGTAGGAGGAGCTAATCATGTGGCTCAAGTTGGGAATAATTATGCCTTGGTGAGTAGAGATTACACCTGTTTAGGTAGGAAGCCATTCTTGGGGATGGAAAGTGCCATAGAGGTTGAGAATTGGCTGTTGCATTGTGAGCGTATATTTTCTAATTTGGGTTTGAATGATGGGAAAAAGAGAAGATTGGCCTCTAGGCAGTTGCAAGGGACAGTGCTACACTGGTGGAATAGTGTTACTGCCAGAGTTCCGGAAGAGCAATTGACTTGGGCTGATTATAAAAGGCGATTTGAATAGAAGTTTGTATCTGAGTTTGGTAAGTCAGAGCTGATGAGGAATTTTATGGATCTAGTATAGGAAAAGATGTCAGTAGCCGAATATGCTACTAAGTTTGAAGAGCTGTCTCGATATGGATATGCTACTATAGATACTAACATCAGAAGGAACGAGAGGTTCATTCGGGGATTGAGGCCCGAGCTCGCTAGAATGACCATGACACATGTTCGTGATCCTTGTAATGTGATGGTGGAGATGGCCATACGCCATGAGGAGTTACTTGCTGATCATGCTAAAGAGAAGTCGGTGGAAACTCGAGGTTCTCAAGGGAAGAAGAGAAAGTTCTTTAAGAAGAAGGGAGCCTAGAAGGGAGATACTGCTAAGAAGTCAAAGGCTGGGATAGTTTGCTATAAGTGTGACAAGAAGTCTGCAATCAAGAAGAATGTGAAGTGCTTCAACTATGATCAAGTTGGGCATTACAAAATCAGTGTCCATAGCCAGTCAGGGCGAACAAAGGAAAGGTCTTTGCTATTGGACCAGCTTGGCCTACTACAACAAATAAAGGGAAGGCTGTGATGGAAGGTACGCTTTTGATTCAAAGTATTCTAGTTAGAGTACTTTTTTATACCGATGCATCATATTCATTTATATCTTAGTGTTTGGTTGATGGATTATGCTTAGAACCCACCTACCTTGTTGCTTTCTTAAGGGTTGTGAATCCAATAGGAGGGTATGCAACTCTAGGGTTAAGATGTGACAAGTTAGATCTTGATTTTGTTAGGTCATAAGTTTACATGCATTTTGTATGTTATTGATTTTGTAGATTTCGGGATCATTTTGGGTATGGATTGGTTGGGTAGGTATGAGGCCAGAACATTTTGCTAAGATAGAGAGATATCACTAAGACACCCTAATAGTCATAACCGAGTGATAGTCTCAGTAGAGAATACTGTCCTGAGTAATAGTACTTTGTTTAGTGCTATGGAGATAAGAGATGAGTTAAGTCAGGTTCAAGTAGCAATAGAGTTTGCAGATGTCTTTGAGCCAGTCACAGGACTACCACCGAAAAGAGTCGTTGAATTTAGAACAGATCTTGTGCCCGGAGCCGAACCTGTGAGTAGACCACCTAACAGGATGACACCAACAGAGATGAAGGAATTGAAGGTGCGGCTAGTGGATCTTGAAGGAAGGAATTTTATTCGACCAAGCAGTTCGCCTTGGGGACCGGCCGCAGTGTTCGTGAAGAAACCAGATGGCTCGTTGAGAATGTGTATCGACTATCATAAGTTAAACGAAATGAAAATTAAGAATAAGTATCCTTTTCCAAGAATAGATGATCTGTTTGATCATTTGAATGGAGCCAAAGTGTTTTCCTAGTTGGATTTGGTGATAGGTTTTCATCAGTTAAGAGTGGCGGAGGACAGTATTCCTTTGACAGCATTTCGAACTAGATATGGTTCATATGAGTGGTTGGTAATGCCATTTAGATTAACAAATGCACCTGCTTTCTTCGTAGATTTTATGAACTGAGTTTTCCAAGAGTACTTGGATAGGTTTATATTAGTGTTTATAGATGACATTTTAGTATACTTTAAGGATGAGAGAGAGCATGAAGTTCATATTACAGTGATGCTTGAGAAGCTGAGGCAGAATCAGCTAAAGGCAAAGTTTACCAAGTGCCATTTTTGGAAGAAAGAGGTTAAGTTTCTTGGTCACGTTGTTTCAAAAAAAGGATTGTTAGTCGATCCAGATAAGATCGAAGCTGTGAATAATTGGAAGAGACCAGAGACGGTGACTGAGATTAGGAGTTTTCTTGGACTTGTTGGCTACTATCGGAGATTCATTAAGGATTTCTCGCGAATAGCAGCACCCTTAACTAACCTAACCAGAAAGGAGGTGAAGTTTATTTGGTCAGACAAATGTGAGGAAGCCTTCCTTAAGTTGAAGTATTTGTTGACCAATGCACTAGTGTTAGTAGTTCCAGACGGAAACCAAGGGTTGGTGGTATATACTGATGCATGCGGAACTGGATTGGGAGCAGTGTTGATGCAGAATGGTAAAGTTATTGCCTATGCTTCACGACAACTTAGACCGCATGAAGTCAGTTATCCTACTCATGATTTAGAGTTGGCGGCGGTGATCTTCGCATTGAAGAATTGGAGATATTATCTCCTAGGGGAGAGATTTGAGATTTATACCGATCATAAGTCTTTATGGCATTTATTCTCTCAGAAGGAATTGAATATGAGACAGCACAGGTGGTTGCAGTTCTTGGCTGCTTATGATGTTGGTATAAAGTATACACCAGGAAAAAGGTAATAAGGTAGCAGATGCTCTTAGTAGAAAACATCATAATATGGTGCTAGCTATGTTGGCGGAGTGGAAAGATTTAGAAGCTTTGGCCAGTAGTGGCATGTAGTTAAGATCGACAGCTGGTTCTAGGTAGAGTACCCCTAGGCTGTCTTGTTTAGAAGTTCGACCAGTATTGATTGAGAGGATCGCTTCTAAGCAGAAGGAGGATCCAGTGTTAGCCAAAAGGATCAGAAGACTTGAGGTTGGAACTAAGATCGATGATCTAAAGTATTTTAACCTTGACCAAAAAGGATGGTTGCGAAAGAAGGGACGGTTATGTGTTTCGTGTGGAGGACTTGAGGAAAGAAGTTCTTGGAGAATGTCATCGGTCGAAATTTATGATTCATCCTGGAGGAACCAAGATGTATCAGGATATGAAGAGAAGCTTCTATTGGGAAGGTATGAAGAAGGATGTTGGCTTGTGGGTTAGGCAGTGTGCTAACTGTCAACAAGTGAAAGCTGAACATCAAAAGCCAAGTGGGTTGCTTCAGCCTTTAGAGATTCTAGTTTGGAAATGGGATTCGATATCTATGGATTTTATAGACGGGTTGCCAAGGTCGAATAGAGGTAATGAAAGTTTATGGGTTATAATGGACAGATTGACCAAGAGTGCCCATTTTATTTCAGTCAAGTCAACTAGGACAGCACATGTTTTGGCTAAGTTGTTCATGAAGAACATAGTTAGACTGCATGTAGTTCCTAGTAGTATAGTTAGTGGCAAAGATTCTTTGTTCACTAGTGAATTCTGGAAGAGTCTACAGGAAGTGATGGGTACCAAGCTTAACATGAGTACTGCGTATCACCCTCAGACTGATTTATCAAACTAGTATAGGAATGGCGCCGTTTGAAGCTTTGTATGGGAGACCATGTAAATCACCAGCTTGGTTGGAAACTGTAAATAGATTAGTCTTAGGTCTAAATTTGGTCAGAGAGGCGTCAGAAAAGATTGAGTTGACCCGAGGAAGGATGAAGGAAGCTCAGCCCAGACAAAAGAGTTACGCATATAAGAGGTGTAAGGACCTAGAATTCTCAGTTGGAGATAAGGTTTTCATTAAGATATCACCTATGAAGGGTGTGGTGCGATTCAAAAAATTAGGGAAGTTGGCCCTGAGATATGTAGGTCCATTCCAGATTGTAGAGAGGATCGGAAAGTTCGCATATAGAGTAGAGTTGCCAAGCAGTATGGCAGGTGTCCATAATATAATTCATGTTTCTCATTTTCGTAAATATATGCATGATCTAGAGACTAATATTCCTCCGACAGAGTTGGAAGACTTGGTGGTAGAGCCCAATTTGACTTTTATTAGACAACCAATCTGGGTTGTAGCAAGAGATGAGAAAAGATTGAGGAACAAGACAGTCAGGTTGGTGAAAATTCAACGGAGCGACAATGAGAAGGACTGTACTTGGGAGATAGAGGACATGATAGAGATAATTATCCTAATCTACTTTGAGGTTATGTCTATATTAGATTTATATAGATAGTTGCTAGTCAGTTAGACTAGTTTGGTTGTTATGGTTGTTAGGAGCTGTTACAGATGATTGCTATGTTCAGTATTTGGTCCTTAGTGAATTTCGAGGATGAAATTTATTAAGAGGGGGAGCCTGTAAAACCCCTAGTTTTTTATAACATTATTCAGGAGATTTAACTAGATAAATTAAATAGAATAATGATGATAAATGAATTGAGATTTGAATATTCATATAGGGTCGTGCTTAATAACAAAATAAATGGGCTTAAAATGGTTTATAAGCTAATTAATTTACACATGGGCATATTAGTAAATAACCACTTCATTATACATGGCTATACTCTTCTCACTCTTGTCCGTTCACGTTCATTTTTCTCAAATAAAAAACAAACGTAAAACCCTAAGGAGCCGGCCATTATCAAAGAGGAAGAATTCAATCAAAAGCTAAGGATCAAAGCTATGAAGGATTAACAAACATCAAATCTCAAATTTCTTATCATATCTAAGGTGAATAATAATTCTATACCATCTCTATGTTATATTATGATTATATGTTTTCGGATTTATGATCAAATTCGTTTTTATGGTGATATGAATGATGATAAGCTTGAACTATGTTATGATTAATTTATTTTAATTCATTTACATAAGAATTTGCACGGTTTTAGTGTAAAACCGAGGGTTTATGATTTTAGAATGCCATGGAAAAAATTTATGTTAAGTAAAACACGATTTTGGAGATGAGTATTAATTTTCAGAATTTTCCAAGCTATAGAAAATTTATTATGATTTCTAATGGAAAATATGATATAATTGGGTTTAAAATTTATTTCGAGAATTTCAGGAAGAAACTGGATCTGAAATTTTGATATATTTGATTACATGATGAAATTGAATTTCTGTGATTTTTTTGGATTTTTCCCAATTTATTTGCTATGGAAAATAAATTATTTTAAAAGAGGGACTTATCTACAAATGATGGTTTTGTTAAATGGAAGGGCTTAAATGTTATAATTTATTTGATTTAGATCTGATTAAATGCGGTAGTTTTAAATGTAAAGTATTTGAAAAGTTTTAAGGCAACCAATAAAAGGTTTACAAGTAGGCAAGTTGTTATAAAGCAATTACTAAAAGTAGCTAAATTTTAGCCTTTAAATCAGAAAAGTTGATTCCACCTCAAATAGCAGTACCTTTCGACTCCATCGACTCCGCCCCATCTCAGTCAAAACCATCCCAATCGAAATCCACATAGTCGAAACCAATACACAAGGTATCACTTAGATGGTACATAGTGGATTGGAGGAAAGGCGAAAGCCATGGTGTCGAAAGGAGTGCTTCCGATGGGGTCGAAACCCTGTTTTGTTTTCATAAGATAAGATCTTGCCTTGTTTTACTTAAATCTTTCGACATAGTCAAAACATATGCTTTCGAAAGGGATTTTAAAAATAGCTTTCGAAGTAGGTTGCCACATTATGTTAAAGTATTAGCTTTCGAAGGGGTACTTTTATCTTTAATAAATGCTTTCGAAAGTAATGGTTTCGACCAAGTCGAAACACTGCTGCTATTTTCCTTCCGAGTGTATTGAAGCCATCAATGCCTTCAAAAGGTTATCTCTACTTTTACCTAAGTTAAGCCACTTCCTAAATGCTTTCGAAAGGGATTAAGGGTTTCGAAGGCAATGGAGTCGAAAAGGGTTTCGACTCTATTCTTCAAATTTTTAATTTAAAGGTTTGTGCTTTCGAATAGATGGTTCCGACACCATCAACTTTTTCTCTAAAACAAATTTATAAGGGTTTCGAAAGAGATACTTTTGTATATGACCACTTTGACCCAAATGATGTTTTTAAAGAATAAACCCAATGCTTTTGAAAGGGGTACTTTCATTTTTTTCGAAGTTATGTTTTAAAGGACATTTCGATACCATCGAAAAGTTTTCTTTGCTTTCGAAGGAGGTTATCTAGGATTTCGAAAGAGAAGTTTTAAGATTTACAAAATATATAACCTAATCTCAATTTAAAGGAAAAACCATGGAATAAAAAATTAAGAGTTTTGAAATGAATTTTTGAAGAAGCTTTCCTTGATTTATAGGTTAAAGGGTTTAACTAGGATTTATATAAGAATGATTTCAAGGATAATAAACCACAGGTGTTGGTATTATTTTGTTATTATGTTTACTTCTTCATATATTTATTCACATTGTAATTAACCCATAACGGTATTGTGGGAATATGGCAGAATAACCAGCTAGGTTGACCCAGTAGTGAATATAATGTTAAAAACCTTAATTCAAGATATTGGTAGCGGCCAATAGGTTCATAGTAAGCCCATGAAAACAGTGTATTACTAAAGATATTAGCAGGGGCCAATAGGTTCATAGTCAGCCCATGAAAACTATGATTGATATTGGGGGCCAATAGGTTTATAGTTAGTCCATGAATACTATATCTGGATTGAGATATTGACAGATAGTCAATAGGTTCCTAGTTAGCCCATGAAAACTGGGATAACAGGAATGATATTGGAGTTACCAATAGGTTTTTAGTGATCCAATGAAAACTATGAAATCAGACAGATAGTCCATAAACCTTTAACTAGTTAATGGTGACCCTAGGAACTATAATTGAGACAGATAGTCAGAATGAATGGGGATAGGTAAACCAGATTTGACTTACTTGTTTTGCATATCATCATAATGATTTTGAAATATTATGTTTTTAACCATTGTGGATGCATGTGCACAATATATGATTTTATAAATGTTTTAGGATACTAATGAGGGGAAAACCCGTTCACCTAAGCGACGTGGTCTCACGAGATATCTAAATGGTTTGAGATGGTGGATTATTATTCATACCAGGCTTTATGACTGACTCGAAGTTTTTGTTTTCCCCTTAAACATTCGGGTACTCAATTAATTTTGAGTAGGTTGAGAGTTAAGGTTTCCAAGTGTTCTTTAAGACGAAATAAAACTTCCGAAGACGTGCAGGAGGCAAGCTTGTTATTAGAGTTCTTTATTTCCACTGTGTGTTTTGATTATAAAGGAAAAATTGTTTTATTACCTTATTATATACTCCGATCAACCAATGGAGCATCTTCATATGTTGTTCTTGGCATATTTTGTACTAATTATATGTTATCTGAACGTGGTCTGCGTATTGGGATTATGTAATCAATTTGGAATATTTTGAAATGGAATGTGGAATGTGTTTATTGTTTAATTTTTTTCCATATTCTTGTGTTTCTGTGTTTCAATGTATCTAATATCGCCGTATTTGGTCACCGAGGATTAATAACTACGGATGACTACAACATCCATAGCCGTTAGTTTTGGGCCTCCAAGTAGGGGGATGTTACACTCTTCAGCATGTGCCATGCCCGACGGTCCTTTGAGATTCTCGCTAGAGCTGCGAGTGAGGGCGAAAGATCGAGAAAGCGCTTTGGAACTACTTCGAGGAGGTGATTTAGGAATAGCGAATTTATTAACAAGCAGAAGACCGCACCATCGAAGGTTCTCATTGGTCAGGAGATATGCAGTTGTGCAATGCTGGAAACTAATCTCCTTTAGAGCCTTTTAGAGTATCGGCATGTTCATCATGGAAATTTCCAACAGGAATGCCTGTCGAAAGGAGAATAATAGGCTAGGCACTTGGAGGAAAGGAATCCAAGCACTGAAAGAGCAGAAGGAAAGGGACTTACTTCCGGACAGTCAATGTCCATTGAAGTCATACAAGCATGGACGAAGAAATACTTGTTTTTAAAGTATGATTATTTATTGTGAAGCTACTTTATAACCTAGCATTGACATTAGGCCTCGATAATCATATAGGAGGGCGAATTCTACCTCTACTTGATGTGTAGAAAATAGATAAGCTCGTGGAAAGTTGGAATTGTTGAAACTGATTCATGAAGAGTACAAACATGGAGCTCAAGAGGGCATACCTATTAGGGTGGACTTGGGATAGAGCCAGCCCAAGTTCTTGAAGAACCATGTGCAAAAATGGATTGAATGGTGGGACAGTACCACCTAGGCACATGTATCGGTTACATGCCATGAATCCTAGTGGATGATTATGTGCTCGCTCAGCCTTTGTCAGAAGAAGTATGTCGCCTTTAGGAATCCCGTGCTAGTGGCATATATTCTAAATAATTCTCGTGTTAGGATGGTCGACATTTGTTCAGGAAGGTTATCGAGAACTCGAAGGCTGATATATTCGTGCTTCAAAGGAGGAAACTCTCGAATTGTAACAACTATCCTCTAAATCTCTATAGTGATCGTCTGCCTGGAGGTAGAAGATGTAGAAGTATAAGTTTTGCAACATAGTAGATCCGACATTAGGAGGAGTGGATGTCCTGGCACTGGTCTGAAGATGTGGAGATCGATGAGTCATTCCGGACAGAAAAACTTAGCGTTCAACATAGTCATGTATGTTTTATTTCAAATATTAAGCCCATGTCACCAAAGTTAAGAATCCAAAGGATGTCGACGTGTGTTGATCGATCGGATTCTAAACGTTGATCGAGGTAAGTGAAAGTGTTAGTCTATGCATTATGAGTCTTAATCCCACACATGACGAATGGACCATCCTATGTAGATAGTCCGCTCATTTTAGAAAAACGAGCCATGTCGCATGACAGAACTATGCATAAGATCTTACAATGGAAGCTTTTCCTTTTAAAAGAACACGAAGAGTGCAGTGAAGAGAAATGCTTGATAACGGAGTTATTCAAGCACATAAACTTGCTCAATACGACTGTTCTTTGACAATAGAACCAGCTTATCGACCCTCAATTGGTGGGTTGGCAGAATCTTGACAAGGTTTTGCAAGAGAACTTCAAGGCACAAAAACACAGAGCAAACCACGCTAACCCCGAATTAGACTCGAAATCATCATGGCTTGGGTCCCAAGACCTTACCTGGGGCTAACTTGACTATGCCCCAACCAAAACATAGCCAAGAGCAGCTAATGCCACCGCTGTCATCACCCATCATGGCGACAAGACAATGCTACCCACTTTAAGAAATGCAATTTCAAATTCAAATCTTGGCTTGGAGGAGCGGTCGAGATCGAGCACTTTTAGGAGCATGACCTCACTTAAAAAGGCAATCTAGGAATGACGGTGGTGTCGAGGTGATGCCAGCCGTGCTAGATTATCTGGGATGAGTGGTAGAGGGCTTGGAATCGAGACTACAAATGATCGACGGCAGCACAAATGTCAGTCATGAGAAGGCCGCGACAAAGCAATCGCCATGAGTAAAAAAGTCCAAGTGGAAAACTTTACACAAGTTCTGAGTACGTATAGTACTTGGGGGTATGTGTAAGCTCTCGGCACTGGGTGAAATTTTTGAGCCGGAAAACAAGGTTAAGCTAGAAAGGAAGAATAGCATGCTCATTTAGGACATGGAGTGATCTCCAGAGCAAAGATCTTGTTCCTAGCATGAGAGTGGAGTGGTGTTTTACCTATGTGAAGCAATGAAAAGGATATCTACGGAATGAGAGGAATGCTTTGAAGCATTTCTAAAACAACTAACCAGAACCGAGAGATGATAGTTAATGCTCATCTTGTTCCATAGCAAGCTTTGTACTTAACGAAAACTTACTCTAAGGGCAAGTGTTAACTGTATTTTTGACCAAGCATATTTTCATGGGAACTAGAATGTCGGGATGAAGACAAAATGATTCATGGAATTAGGATCATGTTTGGAAAAATAAGAAGATCATAGTCAACAAGTTTCAAGGGAAGAGGAGTAATGTGGACCACTCACTACAATGAGGTTTTTGTTTTACTTTGGACCTCCTAAACCACTGGCACTTAAAGCAATACCTCAAGTAATTGCAATGAAGTGATGTTTAATCAAGAGAGAGAACCAATTCTAAGGATTTTTTGAAAAAAAGCAGGAACGGAGAAGCAGTATTAAGAAAGTTATCAAGAAACAACTCAATCTTCAAGGAAAAGTGTTGGTGCGTAGCAGACTGGAGATAGGAAGCAATATGGAAGAAAGTAGGAAGATTATACAAATAAAAACCTATCGATACCGAGTGGTTTCTACTATTGATTGGGCCCACTTTTTCCCTCCTGCACCTTTAGACTTGGATCTGGATCTTGTACTCCATGGGCCTTCGATTCTACTAGTGAATTCCCTTATAAATACAAATCTTACAGCTATTAAAATAGGACTTTAGGCACTTCATCTTCTTCATCTCCTATCTCCTTCCCATGGCAGTCACTAAGAAAGCTACTATTTGTTATTCTAGGCTTTAGTTTAGTAAATCCCTTGTAATAGTGACCCTAAATCTCGCCAAATCTCTCTACAACTCTCTTAAATCTACAAATCAATAAAAGCTAGAGTGCATGTCGGCCAGAGATTGCCGAACCACTGGAAAAATCTTGGTGTTCTTATTATTTTTCTTATATTTTCTACTAGATCTCAACTTTTCAACAATTTTTTAGGTCTTATGCCACTTTTGGCGTCAACACTTGGGAAAAAATGATAACTCATTATGAAGTTCGGCCATAGGCAGATGTGGTGTGACACAATACTAATAGTAGAAAAATAGCTTTCTTGCTTGTCAGGCTTTTTTGATTATACTTAACACTAAAGACAAATTATTACAATGGAATAATCAATTAGTTCTAAATGTGTTCTCTGTTATATTAAAAACGAAGACAAAGATCATTTATTTTTTAAATGTAGTTGTAGTGCTTTCATATTGGTATCAATTCGTATTAAATTGGGTTTCCTCCACATAATTACCAAAATATGATGGATGAATTTAACAATATAAGCAATCAATTTAAACATAATGATCAGATTTAAGACATAGCGAGATGTAGTTTTGTTACTTTCGTTTATCGTATTTGGCAAGAACGAAACACACGAAGCTTTGATAAAATAAAGCATGGAAAAATGGATATTATCAGAAAAATATTTGTTGAATTTAACTTCCAGTTTGCAGCTTCAACTTGTAAAATAGTGAGCAATGTATACATCCGTGATCTCTTGAGTAGATGGGGTGTCATTCTGAAGAACAATTACTGATCTTTATAGGCATCCGCCTCCATATACCCAGTTTTCCAGAGATAGATGAGAACTCCAATTCCTAAACACTGCTCTGCCATGTGTCAATTTTGCATTAATAGACTATAAGATGATGAATTTTGGATCCATTGCTTATTAATGAGCGTGATTGGATTTTATGGAAGTGGGTTCGTTAGCAGCCATGTTTTGAAGAAGAAGAAATTAGGGTTTTTAGGAAAGCAGCCGGAGCTAATTAATGATAGGTTCTATTTTCTATTTCTTCATTACTATCAGCACTGGTGTAACAAACTGCCCTTCATAGAACCCAAAAATCAACGCCTTTCATCAACTCCTAACTTTTGAATACTATAAAATACACCTTGTCGGGGAAAAGAAAGAAAGAATGAGAAGAAACAAAACACTATACCAAGGCATAATGATATAATCTTCCAGCTATACATTTCCATATATATACTATCATTACTTTTGCAAAAATATATACAAGGAGACAAGACGGCCAACATCAGAATCAAGCTCAAATATTGAAGACAAAGCTTTGAAAATTTATTATCAGAAAAATTATATTTAATATTTTTCCGTAAACAAGAAATTAAGATTTTCAAAAGCTGTAACGACCCATATGTTTATCACTTTGATTTTGAATATTTAATTAATTTTAAAATTTCAAATATAGTTTTATTAAAAATAAATAATCATGGTTTATACGATAAATAATAATGGTATTTGTTTTGGAAAAATGTTTACAAAAATATATTCTATAGAAAAACATCGATAAAGTGACCAAAAAATCATTTTTCAGATAAACGGCTTTTTAACCATCAAAAGTCGAGCACGATTTTTTACATACACTTTTTTAACTATTTAAACTAAAATAAGGAATAAAAATATTATTTCCATTTTTGGAGATAAAAATAATTACGATGTTAGCGATGATGTCATTATTTTCATAAATGAGCATATAGAGAAAGTTTTGGTATTTTGGGTATTTAAATATCCAAATAATTATTTTAAATGATGAATAATCCATTTTAATTATTATATAGTGATAATAACTAATTTGTAATATTTTATAAATGTATAAACTTTTTTATAAAGATATGCAAATTTTGTCGCACTTTAACAGTTGAACGTCAGGATTTTACAACACCTGTATGAATATTGATTTATATGGTTTTATAATTCAAATGAGCATGTTTTATTACTCAAAGATAATAAGAAATTTATTTTCAAGTTATGTACATAAATAGATAGTTTGACGAAAAACTGAAAATTGATCGGAATTCGGATCCCGGATTTACAATGGTTTAACGAATAGAAGTTGTATCAAAACATTGTAATTTGGTTTGCCAAAAGTAACATATAGACACCTATGTACATGCATATCTATACACATACATTTACATATATAATTACCATTCACATTTACAAATTTACTTAAGGTAAATAAATGAAAATCTAGATATTTTCCTAAGCAAATAAAAACAAAACTCACCATCACTCAAGAGAGGACAAGTGCACATGGAGGTGCATATGAAGGTGCACATGTAGGAGGAGGTGGCTTGTGTACTAGGTGATGGGGGGAAGCACGATGATGTTGGAGATATTTTGGTGATTACTTCATAGTTAAGGCATAGAAATGCTATAAATGGCAAATACCCCCTCACTTATTCTCACACAAATCTCTTCTTCTTCTTCCTCTTCTTGAAGCTATTTAATAGCTTCCCAAAGTCATGAGGAAGTTATGCAAAAATAATGCAAAAAGAAAATAAAATGGTTCTGTATGGAAACAAAGTCAATCCACCTCAAAAGCAAGTTCATTCTCCTCCTCTACCCATCATAAACCCATGGCCACCACCCTGCCTGGCCGAGCAAGCCACCTCCCAAGGTCATGGCCGAGCATTCAAGGAAGAAAGGAGGGAGTTCGAAAAGACCCAAAGTGAAGATAGTGGAGAGAAATTTTGCCGGAATATCACCAGAATAATTTCAAGGAGCTACGAGGAGGAGTAGATGCGATAGTGAGTACTTGATTTACATACACCTAAATTGTTTAGAAAATAATGATATGCATGTTTAATTGGTAAATTAATATGCTTGGATGATTAATCTGTTTGAATATTGGTTGATTATATGGTTGATAACTTGGTTGTGATAAATATGACAAATAATGAGAAAATCGTATTTATCAAAATAGAAATGGTAACTAATTAACCATAGTTAATTCATGGAAAATAAATCCATATTAATATGTGTATAGAGTTTATTAAGCCTCTTTATGGTTTTAAATTTAAAAAGAAAAGTTATTTTGATGGTTTAAAATAGAAATGATATCACTTCGAAATTTATTTAAAAAGAGGAGTTTTGATTTATTTTGGAAAAATAAATTACAATGTTTGATTTGGAAAATGATAATTTGGGAAGTTGAAATTTCATATAAGATAACATATGAGAATTTTATAAATGGATTTTCAGATAAAAAGCTAGTAAATTGAATATTATAATAATATAATATTATAATATGGAATATAAGTGTATATGAGTTTAATATGTCCAAAATAGTTTAAAATGGTTTAAAATGATTTATTATGATTTCAAAATAGTTTAAAAGTGCTTCAGACAAGATTCATTGACTAAAGTGGTAAAAATAAGCCATCGTGTTTCGGCAGTTCACGATCTCGCGACTCGAAAAAGTTAAACGAATGTGTAGGGTGGATTATATGTCAGAATTCTTTGAAATAAGAATTTTTCGAACCATTGGGGTTTCAAATGAAAAGGAAAAATCAAGATTTTGTTTAGTAGAGTTTGAGATATGTCCAAATCAACTTTTCAAAAACATCGCATTTTGGAAACCAAAGTGGTAAAACCTTCAAAAATGGATATTTTTAATCTTTAAAAATATGAAATAAATTCTATAAATATGTTATAATTTTTTAAAAAAGAGATTTAAGTTATAAAAATAGACTTACATGAAATGGAAAAAGTGG
The DNA here is from genome assembly GCA_030737815.1 of Allium fistulosum. NCBI lineage: Eukaryota > Viridiplantae > Streptophyta > Magnoliopsida > Asparagales > Amaryllidaceae > Allium > Allium fistulosum. Next base: position 16,101,672 of record JASFAW010000015.1, on the reverse strand, counting down.
TTTGATCAAAGAAGCTTTAAAAACACTATTCACAAAGGTTTTTGCGACAGTTTTGGTAACTTTTGAAAATCAGAGTTTTAGCTTAATTATTCTTCCCCAGTCTTTTAATAATCTTTTCAAATGAATAGTTAAGTAGTTTTAAGGTGATTTGGAAGTTATACAATTAGTTTGAAGGAGTGCAAAATAAATGTTTAAAAGGAAATTGTTTATCAAACTTGGTTTTTTCTTCCAAAATCTTTTGTGAATGTTTTTCTAATAATTAATCAAGTATACCGAAGGCAATTAAGAAGTTTGAAAAATATTAAAATTAGAGTCGATCAAATAACTTGAGGACCTTATGGGTGACAGAGATATGGTCTCTAGGCTTGAGTTTGGAAAAGTAGATTCTTGCTCTCCCTAGCTATCTGGATTGGCCCGACGAAGAGGATAGCTAATTTTATTTACTCAGACCGCATCTTCCTTAAATAGGGGAAAAAGATATTTGGAGTTCTCCAAAGGATAAACAAGATTTTAAAATAATAAAGATTTTGGAAGCATAGAAAACATTCTAGTTAATCTTCGTGTTTAAATTCCGATGAGGGAACTCGTACTATCCATGTGAATTTAAAAGATGATTTCATAGTTATTCGATGAATACTACGGATTAAATACTAAAATTAGTATTGAGTATAATTAGTCTAATTTTTATGGATCAATTTTTACTCAATACTAACTGATTTAGGTTTACAGTAAACGATGTCTTAAATAACATTATTTCTGACCCATTAAAGATATGTTTTGGAAATGTGAAATCTTCATTAAGATTTGAATTATACTACTAATAGAATATGGAAATATTTTTCCTAAGTAATTAAAGAAAAATGATTTGGTATTTCCAAAGATGAAAAAGGGTTTTAATTTACCAAAGGATTTGGTAAAAGAGACTTAAAGATTCCATATAGTCATGAAAAGATAGAGGAATAATTTAAAAGAATATGTCTCTGAAAAATATTTGATTTGATAAAAAGATAAATTGATTGGATTTTGTTTGATAATCACCTATATACTTGACATCTTTTTATTGTTGATTGATTCGAAGAGACCGGGATCGGATTTGGATGATTCTAATCCGAAAACAACTTCGAGCCAACATATGCATTCGAAAGTGAAGATATGTTGAAGATGATGATTTTTAAAGACAGAGATCTTCATAATGTAGGGCTACTTACTACTAACCTCTGGGGTAATTCCTATATTATATATAGTGGCAATAATGCCTTTGTTCTGAAAATCTTCAATTTGCAAGGACTACTTGCTACTAATCCTAGTGGCGATTCCCAAACAGGATTGAGTAGAAGGAGTGCCTTTGGTTTGTCCTTCACTTTGACAATTTGTATGGATGAATGTCTGAAATTGCATTTTTATGACCATGTACATTGGTTTATACAAACATACATCTGTTTGGTGGTGTAGGAGGTAACCCCTCTTATACTTAACACCCTTCCCTGAGGCATATGAACTAGGGAGTTATACTTTCGTGAAAATCAATAATGTATTGTTAGAAATGGCAATATGGCATTCTAAGTGGAATTTTCTTTGTGAAATGTAAAGCATGGCTTTGTGGAAACTAGAGCATAGCCTCATGAGGCTCACATCCCGAAGATAATACGGGTGATTATATGGTCTGCAGAACATATTTTGGGCTATCAGTTTTATTGTGGATAGAGGAGTCTAGTATTTGGACCCTAAACGATTTAAATGGATAGGTATTGGAGGCTCAACTGAGATAGAGCCAAGCCACCGAGATACATTGTTCCATAGTAGTGTAATAATATAGTGCAGAGGCTTGCTTGAGACAAGTGAATAGTTACCCTGGAATAGGCTTGCTTGGGTCTTCAAAAGAGATGTACGGGAACAACGTCGATAAGGCGAACATCTAAACTTCATTGAATGACACATAACAAAATTCTATGGTCGTTCACTAACAAACGATACAGTTCATGTTAAAAGAAGTCTCCTGCAAATAATCCTCCACTGAAGATATACGAACCAAATTCATGGGATCATCTCTCCTCGGAAGAGTTAGAATCTTCCAAAAATAGGTTAATATATATCATTCATATTTATATATAAGTATACTATATTTCATATATTAATATATTATATATAAAACTATATTTTATTTATCATTGTTAAAAATATTAAAAATAAAAATTGTACAAGGAATTATGACAATAATTTAAAACAAATTAAAAGCAAATCAACATGTGCATATAGTCTAAATAAAGGCAAGTTCAGACGTTTGATTTTAGAAATCAGACGTCTGAAAACCTGAAGTTAATTTTCTTTAACTTCTTACTTTCAGATGTCTGAACTTTAAATTAGACGACTGTGCTTTCACTGAGAGCAAGAGCTAGATCTGAAAACTTAAAGCTTGAATCTGAGACTTGAAGAAGATAAAGAGACCAAACACTAGATCTAAGGTTAGAGCAAAGCCAACCGAAGCATGGGGACAGCTAGAAAATATCCTCAAATTATCATCAATTCATCTACATGACCAAAGAAGAGATAGAGAAAATGATTAAAGAGATGCAAGATGCATTAATGACTCGACAACAGGAAATGCTTGAAGGATTTTCCAAAGAATGGGACAATAAGGAATAGCTAGAGCTACAGGAATTCAGAATCAAGTGCTAGGAGCAAATACAGGAACATCTGGAGTCGAAGCGGAGTAAACTGGAATGATGCCCCCACCAACAGTACGACTCGGTATCGACCTGAGTCAACTTGGTACCGAGACAATTATACCCAGGGGCAACGTTGGTATGAACTTTGAATGAGCTGGAGCGCTAGGAGTGAATGATGTTGGAGTTAGAAACACAAATCAAAATGTGGATGGGCAATGACCAGAAGAGTATGTGCCAGAACCTCTTCGTAGGAACGAAGGTCAGAATGAAACCATAGGAGTAGATTAGAATGCTAATATGCTGCAAGAGGAGTATGTGCCAGAGTACCCTTACAGGAGCAGGGGTAAAATATCGCTTTTGGACGAAGATCTTTATTGAACAGTGAAAACCGAATTGCTGAATTGGTAAGGAGAATAGCTTGAGGTGGACCTCCAGACCAGAGTTTGAAGGATGTGGACAAGAATCCATTCACTTCTAATATCCAGAATATGAGAAATCCTCCTGATTTCAAGCGTCTGATGCTGGAAATGTACGATGAAAAGTCGGATCCGATGGTTCATCTGATGAGATACATCCAATATATGGAGGTGTTGGGTGCTTCTGAGGAGGTAATGGGGTGGTGCTTCCTGCTATATTTAACAGACTTGGCAGTGATGTGGTTCGGACAACTGGAGAATGGGTACATAAGCACGTGGATCGATTTTGGTGAATAAATTCTTAAGATAGTTCAGAGTTCATGTCTCGCGACCGAGGAATGTGATGATGCTATTGAGAGTGTGAAACAAACACCCGAAGAGACCTTAAGAAGCTATTTGATAAGATTTAATGAAGCAGCAGCTGCAGCCGATAAGCTGGATCCATCAATAATCTTAATAATGGCAGTATCTGGAGTCGGGAGCGAGACCGACTTCAAACTTGCATTGGAAAGGGATCTACCATTGAATCTTGCAGAATTCTACCATGAAGCCGAGATATACTTGTGTCGAGAAAATGCTGAGCTGAGGATGCTAAAATTAATGATGTGGATGACAGAGGACTGTCTGGAGCAGGGAATAGAAAGGCCAAAGGAAAGAGAAGAGCTAATGATGACTTTGGGGAACCGAAACAACAAAAGAAGAAGTCGAAATTCTCCTCCTACACTAATTTAAAAAAGTACCCGAAGAGGATATATCAGGACACTAGAGGCAGATCTCCTATAGAAAACCAGCTAGGAGAGAGCCCATTGATTGGGAGAAAAGATTTGGAAAGTTTTGCATCTTCCATGAGCTGGAGGGACATAAAACGAACGAGTTCCAACACCTTCATGATCTGATAGAAGAAATTGTTTGGAGCATCTAGCTGCAATAGTATGTGAGGAACTGAACTTCAATGGTGCAACTGTAGAAACCACCATATGTAGCAAATGAATCAAGGAACAACCAGAGATATGGTCCGAGACTTGTAATCCCATGATCGTGATCGGCGGGAGTCGGGTTCGACTCCCTTCCTGCGCTTTTTCTTGGTTTAAATAATTCTTGCTTTAAATAATTAGGCCAATAATAACCCCAGACCGCTTACACGTGTATGAGGCCCAAACTGGTCTCTAGGCTTGCTCCGAGTCAGATATCTGAATGACTATTTAGGACAATAATAACCTCGAACCGCTTACACGTGTATGGGACCAAGATTGGTCACTATGCACTCTCTAATTCGAATGTCTAGGATGGATAATTAGGACTTTTGCTTGTTTCCTTTGACTTGAATATTTGACTTTTGAAAAATCCACATTGAATGTGATGACCAATATTAATCGCTTTAAGTCTCATCCGCAGAGACGGGAACCGAATGCAGGGTGAAAGTCTCCTTGTCGGGGAGTGAGCGAATGGACTTGTACGATATTGATTGCTTTAAGCCCCATAAAAAAGATGGGACTATAGTGCAAGGTGCAAGTTCCCTTGCCGGAGAGCGAGTGGATGGGCTTGTACGAAAAGTAATTCCTCCCACCAGAGAGTGAGCATATGGGCTTGCTTGGTCGTTGAGTTCCTCTACCGGAGAGCAAGCAGATTCAATAAGGATCCGAAGAGATCAAAATCCTAGATTGGGTGATAAACGATCCAAAACGAACCCTAGATTGGAAGTTCAAAGGTCCAGAAAAATCGAATCCTAGGTTGGTCATGAATGATTCGAAGAGATCACACATTAAATTGAATGCAAAATGATCCAGAGAGATCGAACTTTAGAACAAAAACGGATTTTATAAAACGATTTAAAATCCTTGGAATTAAAGTGAAATATATAAATCCCAGATGAACATGAGACAATTTTGATATGTGATGTAACAACTCCGAATGAAATCAGAATGATTATGATGTATAAACAATACTTAAGCAGAGACAAGAGTCTTTAGCTATAACAAGTTCAGAACGGCCTGGAGAATCCAAAGGAACTGGATGATTCACCAATATTAAGGTTAATGGATAGCCAAAGAGCTAAACTATCGAAAACTGATTACTGGAACTTGTTCTTGAGCAAGATACACCTTACATTCGAAAGGCATACTTTGGGTGGCAAATGTTAACCCATATTTAAGTCAAAGTAGATTATAACTGGGCTTAGAAGATTAAAACGAGGATGAAACAACTTGTAAATTGGCAAGCACACTTAGATTGAGCAAGAAAATAGTTTGAAAAAATTTAAACCAAAAATACACTAAGGACCAGGTGGGTACCGACAAGTTTGGTACCGACATGTTTCCTACCGACTTGTTTTGGAAGACTTGTTTTGAGCCCATATTCCTCCACTCTAACTTCACACTAGTTATTATCTACCTTTCCCATATGTGTCCAATTGATTTCTAAGGGTTGTGGATGACCTATTCCATGAATCAAAGACTTAACAACTAAAATGGCACAATAAACCAAGCAATGGAGGAACGATCATCAAAATCAACCAACAATTGATGGAAACAACATTGGACACCATAAAATGAAGTAGGAAGAAGGATGCAAGAAAGTTCGAAGTGTTTCAAACTAAGGAAACATGTCAGTACATACATGTTTAAGTCGGTACCGACATGTTTAAGTCAGTACTGACATGTTTGGTTAACTCATGGTGCTTTACAATTTTATAAGTGACTTGGGGACGATCTTTGGACTCTGCTCTAAGTGGACTTCTGACCCAACACGGTTGTTTCTCTATAAATACCAGCCTACCTATAACCAAAATGGGATCTTCCCTAATCTACTGCTCTTCACTATGGATGTGATCTCTCTGCTATTCAAGACTTCGTTTTCTTCTTCACTCCTATCCTCTACCTCTCAAACTCTCAAGAAACTCCATTGTAAATCGAAGATCCACTTGATAATGGTCAGATCTGATATAACTAGTTGTAATCCTGAGAGAGACAACTAATAAAAGAGATTAAAGTGGACGTAGATCAAAGATTATGCTGAACCGCTATAAAAATTCTTGTGTCTTCTTTACTTTTCTGCTATTCTTACTTCTTGATCTGGGTTTTCTACTTCGTTTGTATTTATTATAAAAGAACTGGTGCTTTCATCTGATTTCTTGGTGTTGATCCTTTTTTAGGTTAACAGCAAACATTCAGCCGTCTGATTTAAAATATTCAAACTTCTGAACGACCTTGATTTTGAACTAAAAACTATTGGGTTTTCCCTGTATATTTTCAAACGTCTGAAATTCCATTTCAAACGGCCGAAATACTAGGAAACCCAAAAATTGACTGGTCAACCTCAACTTTTCATCCACCTAAACTTCTTTTATTGCCATCACTTCTCCATTACTTACCCTACCTCTTCAAGTTCAATCGAAATTACTTCTTCAAGTTCTAAAATTTCCTAAATCAAAGGTAAAAACCATAATTTCCTAACGCCTAATAGACAATCTAACAAAAGACCAGCCACTGAAGCAAGCTCGGAAGTAGCCCCTTTCGAAGAACGGATCAAAGAATGGCTCCATCTTAATGAAAGAAGCATTGAAAGATTCAAGCTTCTATCTAAAATAAAAATATTTACCTATATCTTTTATAATCTCAATGATTTTCCATCTTATAATCTACAAGCATCTACGGAACAAGCAAAAATGACAAGCTTGATAGATGTTAATGATAATAATGTTAAAATAGATAGCTTGAGTGTAAAACTTTTTTAGCCAACATAAATAATAAAAGCATTAAGTTACACAGAGATGAAGGTTGATTTTGGTTAGGTATCTATGGCAATATTATCAAATTCCACATTAACGACATTGCTCGGGTATTGAAAATTGGTAGACATGGACAAGATTTGGAAGATATTAACATTAAGGATAGAGTTAGATATGAAGTTAGTCATTATTTATGAAACGATATTAGGGGAGATTCTAAATCAAAGGACCTACATCCCCGACTTAGGCTATTGTTAAGAATGTTGACCAATACCAGTTTTCCACGGCTTGGAAGTCATGAGATTATTTATGATCTAGAATATAAGGTATTATATGCAATCTTTGATAATATTCAAGTTAGTTGGGCGAGATACATCTATCATGAGCTTCGCAACTATTTCCACTACAAGAATAACACTTTTGTACATGCTGCATATATTGCTCGTCTTCTTAATGATCAAAACATTTAAGGGCTCGGACAAGATGTTATTGATATCAAAATGGTAGAAAAAAGTTTCTTAATCTCATGCATCTACCTAAGGAAGTTCTGAACTATAATCCGTTTGAAATATATATGCAACATGTTCAAGCTCATAGAAGTGGTCAAGCTCAAGCTCAAGCTCCCACTTAATAAAACAAAGGAAAACAAGTAGCAATACGACAAAGCAAAGAAGAAAGTGATGATGATGAGGATGATACTAGTGATGAGAACAAAGAAGACAGTAAGGTTGAATCAGTCAAAACAATTCGTAATGACATGAAAGCCTATGGACAAACTGAGATGTACTCTTCATCCATCATTACAACAAGAAACCAAAAGAAGCTTCACAAACTAATTTCTAAAGGATTTTATAAAATTAATTCAAAGATTGATCAAATAGAAACCAAAGGTTGTCTCAAATGAAGTAAAAGGGGTGAAAACTATACTAAAAGGATTTGGAAAAACTTCGCCGGACGTTCTCCAACTCCCTCGCCTTCATGGGGAGAATGGTGAGGTAATATTTTTATATACTTGTTGTTTTATTATTGCAACTTTCTCAAAACCTTTTTAACAAATTATTCACTCATATAACTCATATTTGTTATTGATCTTACATAATAGGATTTTCTTGTGCTTGTTTTGGGTTCTTGCATGGAATGAGGCATTTCAAGGCTTCTAGCTTATGGAAATTTGTTTCTTTGCTTATTTTTTGTTTTATGGAATCGTGAGGTTACGCAAACTATAAAGTCATGTATTTTGTTTTATTCAATCTTGTTAATGTCCTTATGTCTTGTTTCACAAACATTGAAATCGTTAGTTTTTGTTATGTTATGGCTTGTTTCTTGTCTCTACCTATTGTTCTGCCATAAGATTCATTTTTCATGACAAAGAGGGAGAAATAGTATCAAATATCTAGGCATATTGATAGGTGAGTTTTGATACATTGGGTATACTGATAGGGGGAGTTTTTTTTATTGCATACATACTCAAATAAAATGTATAGTTGTCATCATCAAAAAGGAGGAGAATGTTAGATTCTGCTTTTTAAGTTTTAATGAGACAACTATACATTTTCACACACACACACACACACACATACTACTATTATTTTTGCAGAAATATATACAAGGAGACAAGACGACCATTATAGGAATCTAGCTTAACATTGAAGAAAAAAATAGAGTCGGTTGTATATTTATTATTTTGGATATAAATGTACACTATCATATATGATGATTTCACACACACACAAATATTGCTTCGAAAAATTGTTTTTAGAAAAATTATTTTTAAAATTATTCCCACAAACAAGAAATTAATATTTTCAAAAGCAATTTAAAAAATTAAAAGGCGGAAAACAAATGTACACTATAAAATGGTATTTTAGATAGCTGAAATATAATTTCAAAGGTTTGGAACAAACTTTAGACTTTTAAAACTTAATTTTAGCCATCTGAACAAGCTGTTTTTTGAACTGATTTGTTTCTGCCTTTTTTCTATAAAATTTCAACTATTTATTTTTTAATTTCAGCCAACTGGCCTGCACAAGAAGAAGTGCCTCTTCATAAAAATTCAAATTCTAAAGAGTTGTCTTCTTCTCCAAATGCTGCAATCCTTCTAATAGTTGTAATCTTTCAACTAGAACTTTTCACAACTATAAGTAGAGTTGAAAATTATTTTTTTAACTCATGATTTCTTACTTTCTCTCTGCTCTCTATATACTTGTGAATTACAAAGCGTTCAATTCTTCTACTTCCTAAATCAACATGTTCAAATCATCATCTTAAGGAGATTATAGGAAGGGTGTACTTTATTGACTCATTCGTGTTATTCAAGAGCATAAAAAGTCAGACATTTCACCATCTGTATTCGAAGTCTCGTTGGAGATCTTCAGACGTGAAGTCCTATTCGAAAGCTCAGGCGATTAGTAATATACTTATTCCTCCGGGTTAAGTAAGGACCTTGCTAGTGAAATTCCTAAGAGATGCTTAGGGACAGGACGTAGGAGAGGTGCTCTGAACCAGTATAAATCTCTGTGTGTTCTTTTACGTATTTATTACTTTGCTAGTTAACTGTTATACTCCTAATTAAGATAGCCAAATTATCATTATACAATCCACTAGTTACTCTCATATATCCAAAATATCATCATTGCCTCTAAAGCTCCAACTACGCCACTTTGATGGTGAATCCCCAAAATCACCTGACTTCCAAACTAGTCAATTGAGTACCTGAGAGCCGCTATGACATAAAAAGACAAATAAAACTATGGGTCAGACATAAAGCCTGATGTAAGGGAAACTATCTCAAAATATTATATATCAAAACTATTTACATATATCAAAGAAGAAGCTACTAAGGCGTATTCGGTCCTCTTTACAAATGTGTCTCAAGGGTAATTAGGACAACCCATAAATAAGTAAAATAAATCCATCACAAAAGTAGGGGATCATAGCATAACCTATTCTTCTCTTGTAATCAACAAATCAATGCAACTATATAATGTGACTGATATGTAATAATATACCATGATAAGGTAACCGAATATACAAATGCAGAGACAATTTAAATATCACAATATAAGTGCATCCTAGAACACACAACAATATTATCAACTAACTAATATAATACACACAATATAACGATAAGCGGGAGATATAGAATTTAAATTGGTACCCATCATTACTGATGGATGGAATCCTCTATGGACACCAATCAATACAATGATCCCTATCTAGGATCTAAAACAAATAGAGTCAGTACCATATTGTACTATAGACATCAATCGAAATCCAATTATTCGCGTTGAGTGTCCAAAATAAATAGAGTCGGTACCTATATGTATCATAGACCCTAAATCACTTCCAGCTTGATTGAACTTGTGTAGTTCTCACCATACCCCTATAACAAGCATAAGTTATAACTGACCTACAATGGATATAAGAAACCTGTGTGCAGCTCACCGCACCTCTATAACGAGCATAAGTGATACGTGACCCACTCGTAAATGATCGTCGTCTCCACTTTAGTCATCATGGAGTTCTTAACACATTTGCATAATGTCTCGACAAAAGAGAACAATGAACGTATCCCATATAATATGCCACCGGGACTACAAAGGAACGCCGACGTCATAAAGATATATATATATATATATATATATTATATCAAATATAACGTCGCGTAACCCAATACATCTATCACAAATGAAGACCAACATCTCATCATCGTCTATTAATACAGATGGCTTGTACTATAATACCAATAAGGGCATGGCTACAGATATAAGGCCAATATAGGGTATGGTTATAAACATAAGACCGACACCATTCATCAAACGTATATACTCAAGGTTGAAACCAAGTGGTAGAACTAACTCCACTCAATCGTAAGTGCTCACCAAATGCGATCGTGCATCCAATCACTGCACTGATAGCATATCTGATCATTATTGATTACACATGCTTCACTAAACATTACATCTGAATCCTAAGCTTTGCCTTCCATTCCCATTTCTTGAGTAGCCCATAGCCTCCCTAAAGTCAAGCCAAAGCGTCATGCCAACTCACATTCAAACTGGGGAAAAACCTCCGTTAAATGGTACACTACCTGGACTTTACTGCCCAAGCCGATGCACTGTCGGTGGATGGTGGTAAGCCACCGGTCGACCTGTGGCGACCTCTCCTAGGCAATAAAGTTTAGGGCAGGTGCAAAACATACCACTGATCATCGATTCCAGCTCCATCTTCTCCGTTGCTTCGCCCGATGGGTTGGCTAGTTCCTCTATCCTGCCTTCATCGAATCAGACCTCTTCCGGAGTCCATTTGTTGATATTTTTAAGTGGTTTCTTATGTATTCAAAACCAATTTCTGTTACAAAAACCCACTTTTTTACGTATAGAGTTCTGCAAGACGATTGCTTTGGCCCAAGCACCTCTAATATGCCAAATTGAGCTCAACCGACCTTCTCACCTCATGTGATGCTCACACGACTGTTGGTGCACCTGCTTGTGCATGCATATTTACACACATACATGCAAACATGCTTCCACTACACAAATCACATTTCGAGATTCACCAGAGCGTTTAGTCGACCTAGTACTCCCCCACGCGACTTAACGCACACAATAGTAACCATTGCTGCGTGAGATTGCTCGTAACATGTTTATATGCATATATAATGTCACACAAATATATTCATTCATACATATACAACCATTATTAATAATTTTACGTACATGTATACTTAAATAACAATTTGAATATTTAATAATCAAAACTTACTTTTATTTATCAAATCTTTTCTATAAAATTTCAATATACTTTTCTACTATTTTAAAAAACCTTTTCATTATTTTATAAAATACAAAACTAGCTTATAAATCATTTTAAGCCTTTATATACTTAATTTCCTTATTAAAATTAAGTACTCGTGTTATAGTAATTTTATAAAACCTTACAACCACTTTATAAATTAATTCCTTCATACTATTTTATAAATTCTTATACTTTTAGAAAATGCTTCTTTTATACTATTTTATAAAATCCCATTCTATTTTATAAATTATATCACTTATGCTATTTTATAAAATCCCACTCTATTTTATAAAATATATCACTTATACTATTTTATAAAATATATCACTTATACTATTTAATCTCATTATATTTTATAAAATATATCACTTATATTATTTTATAAAACCACATTCTATTTTATAAAATATATCACTTGTACTATTTTATAAAATCTCATTCTAATTTATAAAATGTATCTTTCGGTTATAAAATTATTTCGTTATTTATATAACATTTATAAGTATTAATTAAGATTCGTTAAGCCTCTAATCACTTCAATAATAAGCATAGAGCTCATAACTCGCTTAATTAGCTTGCTATCTTAATTTTATAAAATATTCCATTATTTTATATCTTTACGGCAAAAGTTGGAACAAACACCCAAAATATTATATAAGAGAATAAAATGAAGAAATTAAATGAAAAATGAGAGAAAATAAAACGCAATAATTATAGTGATTTGGCTAATCATTGGTCTACGTCCACTTGAACTTTGCTTATGATTCTATAAAGTTTTTACAAAGGTGATCTTATGGATTAGCAGTCCAGGGATTAGTATTGACCCAAGAGATTACAGTAGAAACACAAATTTTTTGAATACAAGCCAAAAAGAAACCTCAAAACCATGCCTATCACCTTCTATTTATCGCCAAAGGTCCACATAATTTTCTCAACCATGCTCTCACCTACATCCTGAAGGAACCGCTCTAAAAAAATCATGGCTAACCCAGCAAAGTTCAGGGATCGATACCGATCCATGCTCTATAAATCGGTATTGTTCCATTTGATGGACCATAGAGCCTTATTTGGTCCCACAAAGTTGCATGTATGGATTATACCTTCACTTGTGAAGCTTGGATGTATTGGTATGAACTCTTATCCAAGTAAAATACATGGTTCGGTAGGTAAATGAGAGCAAGTGGTCTAGTTGGTATGAAACTTGGATTTTTCCATTAGTGTTTGAGACCTGGATAGCTAGCGAACCATCACATGTTGCATGATTCATCCAACCAGTACCTTAGCTCCATTTTACAAGAAGCTAAAGATGACTTTGGGAAAATTCTATGGATCGGTACTGAACCATGGCTATGGATCGGTACCAATCCAAGACTTTTAAAAATTCTTAGAATTTGGCCTTGGATCTTTGGATGTCTTGTCATATGGTTTGACTTGGAAGATTTTTTGTATGTTAATGGCTTCATCCATTGGCCTTGCTAGGTATCCGAGTTTAAAAGTAATTGTTTTGGATTTCTACTTGGCTATTCTTTTATTTAATTATTCTGAATTGTCCAAATATGGCTTGGTCACAAAGCTGGATAACATATGCCCTTAAAGTATATCTTATTTTAAAAGGTATGCTTTGGATCAAGATAAATTGTGAATCCACTATTATTGGTTTTAGGTCTTAGGTTTTATTCTGAATAGATGCTATTTTCCTTTAAATGATTTTCACGAAGCATTGCGCCTTTCACAGATTGATGTGTTGCTTCGGACGGTTTTGAACTTGCAACTCTTGTGTAGTATAAGAATTGGAGCATGAGCATGGTCTTCGAGTATGCCATTCCAATCTCGGAAATTTTTCAATGATTTCTTGCTTTGAACTACTCAGGTAGGATTTCTTTCTCTTAGAACTCTAGTTGTCTATTGTCATGCATGCATAGACACATACATACATACATACATACATACATACATATAATTTCATAGGTCGGTGTCGATCCATAGGCCATGGATCGGTACCAATCCATGATGCCTCGGATGTAGGCGATTCTTTTGCTTGTACTTATAGTTTGGTTCATACATATAAATACAAACCCACACTTCTTTATTTTTACTTGTCATATTTCCATCCTTGAGACTTTCTTCCTCGAGCTTGCCATTTTCAATTTTTACAAAGCAGGTCCATTGCTTCAAGCCATCTCCTTGATCTCTCCAATCATCATCACCGCCAGAGGCTTCATACTCCAAGTCTCGAGCACCAAACCATCTAAATAATTCAAAGTCCAGATCTGAACATACTCGAACCCAACTAGACCGAATCGCCACAGGTGGGTGGTAGCATGGCTTGAGAAACGTTTGCCATCAACTTTAACTTCGATCACATATGGTCGTCGATAGAACTCCACCATTCTTCCTTCATGGTCCTGTGGCCGAAACCAAACTTGGGAATTTTGCACTAAAAATTGATTTACAGGGGAAAATTTGGAGGACTTGAGGATTTTCTCGAATCAAACCGCAAATTCCTTGGGTGTGACTCAAGTCAAGGTGACTCGAGTTGGCTTTAAGTTTTACCCATGGCAAGCTCGAGTTTCTCAAAGTGACTCTAATTCTTAGTGTAAATTGACCAAATACTCTCAAATTTTCAAATGGATTTCCATAGCAAACTTAGTAGAGCCATTGTCAATGATTCGTGATTTATTAGGATGGTCTTTAATGACGGTCATTTTGAATGTAAATTGCACTTGGACGAACCGTTTGTCAATCTTTTTATCGAATGATGGATTTTAATTGCACGACATTAGATGCACGCATTGCATAATTATAGATGCACATACTACAAGATTTTAACTACACACTATTACCCTCCACTAATGTACGACATCAAATCAACTGACATACAATGGTATATGTCGGGTCTGGTACATCGACTATACATGGCTCATTTTCTAGCATGAAGATTATAGCTTTTAATATGCCTAATATCTCTTACATGTGAAGTTTTGATAGTTATGGATCTAAGACGCCCTTTGTGTCTCTCCGCTATAGCTATAAGTCCTTTATATCATGATATGTTGAATCTGATATTGAACCTAGCTCAACAATTGTACCTACGACAATGTCCACTCCTGCTTCGTTGCAATCTCATTCAGCCAGTCATTGGGTAGGCCAATCTATAGAAATGGTTCCTTTTTTTTGACTGGAGAGCCTACAGTAGGGGTTGCCTCCAATATTGATATAGGCGATACTATTATTCTGGACAATCCCCAAGACTCTCCAGCTTCGAAGGTTGATGAAGCATCTCTCTGGAGAATATGCAAGAAGCACGGTAGTCCATTTGAAGATGTTTTAGTTCCTGTAAGTTATCAGCAAGCACATCTTCCACCATTGGGATATATAACATGTAATCAGTACATGTGCATAGTCGGTTGTGTTCCACTATTCAACAATTTTATTTGTGCAATTCTGTAGTTTATGAAGCTCACCCCGACCCAGTTGCACCCGAATAGCTATGCTTTTTTAAATAGCATGTATATGATTTTTGTCCATCAATTAGAATGTGAGCCCAGCACCTAGGAGAACCGTTACCTATACCACTTTAAGCATCGAAAGGGGTCTCCTTCACTTATTTTCTTGAAACCACTAGGGGCTGCTAGATAGTGTTGGGCCTTTGGAACAAGCTAGTTACATTAAGGATGAATTTTTCTTTATACGGTGCTTGCCCAGTTTCGCATAAAGGTGGTTATCTAAATGTAAGTCTCATTCTCATCTTTTTTTCTTATACGGATGTTATAGTCTTAGATGTTCACTTTATCACTTCTTGTGTTAGTGGATGATTCAAGAAGGCTCAATGATGCAGCTTTAGTGACAAACCTTGCAGCACTCCATCAAGTCTCGCTTGAGGAAATGGAAACGAAATCACTCCTTATTGATGAAAACTTACATGCTTTCAACCTCTTAGAGGAGGTTCGTTATGTTGTCTAAGTTCTAGAAGTTAGGGACAACGATGATGATGACTCTTCATTGGAACACGATGCTGCCATGGATGTCGATGAAGGTCTCGAAATGCCCCTGTTCCAAACTCCGTTATCGATCCTGAAATAAGTCAAAGGGCTCAAGATAGTGGAGAAAAGAGCGGGTATGTTGAGGAAAGAGAAAGTGATGGTGGAGGCAATGATAACACCTATATTGGCCATAAGTTCTTTAGCAACGCGAGTGACAATGATCATGCATTACTTATAACTCATCGACCCAAAATAAAGATCATTTCATCTCGGACGTCCGTGCAACCTCCACTAGCTACTATGGTAGAGGAGACCCCCATCCTACCTTTTGAGGATATCTTCGGGTCCTTTCGGAGTATCCTAGATGAAATTGGGTCTTTTGGTCTTGGCAATATCAGCATTGGAGATATTAGATCTCCTATTCGTCTGCCTGATGAAGTGTCTTCTATTCATGCAGGGGAAATAATCCCTATCAGTAAGCTTTAAGTCCATGGTTCATGGGGGACACTAGGACACAATCACACTTACACGACACTACACGTTTTCTTTGTTTGCACTATGTTTTCATTTTGTCGGTGTTAACTTGTCTGTGTTTCATTTATAGATTCTATGAAGTGCATAAATTTATATGACACTATCCAGAATCAGGGCACTAAATACAAAACTCTTGGATCATCTGGCCATTCTCATGGTTCGTCCCATGATTCTAATTTGGAAAGACGCTCGGGCCAAGATCATGGGAGTTGGGAATCAGGCTATAGGTCTTATAAGTCATCTCCATGACATAGGTCTCATTTACTCTTACTGCACAGCATGGATAAGTATTTGATGAGACCTAATTCTGTACGGCCTATTGAGATACCAATTGCCTTTGTTTCAGTTCCTTCATCAACACAACTGATGATATCCTCTCATATGTCGTGACGCTCCAAGTAGTCGCTTGGGCTGGTTTCCCCCGATCCTCCTCACTTAACATCCGATTGAGGTACGATTCAAACCCCTATTACTACTACTATAGAAATGAAAGTTGTTTCAAATCCTCAAGTAGCTTCCATAAAGCGCGCTCTTCCATAGACCTACTTTGATGATGTCCTCTTTGTTCCTCATCTAAAGGACATCCCTTCAAGAGTCAAATCTAACGTCATGGCCTATATTGACGACGTATATGACCAATATTTCAAGTGGAAGAGGATAGTTGAGGCTATTTCTAAGGTCTTCCATAAGAGATAAATGAGCTCGATGGGATGAAACAAATCCAAGAACACGATTGGTGCATGATCTCACCCTTGACAAGGAGGTTAAAGGACTTAACACTTCGTTGGATGATGCTAGAATAAGCTAGAAGATCTGACTAAGTCTATTTAGGAAGATCATCAGAACTAGCAAAAGTAAATCGAGGTTGCTCATTATAGAAGCCACACTCTATCATTGGAAAATGAACAACTCAAGAAAACTATAGAAGAGCAAGCCTAAAAGTAATAAGGTTGAAAAGGTTGTTGGTAGATGAGAAGAAAGAAAAAGATGACGCTCTCACCTAAGCCCAGGGTTATTGGATGCTCGTAAAGCAAGATGATGCAGAGGCCCAAGCAAAGGGTGTTGAAGAGTAGGTTGAGGCCACAAAAATAGGGTTAAACTTGGACTTAAGCCTATTCTTGTGTGGTATTATGCAAACGTTATCAAGTTTGCAACTTGAAATGGTTGGATAAGGGATATCCCTAGGGTTTAGCCATGGCTTTGGAAGAGATCATGAGATAGAAGTGAGAGTACTCTGATGGGGTCGAGGTCGATGAGGAGAAGCTAAAACTCAACCTTTTTAAACAAAGAAGACCTAGAAGCACTCAAGGTCGGTGAGCTTATCTTACACCCCAAATTGATTACTAAGGTTCAAAAGGATCGGGGTGAGAAATCTAGATCTGCTCCTCATGATTTGACAATAAATGTTGCTGCTCCTTTGACATCGGAGTCGCTGAATATTGAAACCAACACTTCTCTTCTTGGCTTTGCTGCCATTTTGGATGCTCAATACAACCCCAATGAGCCTCAGCTTTTGAAGTTGCCCATTTTATCCCCTATCCTAAAAGGAGGTTCAGGTGGCACTCCAGCTCATATCGAGTCTATACCTCCCGGAGGTATATCATTAACCAGCCTGTATTTGAGATGGCTCATATAATTGAGGCTGACGTCACTGATATCTAATTTTCTATTTTTCAAGTTTTAGGTTAGCCTTCTATTGTCCATTTGCCAGAAGTAAACTTGCCATTAGGGACACATGCCACTCTAACAAAATCGATCGTCGTATCTACTCCTCATCCGACTCCAGCCCATCCAACAAGCGTAGCTCCTGTCCCTGATGTTAAAGCAATTCATGCTTTGGAAGAGCATGTCATAAGTGACCTTCGCGAGGGCAAGAGAGATGAAGATATCATTATTACTGGAGTCATTGAGCATTCGTCAGGGCCTACTATGTAAGGGATGCAAGATCCCAGACCATGTTGACCAAGGAGATCAAGAAAGAAAAGTCCAATGACATTCCTCCTTCCCTATCTTTCTCGTTGTCCATGGAATCTATCTTCGCTCCAGTTGCCATTCCCACTTCTGGAAGTGTTCATGGCGCGACTCCCGAGTCTTCAGCAAGCGACTACGGTCGAGAAAATGACCAAAAAAATTATTTTTTGAAGGGTGGTAAGGGAAAGGGAACGAGCAAAAGGAAACCCAGAAAATCCGATGCACATTCCTCCGAAGAAGGAAGGAAAAGAGAAGGAGGAAGAAAACTTAGTTGCAGTTTTTCATTGTTTTTTCGATTGTTTTTGGTTTAGCTTCAAACCTGGGTAAATAGGTTGATGTTGTGCGGCTGCAAGCCCCCGCTCTTTTATTAAGAAAGTTTGTTAATAAACAATAGACTTGTTTCCTTTTAAATCTTATGTTTATCTGTTTATGTATTGAGAAATATTCTCGTTTACCTAACTTAGTAGCTTGCTTTACTTATCTTTAGTTGGGCTTCATTTGACTAGTGATAGCAATGGATTTTATATCACTCTCCTTATTAAGAGGGTTATGGCTTAGATACCTATCTTCGGGCATCCATGTTTGGTCTTGCCAATCATTTGGCATCAATCAGGATTGTTCACCATGAGCGGTGTCTTGGATATCTATTTCTTAGACATTTTACCCCATCTCGCCTAGCTTTGGAAGTTGATCACACGTGCTCTATTTTTGGGCTAAGCAAGCAAAACGCCTGTCTCCAGGCATCGCAAAGTCTATCTTCAGACGTTTGGATAAGATCTTGCCTTACTTTGAGCATAGATTGTTGGGTTTTCCAATCTTCAAGGAATAATTCGATGCTTTTCCTATCTCTGGGCAAAGTCCTTGGGGCAGACTATCTCGTTCAACCCCTATGTGTTTATACCCCAATGCCTAAGTTGTGGGTTAAAGGATTTAATTAGCATCTAACTTCGGATTCTACGGAGTAGTCAGTTCCTTAGGCCCAATCACGGACCGCCAAGTCCAACTGGTACCTACCTCCGAGAATGTTTATATATTTATTATGTAAGTGTAAGCTGTTCAACTTTGCCATTGTTCACAGCGCAAGGTTTAGTTAATGAGGACATAAATTCATCGACCCGAAAGCCAATCCATTTTATATCCTCAATAACAACAAATCATGGCTTGTTACATTGAAATCAGAAAAGTGTGTTCAAAGATAGTGTTAAGCGAAATAGCGTCGTAAGTGCTTGTTATTTCATTCCCTTAGAAGTGATATTTCATCGAAATTCGCTAGCTTGAATGTTTCATCTCCAAGACTATGTTTGATAGCATACTAACCTTCCCAAATTAGGGCTAAGTTCACTGGACCAGGTAAGATTATTTTAAGAATGAGATTGCCAATCTCAAAGGTCTGGTTTTAGACCTTTGTGTTGTAATGTCGAGCTACTTGCCTTCGGTAAGTAGTGGCTCTCAAATCAGCTTCATTGCATTTCTTATTGATCATATCAAAGGACTTGAGCAGGAGGTCCTCATTCTTTTTAGGATCGTAATGGATCGTTCGATGAGATTTCACTTCTAATTCAAGTGGGATCATAGCCCCTGATCTGTAGGCCAAAGTGAATGGTGTACGACCAGTTGTGGATTTGCAGGTCGTTCCAGAAGCCTAAAGTGCCAGAGGCAGTTCATCAACCCACTTGCCTTTGGCCTTTTTTGGTTACTTTTTCAAAATGGACTTGATAATTTTGTTTACTTCTTCCACCTATCCATTCGCCAGTGGATGCGCTACTACAGAAAATCATTTCTCTATCTGATATTTTCTATAGAAGTTCTTGAATTCCGCGTTGTCAAATTAGGTCCCGTTGTCGGAGATGATCACTTGTAGGGTCCTAAATCATTAGATAATGTCTCAAACAATGAAGTTGATGACCTTCTTCATGGTGATCGTGGCGAGTGGTTCTGTTTCAGCCTACTTCGTGAAATTATCAATCGTAG
This sequence comes from Allium fistulosum, assembly GCA_030737815.1. Lineage (NCBI taxonomy): Eukaryota > Viridiplantae > Streptophyta > Magnoliopsida > Asparagales > Amaryllidaceae > Allium > Allium fistulosum. The sequence continues at coordinate 16,081,607 of JASFAW010000015.1, read as the reverse complement.
TAATGGCGTATTTCGCTCCGCCCTTCGACATCGGTAGCACACCAACAAAGTCGATTCCCCATACCGCAAATGGTCATAGGATGACCATTTGTGTAATCTCCGTAGGTGGGGCTCTAGGATTTTTTGTGAATCTTTGACGTCAATCAACCTTCTGGTGTGATCGGCTACATCTCTGTTGATCGTCAGTCTAAAATATCCATAGTGAAGAATATTCTTCACTATTGTTTGCCCCCAGCGTGATCACCACATCCTCCTTTGTGAACATCCACAAGGACCTTCTTAGCCTCCTCATTGACGACACACCGTAGTAGGGGAACATAGAACTCTCTTCTATATAGTACTCCTTCCTTAACAATGAACTAGGGAGCTTGGTGTGGGAATTTTATTCATTCATTTCTTCTATCTGGATGGGTTCCTTTCAATAGTTACTCCTTAATCAGAGTCATCCATGATTCTTTCTCAAATTTAACCTCCAAGATCCAACTGACATCCATTTTGTCACTTCTTGGAGCTGATAATACTTCCATTTGAACTAAACCATGAGTTGTGCATCCTCGGTAGCTAGCTTAGCTAGTGAATTGGCCTTCTTGTTCTCTTCCCTGGGAAAGTGCGTTATCGTGCAGTACACAAAGTTATTGAGTAGTTCCACAACCTTCACAGATAAAGGGCCAACCCTGCTTCCTTAGCCTGGAATTCTTTTTTGAACTGGCAAACCATCAATTGAGAGTCACTATATATATATATGTAAAGCTTTAACTCCTAATTCTTTCACTATCTTAGGTCCCGCCATCAGTGCCATGTATTTTCCTTCATTGTTTGTTGTAGGGAACTCAATTTTTAGAGCATAGCAAATCGACCATTCCTCGGGGGTCACCAAAACTTCTCATGCCCCTAAGCATCATTCATTGGATGTTCCATCAGTGTATAGCTTCCATTAAGCGTTCCACTCTGTGAACTCTTCTCTCTCATCATCCAAACTGGTAAACTCGGCAATGAAGTCGGGCCATGCTTGGCCTTGGATTACTCTTCTAGGATGATAAGATATATCATATCGACCCAATTCAATGTTCCACTTCAATATTCTCTCAGAATTCTCAGGTTGTTGCAGGACCTGTCTTAAGGGCTGATCAGTCAATATCTTAATTGGATGAGTTTGAAAGTAGGAACAGAGTTTCCTTGATGCGATCAACAAGCAATAGGCCATCTTTTCCAACTTCGGATAATTTCTTTCTACTCATACCAATCGCTTGCTGATATAATGTACCAGCCTTTGAATTCTCGTTTCATCACGTACATGGGCAACACTCAGAGCATGAATAGACACTATTAGATAAAAAAATAAATCTTCTCCCTCTAAAGGCTTTGATAAGACAGGTGGTCTTTCAGATGGTCAATCAAGGCTTGAAAAGCATCCTTACATTCTTGCGTCTAGGCAAAGTTTCTCTCGCTTGCTTTGAGGACATCGAAAAATGGTATAAATTTTTCCGTAGCCTTTGAGATAAACTGGTTTAGCGCGGCTACCTTCCCATTCAGACTTTGTACCACCTTTATCATCTTTGGGGCCTCAACATTTTTTAAGGCTTTAATCTACTCTAGATTGGGCTCAATTCCTCTCGAGTTTATAATAAAACCCAAGAACTTCCCTAAGGCAACTTCGAACGAGCATTTCAACTGGTTGAGCTTTATTCTATATCTTCGGAGCATGCCAAACATTTCTGACAAGTCATCTGAATGGTTCATCGATCGTTGTAGCATATCGTCCATGTAAAATTCCATTGAACATCTAATCTGGTCTCTGAACATGGAATTTACCAATCTCTGGTAGGTTGCTCCAGCATTTTTAGACCGAAAGGCATGACAAGGTAACAATACAATCATAGGTCGGTTATGGAGATGGTATGTTCCTGGTCCGATATGTGTATTGGAATCTGATTATAGCCAGAATAAGCATCCTTAAATGACAACAATTCGTGATCGGTGGTCGAATCCACTAGTTGGTCGATCTTTGGTAGTAGGAAACTATTCTTTGGACATGCATTATTCAAGTCTGAATAGTCGATGCATGTCCTCCATTTCTCATTGGATTTCTTGACTAAGACCGGATTGGATACCCATTTGGGGTATAGAGCATTGCGGATGAAGTCGTTAGCTTTTAGCTTATCCACCTCTTCTTTCAGTGCAGTGGATCACTCCGGACCTAGCTATGTTGCTTCTTCTTCATAGGAAGACACTGGGGATTACATTCAATGCATGGCAAGCTATCTCTAGTGATATTCCACACATGTCAAAATGTGTCCATGCAAACACATCTAGGTTTGTCTAGAGAAATCCTGTCAGTTCCTTCTTCTTCTTTTTGTTGAGTTGAGACCCGATTTTTAGGACTTGAGTAGGAATATACTTTCCGACCGGGACATCGATCGTCTATTCAGCTGGGGCTACCCTTGCATCCTCTGGCTCTTTCCTCGGATCCATAACTTTGTGGAACCTGCTATGCCGACCAATCTAAGGCTTAGGCAATGGTTGTTAGCATCCATCGATTTGACACAAAGAGTCTTCTCTATGTTCATTCCATTCCCATGTCGCCTTGCCTCCCTCAACTCTATGATGTAGCATTCACATCCAACATTCCGATCACCTTAAATGACTCCTATCTGATTCTTTGTAGGGAATTTCATTGTCAAGCACAATGGAGCCAAGGCCACTTGGAAGCTAGTGAGGGCCGAATGGCCTTAGAAAGCTAATATATCGAAAAACATCCATCACAACGAAGGTCACAACCTGCAACCTCTTGCAGTCACCTTCACCTAAAACCACCGGTGAATCCACACATCCCACAGGCTCCTAAGCCTCTCCAGTAAATCCCTGAATCCAGGATTTGCAAGGCTTTAGATCCTGATCATCCATCATCATTTGGTCGTAAGCATTTTTAAATATAATATTAACGTAACTTCCACGATCAACAAGAACTTTTCTCATAGTCGTCGGCCCAATTATGGCTGATATCACCAAGGGATCAAGCGTGGGTGTTTCAATCCCATCCGCATCTCGATTTTTGAAAACTATGCCATCAGTCATAGTCTTTAGTTGCTTGGTCAAAGCTCTATCTTCAACAGAGAAGAAACTTTCCTATACAACATAGCTCAAAGAACTCATATATCGTTCCATCTCATTCCAGCTCTTCTCCTGAATGAGGTCTGCCAGTGATTGTGTTGATAACAAATCTTTTCGCAAGCTGTCTAGGTTAGTCACCACTAGGCCCAGCCTAGCCTTATTAGAGTGGTTGCCCTTGGAGTTGAGCACTTCCTTGCCCGTCATCTTGAGGAGTTTTCGCATACCGTTGAAGTTTCTTTTTTTGGATTAGACCTTCAATCACATCTCACAAATGTCTGTACTAATTCATGTTATAACCATGGGTCTCGTGAAAGCAACAATACTTTCCAAACCTTTTCTCCCTCTCGATCAACTCCGTCAGAGCCGACCTTTTATAATGCTCAGTACTTTGCATCACAAGTTATATATTCTCAATTGAATTGTTCAATGGCGTAAAGTCCTCATACTTCGGAAATCTCAGACGTTTCTTGAAATTCGACTTCCTACCTCCATTGCCATGATTATTTCTTTTTTGGTTGTTGCCTTGGTTTCCCACATTAACAATGATATTCCTGGAAACTTCTCCAGATTTCTTTACAACCACATTGCTTTGAATCACTTCAGCCAATTGTCCACCATTAGCTTTTCTAGCGGTCGCACTTGCCTTTTTTAGGCACAAGAATTGAGTCACCTTTCTATAAAATTCTTCCATGGTCAGTGGCAGCTTCATCTTTAGCCATTTACTGAAATCCTTGTTAGGATGTATCCCTTTGATTAAAGCCATCAAAACAATGTCTTCCTTGGCATTACTCGCCTTTGTTACAGCTGTGTTAATCTACTCAAAAAGTCTTTAACAGGTTCTCCAGAATTCTGAAAGAGGTTCGATAATGACATTTCAACCTTCAGATAGGTTGCATGCAACCGAAACTGCTCGATAAGTCTCCTAGCTAATTGATCAAACGAGGATATGGACCTCGATGCGAGCCCACTGAACCATACCATAACAACACCCTCTAAAAATATGTGGAAGCATCGACATCTCATAGAGTCTGTTGCTCTTGTTGTGTCCATATGCCATTTATATTTCAATAAGTGCAGCCTTGGATACATCATTCCTTTATAAGATGGCATTGTTGGCATTGTGATACTTCGAGGATATTCCCTATGCAATATCTCTTCGGTAAATGGGTTCCTACTAAGAAAGATCCTCATTCGTCATTGTTTCTATTCCGGGTTTCATTTACTAACTCCTTGACCATATCTGCTAAGGATTTTGGTTCTATTTGATCTACCAAACAGCTATAATCATGGCCCACCCTGAGTGTTTGGTTCTGCAAATGGTATCGGTTAGTCCCATTATATCTGGGTTCCCCTATATCTGGGAGAATTGTTCGTCTAGTTGAGCTATTTCTATGTTTTCTACATGGCGGATCAACAACAGCCATTTAAATCTCAACATTATGGCCATCAACAACATGGCCATCTCTACCACCAACATCATCATTTAAGCCAACGACACCTCCAGCACCTAAGTCACGTTGACAGGGATTGGTACTGATCCTAGGAGATGGATTGATACCAATCCTAGGGGATGGATCGGTACCGATCCATGCTCTTGCATTCTATGAGTTGTCCAACTTACTTTTCGAAGTCTTGGTTTTCTTTCTCTTCATCTTCTGCTTTCCTTCTCCGTGTTTCTCGCTAGACGATGAAGAACTATCTCCATCTTCCAAATCAGAAGGTGACATCTCTATTTTGTTCCTTCTGTGACTATGAGATAACTAGTTCAGCAAATCCTGATTTTCTTCATATGTTTCCTCGTTGCTTCCCGGCTTTCATACAGCTTGCCATTCAACTCCTTCATCATCCTGTCCATCTCAACCGGTGTTAAATGAGGGGCTTTGAATTTCGACAGTGTTGGGTTGAGCAACTTCTTCAACATATTAAGAGCCAGTGGTCTCAACATCGTTAGCAGACTTAGAGAAAGTGGAATTTTATCTAGTATTTCGTGGAGCCATTACTTTGGTTAATCTTATGATAGATCTTGTAGAAATTTGAATAGTCACGGATTATAGGAACGAAACTAACGAATCTACTTCATAGATAAGGTAATCCAAAAGTAGAGAATCTATTACTTAAAACTTAAAGCAGGAACTTCTCTACGCTGATGTGGCCATCTCCAGTCTTCTCATTTCAAAATTTAACTTCCAATATGCTGGTCTATCACGTGCTTTCCACCCTCTCTCTCCCCACAACTACTCTCCCTCAATCTCCATCTCCGTCCCCCCTCAAAATCGACCCAAACTTCTATCCCCTTTCCCCGATTCTATCACGTGCTTCACATCCCCTCTTACTTCCCTCTCTATCTCCCGACAACTACTCTCCCTCAATCTCCATCTCTGTCCTCTCTCAAAACTGCCCAAACTTCAACCCCCTTTCCCCCGATTAATTATTTCAATCGAAAATCCAGCCCTTTCCCTTGCGACTACTTACCATCGTCCTTATATTCACAATTGCTAATCAACTTTACCACTCGCGTTTGGTGATTGATGCTGATTAGTTCCGTACAATGTTTGGCGACTAGGAGCTCCACCCTGGCAATAAGACTTCGTTTTTATTATAAGTAGCAACTTCCAGCCTCCTGTATTTGCTTATTTGTTATCTTCAAATTAAATGTTCTTTTGGGTAGAAGTTGATGACTGTGTTTCTATGTTTGTTGCACTTCTTTCCCTTCAGTGGGCTTTTGGTCGTCGGGTAATCTTTGCTCTTCTCTAGAATAAATAAATAACAAACGTACTCGACTGATGTCAGTACTGTACTATTAAATGTTTTCCTCAACAACTTTTACAGCTGTGCACAGGCTGAAGGAATTGAATTTCAGGCTACTGTGCTTTTGTTCTCTTTTATTTTGGGTCAACACATTCTTTCTTTGCATGATGTAGTTAGTCCTATATGTTGCAATCATTCTATCACTGAGTTACATGTCCATGTATGTAGGTATTAGTGCGCATATTACAGTAAATTTAAGTACACAGTTGTTTATTGCACGAAGTGTCTTTTACCAAAAATCTATGTCTAACGGTACTTTACAACATGACTCTAATATTGGAGTTGTGAAACGTGGTGTGAATTTGGGATTTTTGCTCCACTGAATTATTGGAGTTGTGAAATTTAGTTCTCTTTTTCATATGTTTGCAATATCTGCTTTGGAAATATTTAAAAGCATGCTTATTAATTTTGTTGAATGTTTTTGATATGGATGAAGTTATACTGTTGCTATCTGTGTTTAAAATAATATGTTACATTCCATTTCAATCAACTTTCAACTATTACATTGTTTTCCCAATTGAAGATGACTGTTTATATTTTGAGAATTGGGCATTATAATCCTCCAATAATATTCATGCTATCATTCTGACTTTCTTCAATAGTACCATCTTTCTTGCTCGCTGTTCTAGGTGGTGATATTGTGGATTCATGTGGTACAAAAAATTATATTTTTCCACCTATTTTCAAGTTAATGTCCTGTGACAACCGATTCATTCCTTACCTTCATTGTTTTCGTACTAATTTGGTCTTCGTCTATTTATGAACATGGGTTAGACAAGATATTTTTTCATGAAAAGGGTTGTATATAGGCATCACGTTTAAAACCGTTAACACTGCTATTAACCTACTGTCTCAAGGACTTACTTAGCACTCCCACGCACTATCGATGCTGATATATGTTCTTTCTATTGATGTTAGCGATAGTGATCTGAGTAAACCATTATAAATTATAAATTATGTTTCAATTTGGTCGAGGTCACTGTGGATTTATGATCTACACGTTTTTACTGCTCCTGCATGATCTGTTCATTATCGTTACTAGTAATAATTTTGATTGCTTATTTTTTTACATCACCGATCTGTAAAATTTTCATGGATTTTCTTCTTGCTGCAGATATAGTATCTGTTAGTTTAATTTGTTCAATTGACTGCTTTACTATAACTTTTTTCTGGATCCCCCGCCCGAGGTTAGATTACTTTTTTTGGTTTAAATAAAAAATATTTGACAGTACACTGTCATATTTTGTTGATGACAGATCCAAAATTAGTGTAACTGATGGTAAAACTTGATGAATTGTTCTTTTTATATGGTATTCTAGAATATGACTTCCCTGATACGAATTTCACAGATGCTGGACAATGTTATTTTTAAGTATAATCCTATGAAATCGGATCCAAGTATAATTAAATTGTGGACAATTTTGATCTGTTGTGCCTTTGAAATGAAGCTTAGTGTCCTATCTGTCTAAAATGCATGCATGTAAATAATTAATTACATCTGTGGTGTATGTAGTTTTAGGTATAGCTGGTGTTACCTAAAAGATGTCTTAGGTTAACCATTATTTGTTTACCTAAGAAATGTCCTGGGTTCACCATTATTTGTTTACCTAAGAAATGTCCTAGGTTTACTAATATTTGTTTACCTGAGAAATGTCCTGGGTTCACCATTATTTGTTTCTATTTATGAATTTTCCATTTTAAAGGTGGCTCTGCTGCCATGACTTAAAAATTTAGTGTTAATATGTGTAGAGGTTTATGTTTGTACTTCACTATGTTTTTGAATCCTCTGTCACGATAACTATAGTCTAAGTTTGTAACCACTACTGTCTAACAAAGACGATCATATATGGTGCTCATATTTTTCCATTGTTATCACATCACTTCATCTTGTATCTACAACATGATGTGTGAAATTATTATTTTTACCTGCTACACTTCCTTTCAGTTGAGTATTACCTGCTCATCACTTTGTGAAAGAGAATAGCTATTCCTTGGTACTATCATGGTTTCAATCATCTTTTATAAATAAATCATTACTAACTGATGCATGTAAGTAATGAATCTTCTCCGTTGAAATATGCAGAACTAATAACTAAAAATAATAACATACAACAGACTAATACCAACATCAGCCCATGTGCGAAGCATGTGATTATCTACTGTTTTAAATTATTTTTTGATTGATGTCAAAAATTTCTATATTTGCAGCTTAATGATCGTAATACTGTGGAAAACTTCATTGGACAATCTAGAAGTACAGAAGAATGTATACTGAGCGAATGGAACTTTGTTTAATCCATTTGAGGTATTATTTAACTTCAACTGATGTATTGATTTGCCGATTTCCTTACATAACTCCCCTCTCTATTTTTTTACTTTTTTTTCCTTCTTTTATTCCCAGCAAATTCTACTCAGTTCAGTTCACTCTTCTTACCCAAGCTCTGTGGTACATGTGGTTGAAGTCGATGTGGGACAGTAGAATCACACACACATGTAGATGCCAGCTGTCGATACGCATATTTCATCAAATATACTTATAAACGGTGTACTGACATATACAGTTCACATTATGTTACCTGTCGTTATGCTCAGTGCAATATTCAGTTTGCTGAGTCTATCCTGAAGTAGTATTAATTTATATATCCAGATATGCAAGTTTGCAAGGGCAAGATGCAGATTGATGCTGGCATTGAAACGGGTGAAAAGAGATCATACTGGTAGGTGGATGCGATGCACCAACTGCTGCCATGATTTCGTGGACCTATCACTGCATAATTTTTCTAACTTTCTTTGTTGATGCCATGTGGAAGATGCCAACAGATTCTTTTCCATTGAGCAATCGTGTCGTTGATAGAGTGAGTAACTTTTACCTACCAACAGTTTTTTGTTAATAGTTTGAACATAAATACTTTGTGCAGCTCTGATTGATATATTGTTTTTCTTTTAAAGTTTGTTAGATAAATCGTCAATCTAGACATCGAAAACTGAAACATAAAACTGTGTGGAATAGCTGTAGGTATGCCTATTTTTTTCTTTTTTAAGAAGTCATCAACTTATACATATGCCTGCTGTACATTATGGTCTGTAAGGCTAATTACAACTTTTCTATGGGCTTAGCAGTGTCAATTGTTTTTGCAGAAAACCAAAAACTGATAAAGTGTCCCAATGACTCATTCCCGTCGGCATCTGATGAAGTGCGATGGGTGAACATTTTACCTAACCTGGCTAGTTTACATTGTACACGTTCCTTTGCACTTGGAAATTACAGCAACGTATGTTATACACTTTAAATTTATAATTGCAACGATGTATTGGATGTTTAAATCTTTTCTTACCATGTTGGATAAATTTGCAGGTAAAATGTTTGGGCGCACAAATTTGGTCCTACTACTTGTACATGTTTGTACTGTGGAGCAATGCTTTGGTTTGAAGAAAGAGTAAAAAATGGAGTACCACTGCAAATCCAAAATTTTCAATATGTTGTCAGAAGGGAAAGGTTCAACTGCCATCCTATCAACGAGCCCTCGATTATTTGATGGAGCTTCTTGACTATAATTGAGGTTCTGTTTCAAAAAGGTTTTCGGTAAAATATACGAGCATATAATTGGATTTTTGCTTTTATGTCAATGGGTGGAAATGTTGATAACTCCATAAACAATGGTTGTGGTCCATATGTTTTCAGATTAAATGGCCAAAATCATCATCGAACCGGTTTTCTTTTGCCGTCAACAGGTAAACCAAAATTTGCTTAATTATATTTCTATGACACCGGGAATGAAGTTAGTAATCGAGTTTCATCGCATGGTGAAAATACGACAAAAAATTTAGATGTGGTTATTGTGAACAATTTAATACGTTTGTTCAACCAATATAGCGAGTTAGCCAAAGTTTTTAGGATGGCTAGAGATAGATTTCATGCTTTGGAATACCAGCCTACCACCATTAAGCTGTTGGAGAGACGTTATAGGGATGGACGATAGTACAATTTACCGACCTCTTCGGAGATTGCAGCATTGATTGATAACTTAAATGTAGATTCGTGTGGTTGTAGAGATATTGTGATTGAAGAGAGTAATGGGATACTGAAAAGAATTATGAAAAACACCCTTCTTTTATGTCCATGCAATCTCCAATTTTGTTTCCATATGGTGAGGATGGTTTCAGGTGTGATATAGAATATAGATTAGTTGACATCTGTAGACCGACTAAAAGAACGACTATTACAACAAGGGAGTATTATGCCTACCTTATTCAGCGCAGACAGGAAGATGGCTCGGTTCTGCTATGGGGTGGTAGGATTTTCTAGTAGTTTATCTTTGACTGTTATACATGTTTTGAGGAGGACAGGCTGTCATGGGTTAAGGATAATCAAAGTACGTTAAGTTGTGAACTGTACAGGGGTCTTCATGATGCAATTACGGCTGGTGACATGTCTGTACACTCGATAGGAAGAAAGGTTATTTTACCCTCCTCTTTCACAGGAGGTCCTAGGTACATGGTACAAAATTATCAGGATGCTATGGCTATATGTCGGTGGGCGGGATCCCTAGATTTTTTTGTAACATTTACATGTAATCCAAAGTGGCTCGAGATTGAGATGGCCTTACTAACCATTCCCGGTCAGAAAGCTGAGGATAGACCAGACATTGTTTCATGTGTTTTTCACATGAAACTTATGGAGCTAATGTACGACATAAAGACTGAATCTCATTTTGGAAAAGTCAAAGCACGTAAGTTCGATGATTCATGCAATACTTCTTTGCACTTTTTTCCTTTACTTCCGTCGACATAACTGAATTTTTTTTTCTATTTTTTACATTTGTTCACACAATTGAATTTCATAAGAGGGGTCTACCTCATGCTCGTATACTTATATTTGCTTTCGGTGATCAGAGACCAAAAACCGTTGGTCAAGTTGACGCAGTAATTAGTGCCGAAATACCAGATAAAAATGCATATCCATTTGCTTATCCGTCGATATGTCAATACACGATTCATGGACCATATGGTTATGCAAATCCTGAATGCCCTTGCATGGTTGACAATTCTTTCTCCAAGCATTATCCTAAACAATATAGCAGTGAAATCAGCTTTGACAAGATTGGGTTTCCAATTTATAGATGAAGGAACAATGGATTCTCAACGGAGACGGCAAATAGGTTCATGCAAGACAATGGTTGGGTTATACCTCATAATGTAGATTTAGTTGTGAAATATCAAGTGCATGTTAATGTAGAGGTATGTAACAGAGCAAGGTCAGTGAAATATCTATTTAAGTACATCAACAAGGGCCACAATAGAGCACGTGTTGTTATCGAAGATAGTACAAACAAAGAACGCACGTTAGTTCGAGAGGTTGATGAAGTAAAAACTTATTTGGACTGTAGATATATTTCCGCTTTAGAGGCTTCTTGGAGAATATATGAGTTTGATGTGCAATACCGCACCCCGGCGGTAGAGAGGTTGATGTTCCATATGCCAGGAGAGCAAACTATGTATTTCGATGAAACAAACCATTTAAATGATGTCCAAGGCAGACATAATACTCACAAAACTATGTTTAACCAGTGGTTAGAAACTAATAAAACGTGTGATGTAGCTCGACAGCTTACATATGTTGATTTACCAACCAGGTGGGTTTGGGATATGTCTACAAAGGAATGGAGGATGAGGCAGAAAGGGGATTGTATTGGTAGAATATATTATGCACATCCTACGTCAGGGGAGAGGTTTTATCTGCGTATGCTTTTAAATATTGTTCAAGGCCCTACCTGCTATCAAGACATCAGAACAGTGAATGGTATTGTTTACAATACCTTCAAAGATGCATGCATTGCACGTTGTTTGCTAGAGGATGACAATGAGTGGGATGAGGCATTGACCAAAGCTGCAACCTGGGTATCCCTAAAGTTTTTAAGAGAAATGTTTGCAACGTTGTTTTTTTTGTGAGGTTTCGAATCCTAAACAACTATGGAATAAACATTGGAAGACGTTTAGCGAGGATATGGAATGGAGGTACATACACAGGAACGGTGACGGGGAACATGAGGTGTCTGCAAATACGGTGAAATCAAAAGCATTACTTGCTCTAGAGAAGATTATGATCAGAAACAACAGATCAATAAACAAGTTCTGGTAGTTAGGGGAAGACGACTTCGTATATTATCGAATAGTAGATAACACATTAATATCAGATGAAGTGGACTATGACTGTGAATTATTGCGTAGTGAAGCTGAAAAGTCGATGCCATTGCTAAATGCGGAACAGAAAACGGTTTTTCACGCTGCAATCTGTGTTGTTCGCAACAACAGTGGAGGCTTTTTTGTGTATGGAAGTGGAGAGACTAGGAAAACATTTTCATGGAATACTTTAACATGCACCGTACGAGCGGAAGGTAGAATTATATTAGAGTTAGCATCTTCTGGTATTGCATCACTTCTCCTTCCTGGGGGAAGAACTGCACATTCAAAGTTCAAAATTCCTATATATCTCGATGACATGTCCACATGCAATATTTCTCAACAGTTGTGTTTGGCTGATATGCTAGGTAAACAGATTTGATTATTTGGGATGAGACTCCTATGGTTCACCGAAATGCACTTGAAGCATTTGAAAAGTCGTTGATCGATGTAGTTTCTTCCAATGCATATAACATAGGTGATCAAATTTTTGGTGGGAAAACAATTGTACTAGGTGGAGATTTTAGGCAGACAATATCTGTTGTTCCTAAAGGCACGAGAGAAATGATTGTTCTCTCCGCTATTAATCAGTCACCACTTTGGGGAAAGTGTAAAGTTTTCACATTTGCAACAAATATGCGATTAAAAGGTAACAACTTAACATGTGATGAAAGAGTGAAGTTGTCATCGTTTTCCAACGTATACTAGATATGGGTGAAGGGAAGATGTCATCTTTGTCGTTAGATACGGATGAAGAACCTACTTAGATACAAATACCTAATGAATACCTTATACCGGACACAGATAATGCCATTCATTAAATTGTGCAAATCACGTATCCTTATTTAGATAGGAATATTTTAAAAATGTCTTATTTGCGAGACAGGTGTATCCTGGCCCTAACAAATGATTGCGTTAAGGAAATTAATTCCTATGCAATTGGTCTGTGGGTGGTTACATGCAAACTTATTTCGGCACGGATTCAATCAGCCCTATGTAAGATACAACCAAAGAAAATCATCTTTTATATCCTCCCGAATTTTCAAACACGTTAAAACTTTCAGGCCTGCCAAATCATGAATTATGGTTGAAGGTGGGTGTGCCAATAATATTGCTGAGGAATCTTAACCAAAATCTAGGTTTATGTAATGGTACGATATTAATTGTTACTCAACTATCCAAAAAAGTGATTGAAGTAGAGATTGTAACTGGGAACAATGTGGGTAGGAAAGTATTGCTTCTAAGGATAGTTTTAACATCTAATGACACAAAGTGGCCATTTATTCTGCGTCGACGTCGGTTCCCAGTTAAAGTTTGTTTTGCGATGACAATTAACAAAAGTCAGGGACAGACTTTGGAGCAAGTGGGAATTTATTTACCAAGGTCTGTTTTCACACATGGACAGCTCTAAGTAGCCATTTCTAGGACAACATCAATGTCAGGATTGAAAATATTGATTGGCACGAACCTGGTTTTCAAAAATACACACAAAATATTGTTTACAATGAGGTCTTTAGAAATTTTGCTGGTATGCTGTTCTTTATCCACAATTTAATTTTTTATGGACTACTTTTTATACTACTAAAATTTTCTCATACCATCATGTTCAATAAACTTCCTATGATCTAGGTGTCAAAGGAGCGGATGATATCGTAGAGGTATATGATTGACAGTTTCTGTTGTTGTCAATGGTAAGTTCCATGCAAGTTTGATTTCTTTATCTCTTGCTTTATCTAAATATATTACTTTTGCTAATCTGTTACTCACATTTAGCTGCTTAATTTTGTTTGTGACCAACTATTAACACTATTGCACAAACAACCATGTTACGACACAGCTTTATTTTTAATGCACTTTTCAACTTCTTCTGTACTTTTTATTTGTCAAACAAACTTGACACGGTTAACATTGTTTCACGCATGAGAGTGCTTACATTCTGGTTCTCTTTCTCATCCAATGTTCCAAATCAAACATATGTTGCAGTACTTAGTTGGTTGAAAAATGAAAAAAAAGAAATAACGCTATGGCTTCCTATTTGGTAATTTTATTTCAGTATTTTGCATAAATAGCTATGGTTTTATCGTTGCTTATCGGGAACATGTTTTCCATTTACAAAATTAGTTCAATGAGATGGATATGATGGAAAATAATCTTGATACTGTAGGCATTGTTGCCACTGTTTGCAGTAGCCGAACATCATTTATTGCTACTACGTATCTTTATTGACAAAACCACTTTGTTATTCTGTTTTTTAAACAACTATCTTTAAAAATGTGAACTTAGTGGTTAACCATTACTGTGACTGATTGAATATGATTAAGCCTTCGCTTAAAAAGGTCATCTGTACAGTTTAGTACACGTTGTCGTTTTAAGCCATGTTAAAATCGACTACGGTTTGAACATACAATATTTTCATGATATCTTATTACGTAATTGGTTTCAAACCCGTACTATGATCATTTTTCCATTTATAGACACTAAAATGTTCTCCTCGTATTGCAATATTTTATATCAAGATACGACCATGCTCTTATTTTATGCTGAACTTTAATTTACACTGTTTTACTATTATTAATTGGTTTATCTGTTTACTATTTAGGTTGAAGTTTTATTTCTAAATCTACATGCTTTAAGATTTATACATACTACTTCTCTCTGCTCGCACTGGTAATTATCATATTTTATTGTTGACTATTTAGTTTGTTACAATTTGGATCATAGTGACAGTTTTCCAAACAATTTCTAGTGTTTGCTTGATTTTCAAACGTAGCATAAAGTGTCATTAAATTGACTTTTTTTTCTCCTATCATGTGAGGCAAGCTTTATGGTTAATCAAATCTGAGTCTACAAATTGTATGCACAACTTGTTACGATTTTTTAAAAACCATATGGCAATTACTTGTTGTATAACTTATGTAGAATTATATTACTATCTAGAGGCTTGACTATACGTTATTTAATAAGTTTTTTTCCTTCTTTTTATCATTTCCATGTTTTCATTGTTAAAACAAATCAAGTATACAAGATTCATTCGTGGTTAAGCTTTCTATATATCATTATGTTTTTTTCCTCTTACTGAATTGTTGAGTATACAAAAATTGAATTCTTGATTAAAATGAATATAGTAAACATATGTTCCCCTTCTGTATTAGAAAATGATTATCAAAGCTTAAAAATTAACATCGTTTGTGTAAAATTGTTGGATAGATCTAGCAAATATATTGTTATATATGTAACTAATCTTATGCTTATATACAAAAGTATACCCACTATTTTTCTGTTAATAATCTCTCACATGGTCTGCATTCCAACCTCTTTCAGTACTTTTTTTAATAATAATATGTTTGTTAATCACATAAAAAGAAAGAAACACAATGAATGTACATTATATTTTATCAACAGTGTCATACAAAGTACTTGGTTTGGAAAATTATGTGGTTTTGTATTTGATGCATGATTTAATTGGTTAGACAATTATGTTTGTCTCAAGCAATAACTAATTATTAATAAACATGAATTATACAGAATTCTTTGCTTCCGCCAACCTGAATAGACAATTAATATTTGTTGTCGAAGATTTTTGTCTAATACATAATTTGTCTAATAATCTGTTTACTGAGCTCGCTACCATACGTGTATCTGAATTTATTTTTTCCAAACTTTAAGAAATATGTATGAACCAAATATATATCTGTAAAATAAAGTTCATACCTACTCAAGCAAGGACTGAATCATTTAATTATTCACTTAGTTAATTTAATGCTGATCTATGTCGTTTTCCAATCTTACCATAGTCCGAATCAGGATGAGTTGCTGTTACCTTGATTGTAAATATAGTAAAACATAAATTAATTATGTAAGCCAAAAAAAAAATTTGTTATGTGCATACTGCTGGTAATCTTTGACTTCCGGTCTACCATTAATTCAAAAGCACTAATACACATTTTGTACCACTGTTTTCAGGATTTACACCAACTGCTGATAGGATTGTAAACAAACAACCCTGTAAGATACCTGAAACCTCAACAGATTATGCTCACAGCGCGTTATGGATGTGACGCAGCGGATAATTCAAAACGATCTTCAATCGATGAAAATAGCAATCTGTGGATTGATGGATACTGAAATGTCCGAATTCGTTGATCCGAAGATACCGAACTCTAGCTATCTCTGACTCGTTGATCCGAAGATACCGGGAAAGAGATCTACGATTCTTCGACGTTGATCTTGCGTACAAGATACCGTGAATCGGCTTCAACAAACGATGATTCGAGCGCACTCGAATGACGTAAGTGGAGATAGGAGATACACTCGACTACCAATTGAGATTGAAAGCACAAAGCTAACAAAAGAGAATTTTATTCAAAAGTCAACAACCTTTTACAAATGAGAACCCCGGCCTATTTATAGGCGTTTTACAACTCACACAAAAAAAACACAAAAATTCACCAACTCCTAAGTCGGCAACCGACTTACGACCTACGACATAACTCGGCGACGACTTATCTACAAAAGAGTAGACGACTTAAGAAACTAGTTACAACACAGCGACATAGCAACATATTACAACAGAAAGTTACACAAGTCTTAAGTCGACGGCGACTTATCACTTCTCCGACTCATCACAGTTATACAACACAACCGACTTACGACTTAAAAAAATACAGACAAAATACGACTTACAAACAGATGCGACTTAACAGTGTCACGAGTTAACAAATGACGACCTATCAAAACAACACAACAGCATCTCCCTTCGGCTTAAGAATCAAGGGTCTAGATTAACTTGGCATAGGAATCAACAGTCTTCAGGCTTTGGCGACATAAGATGGTACGACTTAACTGGGTCGTAACTAGGTGCCAACTTATCGTTTGACTCGTTAAGTCGTTTACGACCTATTACTTCAACAGTTTGCTTTGCCTTCTCTCTGAGTAACTCGGTAGGTCGTCCTGGCGACTTAAGATCTTTGATATCCCGTACCTCTTCACGAGTTAGGTCTTCCACCCTCCTAAGTCGGTCACGACTTACGTCCCCCATTATGTTAAGTCGGTCACGACTTATGCTTATGTCTTCTGCTTCCTTGAGTCGGTCACGACTCATGCCTTGAACTTTGTTAAGTCGGTCATGACTCATTTCCCTCATGTTAAGTCGGTCACGACTTATAGCTTCATTTTCCTTAAGTCGGTTACGACTTAGTACTTGGCCTGCATCATCCTCCCCAGGTTGAGAAAAATTCGTCCTCGAATTTGCACTTTCCTCCCCCTCTATATGCTCATCCCCGTGATATGGTACGAGATGCTTCACATTGAATAAGTCGGATGTATACATATCATCTGGCAGCTTCAATTTATAAGCATTTTCATTAATTCGTTTCACGACTTCCACCGGACCAATTTTCCGTGCTTTCAATTTATTGTAAGCGCCTACTGGAAAACGATCTTTCGTTAAAACTGCATAAACCAAATCACCTTCATGAAATTCAACACTTCGTCGTTTCAAATCTGCAGAACGCTTATACTTCTCATTTGCTTTCTCTAATCGTTTTTGAACGATTTTATGACACTCCGTCAACCCTTCAACAAAATCAGCAGCTTTCTTAACTGTCTTCTTTGATTGTGGCACTACCGTTAAATCCAACGGTCCCTTCGGTAAGCTCGAATAAACAATCTGGAATGGACTGAACCCAGTACTTTGATTCACAGCATGATTATGGGCAAATTCTGCCTGACATAACTTCACATCCCAACTCTTCAGATTATCTTGAACAAGACACCTCAACAAGTTTCCCAACGATCGATTAACCACCTCCGTTTGTCCATCAGTTTGCGGATGATAAGCACTACTAAACTTCAGCTTTGTTCCCACCATTTTCCACAAACTCAACCAAAAGTGACTCAGAAATCGAGTATCTCTATCTGACACAATAGATTCTGGCAATCCATGAAGTCGATAGATCTCCTTGAAAAACAACTGAGCAACATGAACAGCATCTGCCGTTTTCTTACAAGCAATAAAGTGTGCCATTTTCGAAAATCGATCAACCACCACATAAATGGAATCATTACCACGCTGCGTTCTCGGCAACCCCAACACAAAGTCCATACTGATATCCACCCATGGTTTTACAGGTACAGGTAACGACATATATAAACCAGCATTAGTCGCAGTTCCTTTCGAAACTTGACAAATATGACAACGCTCCACAAACCTCTCTACTTCTTTCCTCATCGATGGCCAAAAGTAGGATTGTGAAATCAGCTGTAAGGTACGGTCTCTTCCAACATGCCCTTCTTCATGTAACTCCTTGATAATCTTCATTCTCAGACTACCCTCCGGTATGCATAATCGACTTCCTTTAAAAAGAAAACCATCTACCATCACGAAGTCATTCGTCTCTCCCTCCTTGACTTTATCAATAAATTTTGCAAAGTAAGGATCATCAGTAAATAATTCTGGCAATATTTCAAACCCAGTCACTTCAACCTTCATTGTTGTCAACAAATGATTCCTCCTGCTCAAAGCATCAGCCACTCGATTCGTCACCCCTGACTTGTGTTTAACAACAAAAGTAAACTGTTGCAGATATGCAATCCACGATGCATGTCTCGCTGAAATCTTGTCTTGCCCTTGTAAATGCTTCAATGCTTCATGATCAGTGTAAAGAACGAACTCCTTCTGAAATAGATAGTGTCTCCAGTGTTTAATAGATTGTACAACAGCATAGAACTCCACATCATATGTACTGTATCGCATCTTCGCTCCTGACAACTTCTCACTGAAATATGCAATAGGACGCCCCTTCTGACTCAACACCCCTCCAATCCCAACCTTGGATGCATCAGTATGTAGTTCAAACACCAACTGAAAATCTGGTAACACTAGAATTGGTGCAGACGTCAGCAATTCCTTGATCTTCCCAAAAGCACTCCTTGCTTCCTCTGTCCATGCAAACTGTTTACCTTTCATGCAATCTGTAACAGGCGCCATCACACTACTAAAGTGTGGTATAAACCTTCGATAGAATGAAGCCAACCCATGAAAACTACGAACTTCCGTTATCGTCTTGGGCTGCGGCCAATTTCTGATCGCCTCAACTTTACTTTGGTCAACCTGTATTCCTTTCTCTGAAACAACATACCCCAGAAATAACACGCTATGCGTCATGAACACGCACTTCTTCGTTGCAGCATAGAATTGTTCTTGTCGCAATACCATCAGTACTTCTCTAAGATGATTCAAATGTTCCTCTGGACTCCCACTGTAAATAAGAATATCATCGAAATACACCACCACGAATTTCCCAATGAACGGTCGAAAAATCTGATTCATCACCCTCATGAAAGTACTTGGTGCATTGGATAAACCAAATGGCATGACCAACCATTCGTATAGACCCTCCCTGGTTTTAAAAGCAGTCTTCCACTCATCTCCTGGTCTGATACGAATTTGATGATATCCGCTCTTCAAATCAATCTTAGAAAAGATAGTAGCTCCACTTATCTGATCCAACAAGTCATCCAACCTCGGCATCAGAAATCTATATCTCACGGTAATCTTATTCAATGCTCGACTGTCAGTGCACATCCTCCACGTCCCATCCTTCTTGGGTACCAATAAAGCTGGTACAGCACAAGGACTCAGACTCTCCTGCACACGTCCTTGCTCAAGCAATTCCTCTACCTGCCTTCGCAACTCTTCATGTTCCTTCGGACTCATTCGATAATGTGGTCTGTGTGGCAACACAGCACCTGGAACAAGATCTATCTGATGTTGTATATCCCTCAACGGTGGCAACTCCATTGGTAACTCCTCTGGAAATACATCGTCAAATTCTTTCAAAACTGGTTTAACTTCTTCTGGAATTTCAACCTCTTCACTGCTTTCTCGTCCAATCAACAAGAATACTTCTGTTTCTTCCTCAACCTCCTTAACAAACTCCTTTAAAGATAACAACGTTTTCAGTTCTTCAATCTCCTCCAGTTTGTTTTCTTCCTGTTGGCGTTTCTTCGGAACCAGAGTAATCTTTGTACCTTCGAACATGAAACTGTAACTGTTGGTCCGTCCGTCATGCTGCACAGCTCGATCATACTGCCACGGTCTCCCCAGCAACAAATGACAAACGTCCATATCTACGACATCACACCAGATTTCATCTTTGTATTTCTTCCCAATTGAAAACTTCACACAAGCTCTACGTCCAACTTTCACTTCACCACCCTTCCTCAACCAAGCTAACTTGTACGGTTTAGGATGCTTCTCGGTTTTCAATTCCAACTTCTTTACTGCTTCTGTAGAGATAATATTATCGCAACTTCCAGCATCAATAACAAATTTACAAACTCTTCCCAGAATAGTGCATGTAGATTGAAAGATATTGTTCCTCAACCAACTACTTTCCTCCTGCTTCGGTGTTAAACACGATCTCCTCAGCATTAGGTTACAACCTTCGTCTCCTGATGCAATATCCTGCTCATCTTCCTCAACTGGACTAGAACACTCCTCATCAACATCCTCATCTTCAACCTCTACAATCATGGTTCTCTTCTTTGGTTTTGGACACTCACTGCTTTTATGACCCAATTCCTGACAATTGTAACATTTGAAACCATTGTTAACCCTTGTCTTCTCAACCTCCTTCACCACTGGTCTACTGATAGGTTTAGAAACATTAGAACTTCCTCCAACACCCTTCGCTTGATTGTTAGAATTAGTAAACACACCACTTCCGCGTCTCCCTTGTTTTTCCCAAGCCAACGCTTTCTGATGTGCTTCTGCCACAGATCTTGGATCGAACATATTAACCATATCCTGAATCTGCATTCTCAATCCCCCAATGAATCTAGATGTCAGCTGCTCTTCTGTTTCCATAATATCATTCCTCGCAATCAGTTGGTAAAATTCATCAGCATAGTCATTAACGGTCTTCGTGCCCTGCCTCAAGTTCTGCAAACGTTGATACATCAAAGATTGATAATTGTAAGGTAAGAACGTTGCTTTCATCATCTTCTTCATCTTATCCCAAGATTCAACTTTTGACTTCCCCATACGTTCACGTGTAAGCTTGGTTTGCTGCCACCATGCCAAAGCTCTACCCCTTAGCCTTGTAGCAACCAACTTCACTCTACGATGTCCTGGAACTTCTTTGAAGTCAAAAATCTCCTCAACATTAGCCACCCAATCTAGAAACTCCTCTGCTTGCATACCACCCTTGAATTCAGGAATTTCTGTCTTCATCCCCGACTCCCATTTGTGATCATACTCAGAATAGTTTCTGCCTTGACCTCTTCCTTGAACACTACCACCATCATACTCCTCTTCAAAATCAGATGCATAACGATGTCGATTCTGACCACCAACATCTCTACTACCATTACGTCTTCCACCTTCATCCCTTCTATCGACGTTCCTCCGTTCACGATCATTCACATTCCTCCCACGCCCTTGATCATTTTCAACACTTCTGTCTCGATTGGAATGTGGCGAGACTCTACTACCCCCATGGTTAGATTCTGGTGAAACCCTTCTCCGATTTTGATTCATCTCCGTCATAAGCCTCTCTAACCGGCCAATTCCTTCGTTAAGCTTTTCACTAAAATTCTCATTGATTCTTTGTTCCATCTCATCAGCTTCTTCTCTTCGATACAAAGCTTCTACGTTTTGGTGGCGATTAGCTCTTCTTGGCGGCATACTTGAAAATCTTCCAATACTTCAAAATTCAAACACAATTCGGACTTTGATCCAAAATGAAACGGATCGAAAACTTCCACTTTGTAGCAAATCGCGATGAACACGATGGACAAAGTTTCGGTCTCTAATGCAAATCCGATCAACAATCTTCGAATAATGATGACTCTTCTTCCTCTTACTCTCGGTCGTGATAAACACAAACCCAAACCTTCAAACTTCAAATGAATAGGCTCCAAGTCTCGATCTAGCTATGATTGGCTAGAACAAGCTCTGATACCAAAACTGACGCAGCGGATAATTCAAAACGATCTTCAATCGATGAAAATAGCAATCTGTGGATTGATGGATACTGAAATGCCCGAATTCGTTGATCCGAAGATACCGAACTCTAGCTATCTCTGACTCGTTGATCCGAAGATACCGGGAAAGAGATCTACGATTCTTCGACGTTGATCTTGCGTACAAGATACCGTGAATCGGCTTCAACAAACGATGATTCGAGCGCACTCGAATGACGTAAGTGGAGATAGGAGATACACTCGACTACCAATTGAGATTGAAAGCACAAAGCTAACAAAAGAGAATTTTATTCAAAAGTCAACAACCTTTTACAAATGAGAACCCCGGCCTATTTATAGGCGTTTTACAACTCACACAAAAAAAACACAAAAATTCACCAACTCCTAAGTCGGCAACCGACTTACGACCTACGACATAACTCGGCGACGACTTATCTACAAAAGAGTAGACGACTTAAGAAACTAGTTACAACACAGCGACATAGCAACATATTACAACAGAAAGTTACACAAGTCTTAAGTCGGCGGCGACTTATCACTTCTCCGACTCATCACAGTTATACAACACAACCGACTTACGACTTAACAAAATACAGACAAAATACGACTTACAAACAGATGCGACTTAACAGTGTCACGAGTTAACAAATGACGACCTATCAAAACAACACAACAGCATCACCCTTCGGCTTAAGAATCAAGGGTCTAGATTAACTCGGCATAGGAATCAACAGTCTTCAGGCTTTGGCGACATAAGATGGTACGACTTAACTGGGTCGTAACTAGGTGCCGACTTATCGTTTGACTCGTTAAGTCGTTTACGACCTATTACTTCAACAGTTTGCTTTGCCTTTTCTCTGAGTAACTCGGTAGGTCGTCCTGGCGACTTAAGATCTTTGATATCCCTTACCTCTTCACGAGTTAGGTCTTCCACCCTCCTAAGTCGGTCACGACTTACGTCCCCCATTATGTTAAGTCGGTCACGACTTATGCTTATGTCTTCTGCTTCCTTGAGTCGGTCACGACTCATGCCTTGAACTTTGTTAAGTCGGTCATGACTCATTTCCCTCATGTTAAGTCGGTCACGACTTATAGCTTCATTTTCCTTAAGTCGGTTACGACTTAGTACTTGGCCTGCATCAGGATGACTCGATTATGCTCTTTTTTTCTGTATTACTGTTAAAAGATGTTATATATTTGTCTGCCATTTGTACTTATGAAAATTTTGTATATGAAAATTTTGTATAAGTTTGTTAGTTGTGCTGTATGACAACTGCACATAAACTTTGAAACTTAAAAGTATGTTTTTTGTGGATTTATGGTGATATATATGCATTATGGACGTTCTCAGTGCTTACCGTGACACCGTAGATCAATAACGCAGTTAATATTTAGTTTAATTTTTTGTTTTTAAATATCTCCTTGTCTATGTGCATGTTAATACTATTTATGTCACACTGACGAGTTATTTTTGGACCTGTCATTCATAATTTAAACCTAAACTAAGTGTTTTCCCACTGTGTTCATTCATCAAGTAGAAATTCATTACACAGAACATAATTTAGTAAATTGTTCTTTAATAGCTAGCAAATATTGTTGGAAATGAACTTATGTGGTGCATTGTACATTTCTTATTTATTTGATCTTGGATTACAGGAATAATCATTTATAATATGTGATGGTTCTAATCTTAAGGCTGTTGCTATAACGTATTTAATTTTTTTTTTAAATCCTATTTATGTCAGGTACCATGCATTGTTTTTAAAGCGTGCTAATGTTACCTATCGAACTATTCCATATGCAGGTTAATTGGTGCATACCCTCAGTATTCCATCCTTTTGCTGATGTAAAAGCTTGACTTTTGGTCAGCCCATTGTTAGCCAAAAATGCTAAACTATTTGGCATTGCTATTTGTGCACACTCTGTACCAAACCATAATAAAAACTGCAACTGCTCATATGTGTACACTTACTGACAATTTGCCCAAACATAGATTTAGTTCATTTTTCATAGTACCTTTTATTTTTGGGTATTTATCTGTGCATTATATATAAACCTGTAGTAAAACTTGCACCGTGAACCAGAAGATAGAGCCTGCAAAGTAACTAAAACATAAAAGAAAAGGGAAGCAGCAATAAGTGGAGGCCTACAAGGACGGCAGCAGATAGCGACGGCTTTTAGCTGTCGCCGGCCGTCGCAAGCCGTCGCTATCTGTCGTTGCTATTTACCTCGTCGCCCAATAGTATCGCGACGGCTCTGTCACCAAAATAGCGACGGCTCGCAACTGCAAATGTGCCACGTGGAAATTTTCCAACGACTAAATGGCGTCACTAGGCGTCGCTAAGCGACACAAAAAATTTGCAATTTAGCCGTCGCTATTCTGCAACCTACAGGCCGTCGCTAGTCTGAAGCAAAATTTTTGCACTTTCACAACCCATTCACACTTCAAACAACAACCATCAAATACCATCATCACAGCCAATATACACTATATTCATCAACTATAGCCATCATACATCATCATATAACATCACTATACATTCAAACAGTATAAAATCCAACCAAATCTCATTTTCAAATCCAACCAAATCAAACAATATAAAATCCATCCAAATCCATTAACCAGAATATGTACATAGTAACTCGAAATTTCTACATAATATCCCAACATATATATACATAATAGCCAACCAAATCCATCAACTAAAAGTTATCAAAATATGTACATAATATCCTGAAATATATATACACCAAACCAACCAAGATGTGTATATACCAAACTATAACACGAGCAAACAAACATACCTACTCCTCGCCATCGCTGTCGTCCTCTCCAGGCATCCTCTCATGCTGTTGCAAATAAGCCGCAATCCGCTCATCCAGTTGTTGCTCAAAGAAACTCTTCTTCCAATCATTTATTTCTTCCATTGTCGCCCTCAACTGAGCAATCACCGCGTCTTGCTGCGACCTCATATATGCACTCTGCATTCTCATCGCCTGTAGAATAGTTCATAATTATTTATATATTAGTATATATATATAATATTATTAAAATTATTTAACTATTCATAGCTATACCGTCAAAATTTACCTCCACATTTCCATAGCTATACCGTCGACTGGTCCGAGAAGGCGGGTCAATAATAGCATCCCATATATGGTTCTCCTCCTCTAATGTAAGCTCTTCCCGACCAGTGGACTGTGCTACACGAGCCCGCTCTGCTTCGTACCTCTCCTCCGATTACAAACAATTGTTTTACACGATAAAAACAGAATTTCAAATTTTTGAAAATAAAATAAGACAAAATATTGTTATTAACAATAAATTAATTTACCATTACGGATTGTGATTTGTCATCCGTCCACTCGCACGAAACATTGCCCTCTTCGTCAGTCCTCTCCACGGCATGCGTGGCCTTGAACAGCTCGGCCATAGTGGGCTCGCGGTTGTATCTCGTGGCCTGAAAATATATAAATATTATTGCTAATCTGATTATAAAATATTGTAATAAAATGTAAACACAGTCTATAAATTTAATTACCAGCTCTCTCTTGTGCTCCTGAAAGGATTTGGAGCCAATACGGTGCAATGCAGGATTTTTATTCTTGTTTGCCCGGTTCCGCGCAGATAACTCCTACAAATTAAGATAAATTATCACGTATATATCTTGCGAGATTTATATTAGATTTAAATAATAAAGAAAACATATTTTACTTACTTTTGCTGCCGGACTGTCCCAAAGCCGAAGAAATTCATTCCATACACCCTCACCCATCCAGTTCGGCTTTTTCCAGCTCTCTCTTGTGCTCCTGAAAGGATTTGGAGCCACCACGGTGCAATGCAGGATTTTTATTCCTGTTTGCCCGGTTCCGTGCAGATAACTCCTACAAATTATGATAAATTATCACGTATATATCTTGCGAGATTTATATTAGATTTAAATAACAAAGAAAACATATTTTACTTACTTTTGCTGTCGGACTGTCCCAAAGCCGAAGAAATTCATTCCATACACCCTCACCCATCCAGTTCGGCTTTTTCCCTGCATTCTTAGCCTTGGACAATATATCTCTGTAATTTTTTCTCATTCGTTTGTTCCAGTGATTTAAAAAAATGTCCAAGTCATCATGGTTAACGCGGACTGCAGTCTGTAAATTAAAATTATTTTAAGTTATATACATTATATTAATTTACAACTGAAATTCAAACTACTACTTACAAGTAAATCCGCATGTATTGCGTTTTTGACGTGAGGGGGGATGTCGTCCCAGTGAGGCCAACAACCATCCATGCGGCTCTGAAATGCCTTTCTCGAAACCTGTAAAATATAATCTGATGGCTCCACCTCAAAGCCACTGCAAAAGTTATGATATACATGTTTAGTGGATTTTAAAACTTATACTTTAAATAAAATTGATACTTACTCAGCACTTCTAGGAACAACTTCTGAAATCGGACGTAAATCCGGTGCAGTGCCACTACCACCTACACTCCGTCTCATGCCAGACATATCTGCTATAGAAAAACAATATCATCGGAGAACAATTATAGAAATTCACTACTACATAGCATGTTTCAATCACTTTCACAGAAACAATTATAAACATTTACTAGTACAAAACATGGATAAAAATTAACTAAATGATCATCACAGAACAATTACAGAAATTTACTATTACATCGCATGTTTCAATCACTATCGCATAACAATTATATCAATAACGATCAGTCTTCATCATTTTCTGATTTAGACTCAATCTCGTATTCTATCTCATTTTCTTCGGTACTTTCGAATGCATCAAATAGGACGTTCGATTCATCATTCAAAGGCCCTACATCAATATCATCAGTTATTATTATTTCTGTATTTGATTCAAGATCGGCTTGATATGCTGCTTCATCTGGAATATTATTTCCATCAAACGTAAACCTTGGTTTCGTTTTGAAAACAGCGGACCAATCCGCTTTATCTCTTTTCAAAGATGGATACGGAGCAAAATAAACTTGTAACGCTTGCTTGGCTAATACAAAAGGATCGTACTTATAGTAGTGTGATGTATGCCTTATTTCAATAAGTTTGTACTTTTTATGCACGTTGATTCCAGAACCAGAAATGTTACTGAACCAATTGCACTTAAATAAAAAAACCTTTTCTAAAGGTTCAATATAATATGTCAACTCTATAATCTGTGTTAAGACGCCGTAAAAATCTTTTAAATGCTCATCTGGATCATCACTGCCTTTGACAAATACCCCGCTGTTATATGTTAATTTTTCAGCACCGTAATCTTTCGTGTAGAACTTAAACCCGTTGACGAAGAATATTGGATAAGTCTTCACATTTCTTTTCGGTCCAATCGCAAGTTATCTTAAGCCTTCATCAACAACACAGTTTCTTGGCTCATAAACATAGTTCAAAAACCATTTGGCAAATTCTTTACTGAGATCGCCAGATGGATACTGTGATTCGTAGATACTGCATATATGTAATATGTGTTATTATTATTATGTACGTACAAGTAAATTACAAGTGAATTAATTATTACCTGACAAATGGTGCGACTTCGACACAATTTAAAAGAACATAAGTGTGCGCTACATGGTGGTCTCTATCGTCCAACCATATTTCCACACATTTTCCACCAGGTCTACCATGTTGTCTAAAAACAGATAACATTGTTTGAGAAGAATTTTGTTCAACGAATTCCTCATTTTGAGGAACAGTTACAAACGATAAGTTCACATCGTCCTTGAAGTAGTGAGAGAAAAAAAATGAGGCTTCTTCTTCAAGATACGATTTGCATATCGAACCCTCAACTCGGGCTTTTTGTCGAATCTTCTTCTTCAGATGATTCAAGTACCTATTAAGATATTTATTACATATTTAGATATACAAATTTGAATTTGAAATTGACATGAACATTGCACATGTTTTACCTCTCAAACGGATACATCCATCCATATTGCACAGGACCTCGAAGAAGTGCTTCGGATGGAAGATGAATAGGTAAATGCTCCATTACGTTAAAGAAACCAGGCGGAAGTATTTTCTCCAGTTTGCATAGCAGTATGAGTATTTCTACTTCAAGTTTACGTATACGATCCACCTTTAATGTTGTCGAACAAAGCTGTTTATAAAACAAACATAACTCTGTTATGACGTTCCATACTTTTACGGGCAACAATTCTTTGAAAGCCACGGGTAGTAAATATTCCATCATGATATGACAATCGTGACTTTTCATCCCACTCAGTTTACTATTTTTGAAGTCAACACATCTACGAAGATTGGAAGAAATCCCATCGGGAAATCTTAATTCTTCCACCCACTTTAGCACGAGTTTTACTTGCTTATTGTCTAGCTCATAGCATGCTTTCGGTTTTTTATTGTCATTAGGCTTCATATGAAGTTCCGGCCGCTTACAATAGTTTGCTATATCAAGCCTTGAATTCAAATCGTCCTTGGTTTTGCCCTTTACATTCAAAATTGTATTAAACAGATTATCAAACACGTTCTTTTCGTTGTGCATCACGTCAATATTATGTCGGAGTAAGAGATCTTTCCAATATGTTAACTCCCAAAATATACTTTGTTTGCACCAATTATGAATGTCTGACTTTCCTGGGATTTCAGTCTGGACTCCAGTTTCATGTATCTTTGGATAGTCCCTTACAATTTCGTATATTTCCTCGCCTGACCAAACCTTGGGTGGTTTCAGATTCTCTTCTCTGTTAGCTATGAAAATTTTCTTATCTCTTCTAAAAGTATGATTGGGATGAAGAAAACACCGATGACAATCGAACCACGAAACTTTCTTCCCATATCGTAACGAAAATGCTCGTGTTTCTTCCATACAATAAGGGCATGCTAGACGACCGGCTGTACTCCAACCAGAAAGCATCCCGTATGTAGGAAAATCATTAATAGTCCATAACAAAGAAGCGAACATACGAAATTTTTTTTTCCTTGATACATCGTAAGTTTCGACTCCTTCATACCACAGTTTCTTCAACTCTTCGATCAATGCTTGTAAATAAACATCAATTCCTTGGGTTGGATCATGAGGGCCGGGAACGACAGTGGTGAGAAACATATATGGTGTCTTCATACACATCCATGGAGGTAAATTATACGGACTAATGATAATTGGCCAGGATGAATATTTACTACCAAACTGTGAAAATGGTGAAAATCCATCCGTACATAAACTAAGTGTGACATTACGGCTTTCCGCAGCAAATGCGGGATAAGTCTTATCGAAATGTTTCCATGCTTCTCCGTCGGATGGATGTATCAAAGTTCCTTCTTCCGCTGTTCTCACACTATGTCATCGCATATGACAAGCCGTAGCAGAAGATGCATATAATCTTTGAAGTCTGGAAGTGATGGGTAAATAATGCATTCTCTTGTACGGGACTTCTTTCCCTTTCTTCTTTCTTGGTTTGTATCTTTCTTCATTACATATTTTGCATTTTCTGAGGTCAACGTCGTCTTTCCAATACAACATGCAACCTTTCACACATGCATCTATCTTCTCGTACGGTAGACCGAAAGCGGACATTAATTTTTTTTACTTTATAATGACTATCGCACATCAGATTATTGGGTGGCATGTGTCGTTTTGCAGCTTGTACAACTGCTGTAAATGCAGCTTCCGTAAGGTTGAATTTTGATTTCATAGTTATGTATTCGGCGGTTACTGAAAGTTCGGTTCCGCTTTTACATCCGTCCCACAATGGCCTCTTAGCAGAATCCAACAAATCGTATATTTTTTTAGCTCCCGCAGTCGGTTCTTCTTCGACATTTTCGTCTTCATCGACAGCTTCAGTTGTAGGAAACATTGATCGTGCTGCATCATCCACCATATTTTCTATCGGATTCGTCATCATATTACCGTCCTCTAATAGTTCAGTATTAGGTGTAGGTTCAACAAGTTTCTCCATGACGATCCCAGAAATAATAATCAGGCACGAAACCATATTGATGCAAATGTACTTCAACTATATCCGGTTTCCAATGCTTCAAATGTTGGCACTTACTACACGGGCAACGAATTTCTGTGTTGTTTCGGTTATTAGATTTAGCAAATCTAATAAATTCGTGTACACCGTTGTAGAAATGTTGCTTTATTGATCCCTTCTTTCCAGTTCTGACTTCATACATCCAAGTACGGTCGAGAAAATAATTGAACATTTTTCCTAATTTGAAAATGTATGTTAGACAGTTTAAATCATTAATTTTCAACCATTCTCCATTGTAAACAGTTCACCGTTGCAGAAAATTCAAAATAAAAACTTCACTTTATTTTTTAATTTTTTAGTATTTTGATTTTCACTTCGGTGGTCAGTCATCCTACTTCCCATTACAAACACAATAATGTAATTACATTTTATAAATCATTTCAGATTAAACGGTTCAACAAAATTTCGGCAGCACTGCCCTTCTGTTCCCTGTATCGTACACAAATGCGTGTACACAGGGAACGTAAAGGAAGTGCTATCGAAATTTTGTAACCGTTTAAAATGAAATGATTTATAATATGTAATTACTTTATTGTGTTTGTAACTTGTCCAATACAAGGACAAATCCGGCAAATATTGTATCAGATGAATATAAATGTCTGTTCCGTTACCAAAACGAACATCCATATAACGATCATATACAACACTTGCCAGACATGGCCAAAGCCAATCTAAGAGATAAAAAAATTTCTTTAAATTTTATCAAATATTGTTGTTCTTTTCAAATTTTGACAATGTTTCAACTATTTAAATTTTATTTAATAAATTTGTATATTTAAATTTTAGTTTAACATTCAATTAACAATTTTAGTTCAATATTCATTTCTTTATTTTTTTACGACATAGATTTTAGCGGAATCTTTGTTGTTGTTATATTCATTTCTTAATTTCTTTACAAACTAGATTTTAGTACAATATCAGTTGTTTTTAAAGTCATTTTCTAATTTTTTTTTAAATTTTTTTTAAAAAAATTAGATATTTGCAGAATTTTTAATGTTCTCATATTCATTTTTAAATTTTTTGTATAAACTTTATTTTTGTACAATACTGTAATTTGTAATTTATCAAACTTAAATTTCTACAATACTGTATAAACTTTATTTTTGTATAACTTTATTTTTGTACAATACTGTAATTTGTAATACTCATATTTCCAGAATTTAGATTTTAACAACTTAAATTTGTAATTTATCAATTTCATAAACTATGAAATACTTTCATGTAAATTTATCAATAACCAAGTTAATCATTAATATACATTATTTTTTCATCTAAAACAACTAACCATGTTAATCGCCAACAATAATCATCTACATCAACCATTTATTCAACTTGATCATGATAAACTAATTAATGTGGGGGACCTACGGCTGATCATGATAAACTAATTATTCGCTAAGCTCCGCCGCTATACGTTCTAGTAGTGAGGAGATTGAAAGCATTATTAGATTGACTTAATGTGGGGGACCTACGGCTGATGTCAAGGCAGCAAATGAACATAAAATTTATGGCTACTTCCAAAACTAAAACATAATATTATGACACGGGTATTAGAGTGATGATAGAGCATATTTCTGACAAGATGTTAAATCAACATGTGTGTCTGTAAAGCACTAAAAAAATCAATATGTTATGTTGAAGTTAAGAACATCAGTCTGCTGCATTGTAGTAAAACAAAGCAGATGTTCGGCCTACATGCTATATCCACGTATATTTTTTCCTCCTTTTTGTGTGTACTTGCGTTAAAAGCATTGTGCTGCTGTTCTTATAAAGTGGTGATTTCATTCTCCAGGTAGTTGAACAAATGTAAAAATGTTTTGTTTTTGTTGACTTACACCGCAACACTCAACTGCTAACTATTTACTCTATTTATTTTTCGACAATTGGCTTCTCAGATCTTACTCTGTAAATAATATATTTAGTGGTGCAGAAAATGGAAGAGAGAATGTACGTGCACATTTGTTGTGGCAACTTCTCCACGTTAACTATAACAGCATCTCTTTATCAACCTGCTCTGCACTCTTCCCTCTCTATTTCAATGTATACGTACTAACTTATCTACCACGTTTCAGTCTGCTTCGTATCATGAATTGTAATAACCTATTACTTTCAGAATTGGTATTTGATACCAATTGGAATACCGTTCAAGTAAGGGTGGCTAGACTATGGAAATTGGCCAGTTAGGGAACAAATGAAGCTTATGCATTGGATATGCAGTTTGTTGACTCCGAGGTATGTTATGATCTACTGTTGATGAGTCGGGGGTTGTACATTTTATTCCAAGAGGGAATAAATATTAATGAATTCTATGAGAACTTTGAAAATGGAAGTGTGTATGAGGAATTATACTCTGGTTGATTCTGATGATTGCTTTAATAATCTTACTTCTCATAAACCGCGTGCATGCACGGTACTAAAATGTATACTTAGTAGCATGTGAACTTATTTAGTTTGTAAACCTGGGTTTTACAACAATGAAATATTTAGCGTATATCCCATGATGTAACTGTCCATGTTTTTTTCTTTCTACATGCGGGTTATAAGTTGCCTTACCTTACTTGAATTACTTTATTTCTGCTGTCCAATCTTAACAGTCGTACACAATTTGTGGGAACTTGACACACTTTGTATAAAGCTAATAGTAATCACTACAAAAGAATTTTGGATTCCCTATGCCAGTTTGGCGTAGGTGCGGCTTAGGGAAAAGATTTTACCTACGTCATCCCTGCGCCAAAGAAGAGGTTGGAAAACAATGCGTCGTAAAAAAATCCATACGGATTCCCTACGCCTCCTTCCATACGCCTTCCCTACGCCCCATTCCATACGCCTTCCCTACGCCGCATTACATACGCCTTACCTACGCCTATTTCCATACGCATTCCCTACGCCTATTTCCATACGCGTTCCCTACGCCTAATTCCATACGTCTTCCCTACGCCTAGCCTTCTTCCTTTTAAAGTGCAAAAATCGGATTTTCCTTACGAGTTCCATACGCCTTTCCTACGCCACCGTACACCAAAATTCAATACGATTTTATTGTATTTATCTTCATCTACCACAGATCATAATAAAATATAATAAACCTGAACATCAACAATAGAAAGCATTAAATATAATATATAACCACATGCAAAAGCGTAACAATATATATCATTACAAAACACTAAAGTAGAAAGCATATCAATGTCAAATTACCATAAAATTGCTACAAATGTATTTAAAAATATCATGTCCAACAATAAAATAAAGTTGCTACATAACTCAAACATAGTTGTTTCATCTAATTCAAACATCATACAATGTACCTTATTAAAATAGAACATCAAACCCACAGTCAAAACAAGACTAACTCACGAAGTATGTCATATCTCCGACCCTTGCTCCCACCTCAACCCCAGTATAAACTCTTGCATAGAATTCATCTCTTCCTGCATGGAAGATAAACCCCCTTGTAGTTTGTTAATTGTAACATCCATTTCTTGATTTTTACTTCTTAACTCTTCTACTTCCTCTACAAGTTTCTTTCTGTCATCTGAAACTCCAAACCTAGCAGTGTATGTATTGTCTCTATATATCTACATATAAATTATTTAATCAAATTAGTACAACGAAAATAAAAAAATCTTGCATTTAAATATCATCTCTATCATGACAGTGAGATTTTCTGTTACATGCATGTCTATCAATACAGTGAGATTTTCTGTTACATGCATGTCTATCAATACAGTGAGATTTAAATATCATCTCTATCAAACTATATGCTTATAGAATCAAAATTAGTACATATAAAGAAGTATTTTATTTTTTCAAATTCATATATAAAACCCATATATCTGCACTTGATGTTCTTAAAAACTTCCATATTTAAAAAACTGGGTATTCATGAAGTCAACATATACAAGATCATTTCTATATAAACCCTGGAGGTTGTATACTCAAAAACTTGCGAATTTTTTTCTTTCACTCAAAAGTGTATATTCGAAACTTCTGTATTTTTGAAACCATGCTTGTATAAAACAGGTATATATAAATTGATACATACTCAAAGCTTTCATATAACTGAAACAGAGTATGTACATATTCAAAAGCAATATACGCCTGAAATTAACTATTAATAAGCTCCACGCTTTTAAAACATTATATGAAACAGACATATTCAAAGCTAATACATTTAAACTCTATACATATATATCATACCATATGTGTATCCCTCTGCAACCTGTATGCTTTTAAAAACACACATATTCTTGTAGCCAAACATGCATGCATATGTGCTTAAGCTCGTATGATTGTTTGAAACCAAACATTCGCATGTACATAGACCTTTACAAGCTTAAAAACTTAACATGCTCAAAACAATATGCACTGGGAACTCAGAAAATTCACTTATATGTGGAATTCAAAACTGATGGGTTTATGTCTTTTTAGAACTCCTAGTATTTTGAAAATTATATGTTTATTCAAAATCATATATATACTTTAAGCTCATAGAATTGTTATAAAAATCATTTTTCAGAATCGAATATGCATATGTGTTTGAGATCTATTATATTGCAAAAACTTTAATCATTTTTCAGAATCGAATATGCATATGTGTTTGAGATCGAATATGCATATGTGTCAAATCTCTAGTTGCCTATTTCAATTATTTCCTCAACTATCAACTAAAACAGATATTAATAAAAATCCTAGATACAAAAAGCTGGTTAGTACCAAAATCTCTAAACTGTAAATTTAACAAATAAGGTGTCGCCAAATTAGAAGTACTTTCACAAAAATTATCCTCCAATCTATCTTCTAGAAGAAAAATCCTATTATAACAACAAATATCCATAACCAAATAATCTGAAAACAACCACTTACGGTACAAAATCAAAATTCTAATACTCATCAAACTATTACCAATTATAAGGAGGGAATACTGAGCTTATACATTAAGCAGTATTAGGTGAAGTGATAGCCACTTGACTAAGCAATCAACTTGATATACATGAATAAAGTATTTTTGGGTAAACAAAACTAACTCATATTGTAAGCTAAAGATTTTAGTCTTCTAAATCTGCTATTGACGGTTGATGTGAACTGTAATCTAATATAAGTTGAATTGTTTTAGCAAAAAGCTTATATGAGTTGTTGTGAGCAAAATTGATCTAGTATTTCTGATACAAAACCAAAGTAATGCATTATTTTGTAAACTACTCGATGGTACTGGAATGAACTACTTTTTTTATTTAAATGTCACCTGGTCATTATAGATTCATAAGTACCTTGTTGCTTGTTCTACTCCACGAGACCCTAACAGTTTGCTGACCTATCATAGTTCCATTCATCCTTTGAATCACTTCTTCAGTAGATGCCCTGTTGAAAGACATCGTCATCAAATAATAAAAACCACAGTAATGAATACAAAGCCATATAAAAGCAATTATAACAATTAACATTATTCCAAGAATTCCAGAAGAAAAAAACAGATCCGGCATAAGTTAAAATCAGAAAACACATATGTAGTGGTGTATCTTTAAGAGTTGGAAGACTGCATTTTCACTCTAAGCATCAATACTCTAAGCCATCATAAATTTTGGATTAAATAAAAGTTAATACATTCATTTTATGTACCATGATAACATATGTCATGACCTCAACCAAACAGTCTATGTACCGCCTACTCAATGATAAGGTACATCAACAATAAGTATTAAAGGAACATTGACCATGTGACAAGAGAACATATATTGGCATTGGATGATCTCAAAAGAATATGTAGGTATATTAGCCAAATACCTGTCCCTAAACTGTACAGATGCACATGCTTTCGCTGGATGGACTTTAGCATATGTAATTTCCCCAAATGGTGAAAAATAGGGTTTTAACTCATTTTCAATGAGATTTGGGTCAATGCCACCAACAAAAATCTGCAACAAGGAAGATCAATAGGAGTAAGGGGCGATTGGAAAGATAAATACTGGGATAAACTAAAATAATAACTATTACCGTTGTATTTGTAATATTATTATCTTGTGCAGTTGCAGGCAACTGTGCTATAACATAAGTTGATCCCGGATATGTAGCTGCCATAAGGAAAAGTCATAAGATTAGCTACAACGAATCCTAGTTGAATATTAAACCCATAAGATTAGCATATAGCAATTTATACAAAAAGCTATTTGCAATGATAAGTGGATTAAAATAACTATTACATCCACTGGAAAATGAAATAACAACTTTTTCATCAAAAACCAATTGAACATCCTCTAGATTCGAATAGTTCAGCTCAACTTCAAAAATTAATTGTACAAACCTTACTTGTTCCTAATGTAATCCAAAGAACAAACCATTAAACTTTTTCCAAAACAAATCAAACCAAGAAAATATAATGTTAATGTCAATAAAAATTAGTTGGGAGAGTACTAAACTTACCAATTGCAAAAATTCAAATCGATCAGAAACATTAAAGAAACTCAGAAGTCGGTGTTTACATTTTAGTATCAATATATTAATATTTAGAGGTTAAACCAACTGTAATAGCAAACCATCAGCAGTAGCAAGGAAGAAAACCGCTCCATAGTACAAATTATTTCAATTCATGATAGTTTATTTAGGCAAATCTAGGAAGCATCAAAATCATTTTTCTACTCAAACAAATAAATTTTTCAATAATTTTTGAAACAAAACCCTACAACAAAGTAGAAAATAGCAAAACTTATTCGAATATATATTTAGAATAGTAACTATCACAACACTAGAAACTCACCTGTGAGAGATGTAATTATAATTTGTGTTATAAATCAAAAGTAAAATATGATTAACTTGAATATGAGAAAGGACAAGATCTGTAGAATGATATTTAGTCAAATATATAAGCAATTTGGAGAAAATTATTGACTACTTTGTTTTATTAGAATGTGAATAGGTCTGGAAACAAAAATTACAGCTCATTTACTGGAATTTTCTAATTTGATAATTTGAACCAAGGTCTAATATACACTGACTGTATAGTACAGTCAAACTATTTTACACCAAGAAATAGAATCAAGAAATAAATCAATAAATACTAAAATGATCATAATGAAAATAGCAATCAGGAACCATTCTTCCATATAAGTTATAGAGGTGTAAGGAATAGAGCAATATTTTATACTCTGAAATCTGGAAATGTTCATAATGAACTAACCTTATATTAAACACACATTAATTAGAACACGAGTCAACTGTTAAGGGCTACGGCATATATCAAAGTAAACATTACAATGTTATGTCATAAAATGATCAAAATCATGTTTAAACAGTCTAGTATTTATAATGCAAAATATCATACCATAGACAAATTATAACTGCAAAATTATATGTCTAAATTTGTAGATGGGCACAAAAATTGGGTGCTCCAATAATTTCCTTAACAAATCATTTTGGATTTGCATGTTAATTACACATACAAAAACTAATTAACTTGATTGATTTGGATGATAATTTAAATCTCGCTATCTTATGATAAACTTCTTGCTTAAAATATACATAATCTTTTCAGATATCGGCTTTCCATATATCTTTCAATATAAGTGTATTTTCTAACGGTACTATAAATTGCATTCCAAAGCGAATGAAATCAAGCATACGAAAATGAGATTACCTAAAACTAGCATTAACATTCAGTTACTCAGAACACATCATTTTTGGATGCACACAACTGGATACATAGAGGAGAGAGGAAGAGAAAGCTAAAACTAATGCCTCTGAACTAGGACAACACCATGGAAGATCGAGCAGAGGTGATAACCTCTAGTTGCAATGAAACAAGAGCACCTAGATGGTGCGGTATTAATTTCTACTTGTGGCCCAGACATATAACAATTTGGACAATCTTTTACAATGTTAAGATAGATTCTACAAGAGATGTAGAATAACTTATTCAATTTTATTATAGCCACTTTTTTAAACTCTGCTAGATTATAGTGTAAGTGATACACCAAATTTATTATAAAACTGCTTTTATGAATCTAATTGTATTTGA
Organism: Allium fistulosum; assembly: GCA_030737815.1. Lineage (NCBI taxonomy): Eukaryota > Viridiplantae > Streptophyta > Magnoliopsida > Asparagales > Amaryllidaceae > Allium > Allium fistulosum. The sequence continues at coordinate 16,043,490 of JASFAW010000015.1, read as the reverse complement.
TTTAATGGTTAGTGGTAATTGATCAATGCATTTTTGTTCACTAACTTGCTGTTTTGATAAAGTAAAGCTATTTGTTTCTGCCTCTCCAAATTCCATTATACTTGACGCAGCGGAAATAACACTTGACGACGAAATGATTATTTCGTGTCAAACTAATCGATGAAATGATTAGATGAAGCAATATGAATCGATGAATTAATGATACCCAAATGCCCAAATCCGTTGATCTCGCGAGATACCGGACTTTAGCTATCTTCGACACGTTGATCGCGCACGATGCCGTGAGAAAAGATCTACAATTCTTCGAACATTGATCAAGCGCACTTGATTCCGTGAATTGGCTTCAACAATCGTTGATTCGAGCGCACTCGAATGCCGAAAGTGGAGATAGGAGATATCACTCAACTACCGATTTTAATGGAGGCAAGAAGCACAAACCAAAATTTATTTCAAATTCAACCAACTTATTACAAATGACACCACCCGCCTATTTATAGGCTTACAACTCAACACTTACATTACAACACTTAGGTCGTAAACGACCTAAGACGAACAGCGACTCATGACCTAAGACAGACGTGACCTAAACATTACAACATCAAGCGACTTAACATATTTACAACACAAGACATATTACGACATATCAAATACAACATACAAACGACTTATCAAACAGTGCTTCAGCGACCTAGTAACCTTCCGCGACTTAAGAAACTCGTTTGCGACCTGAATCTTCTGCTCTGCTTCGCGACTTACAAATTTCAACGACCTAAAGAAGTTCGCGACTTATAATTCATCAGCGACCTAAAGCTTTGCGAGATAATGATTTACGACCTAAAAAGCACGGTAGCGACCTAGGGCTGGAGCTTTGTAAGTTGTTTGCTTGTTCGCGACTTAAGGCAAAGGCATTGACAATCTTCTTTCTCTTACTTCCTTCGCGACTTGGGTTAGGTCGGAGCTCTACTCGTTCGCGACCTTGGGAGGAGGAATTCAGAGAAATCGTGGGACATAAAATAAGTCGTTTGCGATCTAGGGTTAGCTCGCGGTGAAGGATAGCACGACAACGACTTAGAGTTAGCTCGCGGTGAAGAATTAGGTCATTCGCGACTTAGATTTAGGTCGGAATTCGACTTAGAGAAACTTGCGGAGCGACCTATGGTGGAAGCGCGATTCAAGAAACTGGAGCGACCTAGATGGAATCGCGATTCAGAAATTCACGACCTAAGGTAAGTCGTTTAGCTTAATTTCGCGCTGCATCATCCTCCCCTTGTTGAAAAGAATTCGTCCTGAATTTACACTTTTTCCTTCTTCGAGATGTTGTCTTCCATTTATTATCTGGTCTGATGCGTCTCAGGTGATAACCACTCTTGATATTGATCTTGTCTTGACCCTTTGAAGATGCGGCTCGCCATAAGGAACGCATGGCATAAAGCAGACGTGGCATTAGGCAGGCGGCATAAGGAAGTGATCTGAGGGAGATGACATCATGATGTTTGTGCCAATAGGATGGTGTGATATAGAACCAAAACGTGACAATAATGCGAGACGATATAAGGAAGTTTAAAATCGTGGAGCAACTTAGGAAGTCACGACTGAAGGAGTGTGATGACTCATGCCCAGATTCTTGTCTTTCCTTATCTCGTTCAGGTGTATCATCATTTAGAATCTTCCCTTGATGGGTTGCAACAATTTCCCCTGACTGAAATGAATTCCCACTCACTTCTTCTTTGACATGTTTATTTTCATGAAATGGTTCCAAGCAGTTGTCGTTGTCAATGTCAGCAGTGTGGACATGATCAGGCAACTCCAACTGACAATCATTATCTTCCTCCTGTCTTTTCCACTCTTCCTATTCTTTCAGATTCACAAGATCATACAATCTCCGTAGTAAACTAGCATCTGGTACTAGTTCAGTTTGATGTTGAATGTTCTGTAGTGGTGGTAACTCTTCGGTTAATTCCTTAGGATATTCGTCTTCAGATTCATCGAATTCTGATCCAACTTCCTCAAAAACATCAAGATCTTTACTCGTTCCTTGCTCGGTCAACACAAACAATTCATTATTACTTTTCACCTTTTCGACAGACCCTTCCAAAAATACAATACTAGTTTCTTCAGACAGTTCCTCAGAAATCTCATCCTCCCACTCTTCAAAGACTTCAATCTCCTCAGGTGTCTCAAAATCAGAACTTTCCCCAGATTCAATCAACATTGATAATTCATCACAAGCTTTCATTTTATTGACGAACTCTTCCAAAGATAATAAACTATCTGATTCTGCCTTCTCTTCTGTTTCACTTTTACTTTGTTCGGACTTCTCGAAAACTAAGGAATTTACTCTTGGCTGGCTCTCATCCATAAGCCCAAGTGTTAAGCAAGAATCCTCTTTCGTCAAGTTATTTTCCTCAACTCTGAACACACTTTCTTCTTCCATACTATCGACATCAATATTCGGCGGTGAAGAATAATCAACTTCTACATCCCCATACTTTGACTCAATTTCTTCATCATCATCAAATTTCGGCGGTTGATAAAAGTCAAATTCAGCAGTCCTCCTCAACAAGTTACATCCTTCATCTCCTGACAAAACTCCTTCATCGTTGTCAAATTTCGGTGGTAATTCTTCGAACGATTCTGTAGGACCGACCTCTTCAAACTCTTCTAACATTGGTTTGACCTCCTCAGGAGTTTTAGGCTCTTTACTTGCCTCATACCTAACCAATGATTCAGCACTACCTTCCGCTTCTTCAACACTCATGCTGAAAGATAAAGGACTAGTCGGTTCCTCTTCCTTTTCCGGCTCGCTTACAGTAGAATCATCCACATCCTCGTTTTCACATTCTTCTACAACTAAGGCTTTCATCGTGGGCTCCATATATTCAATATTTCTTTGGCCGGACTCCTGATAATGATAGCGCTTAATTTGGTCATCGACATTTTTCTTAGTGATTTCATAGACAACTGGTTCGTTGACTCTCTTAGAAACATTTATACTGCAATTAACGCCTTTATTCTGATTGCTGGGGTTTGTAACCACACCCTTTCCTCGACTCCCTTGACTCAACTTCTGCAACTGTTAGTTCACACGAGCTTGATAATTGTAGGGCAAGAAATTTGCCTTCATCATCCTTTTCATCTTATCCCACGTGACAACTTTGGATTTCCTCATTCTCTCTCTGGTTTATTTAGTTTGTTGCCACCAATCCATAGCTCGTCCTTTCAATCTTATAGCAACTAACTTAACTTGACGATCCTCAGACACGTTGTTGAGTTTAAAAATCTTTTCAACCTTTGATACCCAATCCAAGAATTCCTCTGCTTGTAGACCACCTCGGAATTCTGGAATCTCCGTATCCTTCCTTGATTCCCGTGTATGACCATTCTCTTCAACATTCCTATATCGATTTTGCCCTGGACCTGGATATCGAAAGTGAACACTATCACCATATCTATCTTCTTCAAACTTAGATGAGCTTCGATGTCGATTTTGAACATTGACTCTTCTATGACCATGCACGTCCTCTCTTCTTCTTCTTTCCTCTACTCGACATCTTTCATAATCACAATATGGCTCATACTCGTAATCACGATAAGCTCTTCTTTCTTCATTCCAATAATCATGATTGTCTCGAACTCCACGATCTCGATTTATCGACAAAGATGATTCTCTTCTTTCTCTATCATAACGTGGTGACACTCTCCTTTGATTTCGATTCATGTCAGACTTCATTCCCTCCACTCTCTCGAAACCCTTACTGAACCTTTCATCGATGCGTTGTTCCATATGTTCAGCATCTTCTCTCCCATACAAATTTGCAACATTATGATAATGGTTAATAGTTCTCGGAGGCATGATCAAATCTTCAATAGATCCAAACACAAACTTCACTTTGACCCAAAAATTCTCGAATCAAACTTCCCACTTGTTTGAAATCTCACGAACACCCCAAATAAACAAACAACTTAATTCGAACTCCAAAACTTCAAATCTCAAAATTGACGCCCAACGAACTTGGATAAGTTCGTCTCCTAGCTCACGACTTGAACGAATCTCGCACAACTTGAACAAGCTCGCTTCTAGCTCCAACACTTAAACTCTCGGCCTTGACTTAGAAAAATGAACTTCAACACTTCAACTTGGCTCGGCTCTAACTCTCGGCCTTGAACGACAAATGAACAAACAATGCACGGCCTTGACTCTTCAATAAGAATTGGCTCCAAGACTCGGCTTAGCTATGATTGGCTAAGTCTAGCTCTGATACCAAATGACGCAGCGGAAATAACACTTGACGACGAAATGATTATTTCGTGTCAAACTAATCGATGAAACGATTAGATGAAGCAATATGAATTGATGAATTAATGATACCCAAATGCCCAAATCCGTTGATCTCGCGAGATACCGGACTTTAGCTATCTTCGACACGTTGATCGCGCATGATGCCATGAGAAAAGATCTACAATTCTTCGAACGTTGATCAAGCGCACTTGATTCCGTGAATTGGCTTCAACAATCGTTGATTCGTGCGCACTCGAATGCCGAAAGTAGAGATAGGAGATATCACTCAACTACCGATTTTAATGGAGGCAAGAAGCACAAACCAAATTTTATTTCAAATTCAACTAACTTATTACAAATGACACCACCCGCCTATTTATAGGCTTACAACTCAACACTTACATCACAACACTTAGGTCGTAAACGACCTAAGATGAACAGCGACTCACGACCTAAGACAGACGCGACCTAAACATTACAACATCAAGCGACTTAACATATTTACAACACAAGACATATTACGACATATCAAATACAACATACAAACGACATAAGGAATCAAAGTACAAACGACTTATCAAACAGTGCTTCAGCGACCTAGTAACCTTCCGCGACGTAAGAAACTCGTTTGCAACCTAACTCTTCTTCTCTGCTTCGCGACTTACAAATTTCAACGACCTAAAGAAGTTCGCGACTTATAATTCATCAGCGACCTAAAGCTTTGCGAGATAATGATTTGCGACCTAAAAAGCACGGTAGCGACCTAGGGCTGGAGCTTTGTAAGTTGTTTGCTTGTTCGCGACTTAAGGCAAAGGCATTGGCAATCTTCTTTCTCTTACTTCCTTCGCGACTTGGGTTAGGTCGAAGCTCTGCTCGTTCGCGACCTTGGGAGGAGGAATTCAGAGAAATCGCGGACATAAAATAAGTCGTTCGCGATCTAGGGTTAGCTCGCGGTGAAGGATAGCACGACAACGACTTAGAGTTAGCTCGCGGTGAAGAATTAGGTCGTTCACGACTTAGATTTAGGTCGGAATTCGACTTAGAGAAACTTGCGGAGCGACCTATGGTGGAAGCGCGATTCAAGAAACTGGAGCGACCTAGATGGAATCGCGATTCAGAAATTCGCGACCTAAGGTAAGTCGTTTAGCTTAATTTCGTGCCGCATCATCCTCCCCTGGTTGAAAAGAATTCGTCCCGAATTTACACTTTTTCCTTCTTCGAGACGCTGTCTTCCATTTATTATCTGGTCTGATGCGTCTCAGGTGATAACCACTCTTGATATTGATCTTGTCTTGACCCTTTGAAGATGCGGCTCGCCATAAGGAACGCATGGCATAAAGCAGACGTGGCATTAGGCAGGCGGCATAAGGAAGTGATCTGAGGGAGATGACATCATGATGTTTGTGCCAATAGGATGGTGTGATATAGAACCAAAACGTGACAATAATGCGAGACGATATAAGGAAGTTTAAAATCGTGGAGCAACTTAGGAAGTCACGACTGAAGGAGTGTGATGACTCATGCCCAGATTCTTGTCTTTCCTTATCTCGTTCAGGTGTATCATCATTTAGAATCTTCCCTTGATGGGTTGCAACAATTTCCCCTGACTGAAATGAATTCCCACTCACTTCTTCTTTGACATGTTTATTTTCATGAAATGGTTCCAAGCAGTTGTCGTTGTCAATGTCAGCAGTGTGGACATGATCAGGCAACTCCAACTGACAATCATTATCTTCCTCCAGTCTTTTCCACTCTTCCTGTTCTTTCAGATTCACAAGATCATACAATCTCCGTAGTAAACTAGCATCTGGTACTAGTTCAGTTTGATGTTGAATGTTCTGCAGTGGTGGTAACTCTTCGGTTAATTCCTCAGGATATTCGTCTTCAGATTCATCGAATTCTGATCCAACTTCCTTAAAAACATCAAGATCTTTACTCGTTCCTTGCTCGGTCAACACAAACAATTCATTATTACTTTTCACCTTTTCGACAGACCCTTCCAAAAATACAATACTAGTTTCTTCAGACAGTTCCTCAGAAATCTCATCCTCCCACTCTTTAAAGACTTCAATCTCCTCAGGTGTCTCAAAATCAGAACTTTCCCCAGATTCAATCAACATTGATAATTCATCACAAGCTTTCATTTTATTGACGAACTCTTCCAAAGATAATAAACTATCTGATTCTGCCTTCTCTTCTGTTTCACTTTTACTTTGTTTGGACTTCTTGAAAACTAAGGAATTTACTCTTGGCTGGCTCTCATCCATAAGCTCAAGTGTGAAGCAAGAATCCTCTTTCGTCAAGTTATTTTCCTCAACTCTGAACACACTTTTTTTTCCATACTATCGACATCAATATTCGGCGTTGAAGAATAATCAACTTCTACATCCCCATACTTTGACTCAATTTCTTCATCATCATCAAATTTCGGCGGTTGATAAAAGTCAAATTCAGCAGTCCTCCTCAACAAGTTACATCCTTCATCTCCTGACAAAACTCCTTCATCGTTGTCAAATTTCGGTGGTAATTCTTCGAACGATTCTGTAGGACCGACCTCTTCAAACTCTTCTAACATTGGTTTTACCTCCTCAGGAGTTTAAGGCTCTTTACTTGCCTCATACCTAACCAATGATTCAGCAACACCTTCCGCTTCTTCAACACTCATGCTGAAAGATAACGGACTAGTCGGTTCCTCTTCCTTTTCCGGCTCGCTTTCAACAGAATCATCCACATCCTCGTTTTCACATTCTTCTACAACTAAGGCTTTCATCGTGGGCTCCGTATATTCAATATTTCTTTGGCCGGACTCCTGATAATGATAGCGCTTAATTTGTTCATCAACATTTGTCTTAGTGATTTCATAGACAACTGGTTCATTGACTCTCTTAGAAACATTTATACTGCAATTAACGCCTTTATTCTGATTGCTGGGGTTTGTAACCACACCCTTTCCTCGACTCCCTTGACTCAACTTCTGCAACTGTTGGTTCACACGAGCTTGATAATTGTAGGGCAAGAAATTTGCCTTCATCATCCTTTTCATCTTATCCCACGTGACAACTTTGGATTTCCTCATTCTCTCTCTGGTTGATTTAGTTTGTTGCCACCAATCCATAGCTCGTCCTTTCAATCTTATAGCAACTAACTTAACTTGACGATCCTCAGACACGTTGTTGAGTTTAAAAATATTTTCAACCTTTGATACCCAATCCAAGAATTCCTCTGCTTGTAGACCACCTTAGAATTCTGGAATCTCCGTATCCTTCCTTGATTCCCGTGTATGACCATTCTCTTCAACATTCCTATATCGATTTTGCCCTGGACCTGGATATCGAAAGTGAACACTATCACCATAACTATCTTCTTCAAACTTAGATGAGCTTCGATGTCGATTTTGAACATTGACTCTTCTATGACCATGCACGTCCTCTCTACTTCTTCTTTCCTCTACTCGACATCTTTCATAATCACAATATGGCTCATACTCGTAATCACGATAAGCTCTTCTTTCTTCATTCCAATAATCACGATTGTCTCGAACTCCACGATCTCGATTTATCGACAAAGATGATTCTCTTCTTTCTCTATCATAACGTGGCGACACTCTCCTTTGATTTCGATTCATGTCAGACTTCATTCTCTCCACTCTCTCGAAACCCTTATTGAACCTTTCATCGATGCGTTGTTCCATATGTTCAGCATCTTCTCTCCCATACAAATTTGCAACATTATGATAATGGTTAATAGTTCTCGGAGGCATGATCAAATCTTCAATAGATCCAAACACAAACTTCACTTTGACCCAAAAATTCTCGAATCAAACTTCCCACTTGTTTGAAATCTCACGAACACCCCAAATAAACAAACAACTTAATTCGAACTCCAAAACTTCAAATCTCAAAATTGACACCCAACGAACTTGGATAAGTTCGTCTCCTAGCTCACGACTTGAACGAATCTCGCATAACTTGAACAAGCTCGCTTCTAGCTCCAACACTTAAACTCTCGGCCTTGACTTAGAAAAATGAACTTCAACACTTCAACTTGGCTCGGCTCTAACTCTCGGCCTTGAACGACAAATGAACAAACAATGCACGGCCTTGACTCTTCAATAAGAATTGGCTCCAAGGCTCGGCTTAGCTATGATTGGCTAAGTCTAGCTCTGATACCAAATGATGCAGCGGAAATAACACTTGACAACGAAATGATTATTTCGTGTCAAACTAATCGATGAAACGATTAGATGAAGCAATATGAATCGATGAATTAATGATACCCAAATGCCCAAATCCGTTGATCTCGCGAGATACCGGACTTTAGCTATCTTCGACACGTTGATCGCGCACGATGCCGTGAGAAAAGATCTACAATTCTTCGAACGTTGATCAAGCGCACTTGATTCCGTGAATTGGCTTCAACAATCGTTGATTCGAGCGCACTCGAATGCCGAAAGTGGAGATAGCAGATATCACTCAACTACCGATTTTAATGGAGGCAAGAAGCACAAACCAAATTTTATTTCAAATTCAACCAACTTATTACAAATGACACCACCCGCCTATTTATAGGCTTACAACTCAACACTTACATCACAACACTTAGGTCGTAAACGACCTAAGACGAACAGCGACTCACGACCTAAGACAGACGCGACCTAAAAATTACAACATCAAGCGACTTAACATATTTACAACACAAGACATATTACGACATATCAAATACAACATACAAACGACATAAGGAATCAAAGTACAAACGACTTATCAAACAGTGCTTCAACGACCTAGTAACCTTCCGCGACTTAAGAAACTCGTTTGCGACCTAACTCTTCTGCTCTGCTTCGCGACTTACAAATTTCAACGACCTAAAGAAGTTCGCGACTTATAATTCATCAAAGACCTAAAGCTTTGCGAGATAATGATTTGCGACCTAAAAAGCACGGTAGCGACCTAGGGCTGGAGCTTTGTAAGTTGTTTGCTTGTTCGCGACTTAAGGCAAAGGCATTGGCAATCTTCTTTCTCTTACTTCCTTCGCGACTTGGGTTAGGTCGGAGCTCTGCTCGTTCGCGACCTTGGGAGGAGGAATTCAGAGAAATCGCGGGACATAAAATAAGTCGTTCGCGATCTAGGGTTAGCTCGCGGTGAAGGATAACACGACAACGACTTAGAGTTAGCTCGCGGTGAAGAATTAGATCGTTCGCGACTTAGATTTAGGTCGGAATTCGACTTAGAGAAACTTGCGGAGCGACCTATGGTGGAAGCGCGATTCAAGAAACTGGAGCGACCTAGATGGAATCGCGATTCAGAAATTCGCGACCTAAGGTAAGTCGTTTAGCTTAATTTCGCGCTGCATCAATACTCAAACCTCATTTCCTAATATAAATATATATTGTTACAATGGTATTTAAATATGTTTATAGGGTTATTATTTATGATTTCAGTAAAATATATTCAACAATAGGCATAAGATTGTATTACTAATTGATTATAATCTACGTGTACCTGGGATCGGAACAAGCTAGAGTATATATAAAATTCTCAGCTGGTGTTTATTGCACTTGGATAGTTTTCAATGCAGCTTTAATTGATAATTAGGCCAGTTCCTTTTAAGATGCTGCAGTACAGCAGTACTTGAGTGAAATGAATTCAACACTGTACATCTTTCTATATTGCCTCTTTACTTCTTCACTCTTTCTACAAAAGAAGTAATAACTTTTAGACCTTTTATAGATTAAACACAGTATATATCAAAAAGAAATTGTACGACTAAACATGTGTGCACAGGGAGATACAAGACTGATTTATTGTGGCAAAGCAGATAAAATATTTGAGTTGACAAACAGTTACCAGTGAAAACAGTAAAACTTTTGGTGCATAATGTTAAAAACGTTCAATTCGTTTTAGCGCTATAATAAACCTCGTATTATTATATTTAATTATTTTTATATGAGAAAGAAGAAAAACTGTATTGTTTTTAAAATAAACTAACTAAAGAAAACAACATAGGAGGTTGGATGTACAAGGAAAAGGAATATTAAGACTCATTTGCTCACTTTAGGAACTAGAAGACAGTGACAGCATGCTTAAATCCATACTCCCTTTTTTAAATCTTTTAAATATAAAAAATGAAATTAAGTTTAAATGAAAATTCATTATGGATACCCATTTACACTGGAAGGTGGATTTCACTATCGATCAACATAACTGTTAATCACTTGTGAAGAAGTATGAGAAGCTTGCTTCATGTAAAGTGGTTCAAACATAACCTACATGCTTAACTACTTGCCAACAAAATTTAAAAAGTCAAAACATCAAAGGATGGGTTTCAAAAAGTAGAGTTATTACAAAATGCATGTGTATGTGCATACACACTGAAATTTGACGTCATGCACGTGTATGTCCAAATATAATTTCCCTTTTAAGATTTTATCTGACACGTTGATCTGTTACATAGGACATCATGTTTATTTTCATACTTCTCGTGCAACAAATGTTTGATTGTGATATACTATTCATTCTACATTATTTTGTTGAGTGAGGACAGTTAACTGTTAATGGAGGAATGATGATATTTTATCAAAGTTGGTTTCTAACGCACTCATTTTAACATTTCTATTGTTTCTTTGCCTCAACAAAAAATAACTTCAGACAAATCAGATGAATTTGACATATTAATAACCTTACGTATAACGTAATTGTTATTTTATGAAAAAACATTTTATGCTTTGTCACAATTCTCTATTTACATAAAATCATACTTAATCATTTTCCATTTTGAAGTCATATTACCTCCTGTACTTGAAAATCTGATCCTTTTATCACTTGTTGTGATAGCAATTTCTAATATCCATACATTTGCATACGACTAAAATTTAATCGTTAAATTGTAACTTAATTGCTCAGGACCAGCTAGATGACATTGCCTATTCAAATACGGTTTAAGTAAAATCAAGCCATGTAATGCTGAACACATAACAAGAACGAGAAAAATCCAACTTTTTTCTTTGAAAAATCATTTTAACTTCTTCCATTTTTTGGACCACTTTACATGAATGTACTCTGTATGGTTATCATACTTGTGCTCTGTATAGTTCACTACAACAAAAAGACCATATTACAACTGTATTTTTACAACTGCCGAAAAATGACAGTTGTAATAAAGGTTTTTTACAACTCTTTTTTTCAAAAAGTTGTAATAGACTTATTTTCAACAACTCTTTTATTTTACCAGTTGTAATAGATGCTTATTACAACAATGCATTTTTACCAGTTGTAATAAATACATATTTTTAACAACTTTTCAATTTTGATAGTTGTAATAGTTGCCTATTACAACCTTTTTTGTTTGCCCATTGTAATAATTAATTGATAATTATAATTAAATAATAATATTTAATAATTGATAATTAACAATGAATAATTTTTTTTATTAATAATTAGTTATTACTATTAAATAATAGTAATTAAAAATTAATTTGAAAATATGAATAATTAATATCAATAATCACTATACAATAATTAAAAATTAATAAATAATAAATAATAAGTAAATAATTAATAAATAAGAATATTTAATAATAACCTTAAAAATTAATAATAATTTATATTAATAATTACTATTAAATAATTAATATTAATAATTAATAAATAATAAATAATAAATAGTATTTAGTTTTTAAAAATTACTATTAAATATTTAATAATTAATATTCGATAACATATACATAATGATTAATAATTAAATAAATAATAATAAATTAATAATAAATAATAATTACTATTAAATAATAATAACTAAAATTAATTTGAAAAATGAAATAATTACTATTACTAATTACCATCCAATAATTAATAAATAATAATAATAAATAAATAAGAATTAATGTTTAATAAATGTCTTTCACTACTGCTTTTAGCAATTGTAAAAGGTTTTTTACAACTGCAGTTGTCCATTGTAAAAGAACCTTTTATAACTGCTATAGGTAGTTGTGGTAAACAGAATGTAACAACCCGCATATTTATCGGTTGTATATTTAAATATTTTATTTAAATATAATGTCGTTTGTCGGATTATAGTCCGAAAAGCTACTTTTTGCAAACGGTCGAATTGAGACTCGAAACCACTTCCATTGAGTTCAAAATGTCGTTTGCGATCTTTTTGAGTATAAGCTTCGATATGTTTGGAGTTTGTGGAGTTTTGACCCTTTTTCACTTTGGACTTGGGTTTGGGTTCAGCCCTTAACCCCACTTAACCCCCCATATCCTTAACTCTTCATCCATTCATCTCCATTTCATTTCATTCCTCAAGCTAAAACTGAAATGGGGGAAAGGAAGAGGAAATAGAATTGCAAACCCTAGTTCTTCTTGCATCTTGATTTATTGCTCCAAAATCAAAGTGAAGCCATAGGTAAGCCTCCTCTCCATCTTCTCCAACTCTTTCTCCTTCAATTTCAGGAAGTTTCCTAAACCTAATTTGGGAAATACGTGTTGTCTTCTTAGATTGAAGCTTGTAGAATTGAAGTGGAGTGTGATTGGTTGTTTCTTTGCAATTGAGCTTCTTCTTCTTTGCTTGTGTGTAAAAAGGTGAGATTTTATCTCACATCTATGACTATAATCATCTTTGAGTGATAGGTATGGATTCCTATTACTTGTTCATATGCATTTGATCTTTGTTTGGATTGGTTTTATGTACATTCCAATTCTTGGGTTTCAAAGTCTAATTTTTATGAACATTCCTTTATGGATGTTTTGATCTTGTTTTGGTAATGAATCGATGTGCTTATAGGACCGGGCAACCGTTAGGCGTGAACCCCTAGCGTCCGTGCTCGACCGATTGAAAGTTGGGAGAGTTTGATCATCATTTGAATAGGCTGGAAACAGCCCAGGTTCAGGTCCGGCCGACCGAACTCATGGTCCGGTCGACCGACCTGCTACCTGAGCTATTCCCTGCCTCTGTTTTGGAAGTGCAGGAATTCAGGCTCCGGCTGACCGACCCAGGAAGTCCGGTCGACCGACCTGCTTCCCGAGAATTTTTCAGAACAGTGTCCGGTCGACCGAGCTCTGATAACAGCCGACCGACCTGCTCCTGTTTTCCCTGTTTTGCCTATTTTTGCTCGTTTTGATTGGTTATCCAAATTTATCGATTCAAGTTGGTTCTTAGTGTTTAATATTGCATCTTTGGCTTTGATAACTTACCTTTGACTTCATTCATGGTTTTTATAAATAATCCCTCTAAATCATATTAAAAGCTCCCTTCTCCGCTTTATAAATTTCTATTTAAACACACACAATTTTGCACTTTGAACGAAGTGGAAAGGAGATTAAATGGTTAGGTAAAACACGGACCATGAATCCACGCGTTCACCTTTCCGATTAATTCCCGACCTATTCGATTGATCGTTTTGACCTTTGTGTCTAGTTTACCGATGAAATGAGGTAAACTTTGTACTGCTTTGAGTGTGAAGTTGACTGACAGATAGTAAACCGTTTAGTGCGAACGAGTGGTTATGGGACTCATGTTAACACTTTTCGGATTCCTTTTTGAGAGTTATGACACATTTTGCCAGTTAGTGGTGTCCAGTACTGGGCCTCCGGACCTTCACCACTACGATTTGTTGCCTTCGGGTATGTTGCCTTCGGGTATGTTGCCTTCGGGTTTGTACCTTCGGGTTTGTGCCTTCGGGTTTGTTGCCCTATAGTATCGCTTCCGATGTTTGTCTTTTTGAACCGCATGGGGGATATTGGGTTTGGAGCCTTCGGGCTTATGGATCCTTGTTATACAATACTGAGCTCGAGCATCTTTTGTTGTTTTGATTGATATATATATTCCCTAGTGCATCGCCTTTCGGTGTTGGTCTTTTTGAGCCGCATGATATGTAGCGATCATCTAGTGGAACTTGTGTACCTTCATTGGTATTTGTTATTTGCCTTTTGACTTGATTTGGGATATGATATCCTTTGCTTGTTGAGATGCCGATGATATGAGGCTTGTTTTGTTATGATTCATCTTATGTCAGATGATTGAGTTATCTCCTTTAGAGATATTTGTTATACTATATGATCTTGCAGGTTCATTATCGTTCAGTTTATCTAACTGATTTGTTTAGCTAGACTGACCCGTGTATTTTATACTCGGGTCAGACCGAGTTGTTTCAGGTTAGGTGCTTTTGGACTTAGCCTCTTTTGCTTCCGCATGGACTATTCCGCTAGCTCCTTTTTGTCTTAGCTTTTTGTTTAGTCCTTATCTGTTGTAACTCTGATATGTATTCCCATGAACTCGTCTGTATATTGTGGTTTGCTATACCACTTGACATGTATCATTTTGTATACTCTGCTATGTATCAGTATATGTGCATGTGATGATTTACTGTTCTGTGATGTATATTACATTGGGTTGTTATATTTTTGTTCTGATAGATCCTATAGCCATTGTAGTTTTGCTTTAAGTATTTATTGAACTTGTCGAACCACATGAGATGATAAAAACCACTTTTTGGCGTGTTCAGTAGATAGTTAAAGTAAGACTACACATGGTCGCTTCCATTATACTCTATTGTCCGCATTAGCAGACGGTATTATCCATATAATACTCTTTGTTAATGAGGCTCTCGGAGTGGGGCGTCACACAGAACATAAAAATGGACTCCAACGGTGAAATTTAGACGAGAAAAGTGTGAAAATTTGGTGCTAATCTAAAATTTAGGCGGCAACCTAATTATCAAATTCTCCCTCACTCATGCCTCCTCTCAAACTCTTCCTTACCGCCTAACAAATTTAGTCTCGCTCCTACCCCAAATTACAAATCCTAAATCCCAAACTCATAAACTAGGGCACCATTCTCAGCTACCAAAAAATCGATTTTCCCTCCAACTTCATCCACCAAAAAATTCAATGCTACAACCACTTTTACTCCCAAATCGAACATGCGCCTGGATAGAGAGTCACCGCAGAAAAAAGTCACTACCGCTTGACATTTATCACTGCTAGAGTTTGATTTTTGAGCCATTGCTATTTGCTTGGACTGACACTGATGTGGAAGATGATGAGCACTTGAAGTTGCTTGAGTTGTCGCATTCCGGATCTACTTTGCTATCAATCAGTGTATCTTCTCATCCCTGATTGTTTTTAATATATTCCCGCTTATAGATCTGATCCTACGGGCACCACAATGAGTGAAGACTGCCGCCGAAGGACTGGAGAAGCCAATGCTTGAGAAGCCTAAGCAGATCTGGTAGCAATGCTTGCTTAGTAGAGGTAGTCTCTGTTGTACGTGGAGAGATGACGCTTGCCCCGATGATGTTATACAGCTACGAAATGGTGTTTGCACATAGATATATGAAAATAGGCTTCAAGGTCAAGAAAATGATAACTAAAATGGGCATGAATTGGTCGAACCATTCTTTATGGAAGACAAAGCCCAAGATGGAGACGGTGCATTTTAAGGTTGTTGCTAAGGTTGAGGATGGGAAGATTGTACCATAGAGGATTGTGGAGGTTCAGCCTTTCCAAGCAGTTGAAAGCGTCATTGATGGTGTGCAGAATGGAAATATGACTATGTCTCTGGTCCAGGTAACGTATCCAGCTCTTGACTTTTTTCTTATCTGAAGAGTTTTTCTCCTTCTTGCTTTTGTTTTAAAAGAAGAAGAACAAGTGTGTATGAAGATTTGGTGTGAAAAAGTTTTAATACAAAGAAAAAAGTTTATGCAGTAACTATAACTAAATTGTAAATAGTTATATTTGAGTCGTTTTGATGTCTTGAGTTCATAATGGAAAAAGATTCTATTTATTTTAACAATTTTATAAATCAATCGAGGTTGAGTGGTTATCCTGGTTAGAATTATCTTGGTTAGATATTACTCTAGAAAGTTTGTTTTTCAATCCATTCCTATGGAAGATAAACCTGAAAATTCTTGTATGTATGAGCAGAGTTATATTGTACTGAATACTGATATAAAACTTTAACAGGCACAAAATGATGAATTTGATGTTGTCTTCAACTTGGAGGACTACAAAGGTACTCATTTTAATATATAATTTTGTCATACTCTTAGAATGTTTTGAATTCTCGAAGTTCAGCTGATTAAATATTGCCCTCCATTCCTACTAAACTACAGCTTAGTTCTACTTGTGGTTTTGACTAAAAAAGCCATATGTATTTGAATATTTAGTGCCTTTGTTCCACTCCATTTTTACATCAACTGAAATTCACAGTGTCAAAGGGGAAATGCTACCAACAAATTGCTACAGCTGTAGCAAAATATAGGGAGATTAAAGATAACATCAATGAAGGTTTGAAGTTCTATGTTACTCTTCAGGTAAATTAATTTCTCCAAACAATATCTTTTATTTTTAAGAAAAAAGAAGAAAAAAAAGAAGAAAAAGAGAGAAGGATGTTGACAAATACAGTGATGAACAAACAGGATGCAATAACAAACGTAAAGCAACAATGCAGCGACTTTGTGATGACAAGAAACATTCAATGCCGTGAAATGATGGAAGAAGTGCAGCGCAAAATCTATGGCCTCAACTTCAACACAAGTAATATGCAAATATGCATATCTGCTCTGATTTTGAAATTGTTTCTCTATCATTTCCACTTCAAGTCGATATGTGATAATTATATGTGATTAACTGGAATTCATAATTTACTTCAACTTCTTATATGTAAGCTTTATTAGTAACTTGCAAGACATTCTAACTAAATTATTTACTTCATAAACTGGCTGAGCATCAGCATTAAACTTCTCAGGGTGTGGATATTGCTGCAGAATCAGGACTAATGCAGGATGGTTTTCAGGCATCAAGAATAAGGCACGATTGTTATGGGTATGGATATGAGCATCATCAGTTTGTTGTTTAGTTTGGAGCAGCATAACGTCGAAGTGGTATGAACACATGATGCTGACGGAGGATAGAATTTCATGAGTACGTGCTAGCACGTCCAGTTAGCTGAAGCAATAGAGGTATAACATGATGTGATAAGATTGTATTCTAGTTAAATATGATCCAACTACCAAACTTGAAATCATATTAACAATAAAGCATGGATATATATTAATGTGATGGTGTATGACCTTTAATTTGTATTTTGAATATAAAGTTGTGATGTCTTCTTTGTGAATGGATTATGATGCCTTCGAATTTATATCAATTTTTTCATGTTGTTTATCATTTTCTTGCTGTACTTGCAAAATGTGTTTAGAAATTAATTTTTTTATTTTGCATTCCATTTACCACAACTGCCAATTGTTGTTACAATCTATAACTGCTATCAACTGTTGTAAAAAGATTAATTGCAACTGTGTGATAACCCTGATTTTTGTGAGTAATTTTATGATTTAATTTAGTTTGTATTTGTTTGAAATTGCATTGGAAAAATTGGAATAGGAAATTGATTTGCAAATATAAAGTATAAA
The DNA here is from genome assembly GCA_030737815.1 of Allium fistulosum. Lineage (NCBI taxonomy): Eukaryota > Viridiplantae > Streptophyta > Magnoliopsida > Asparagales > Amaryllidaceae > Allium > Allium fistulosum. Next base: position 16,025,797 of record JASFAW010000015.1, on the reverse strand, counting down.
ACATGTACATGTGCATAAGACAGTGTACACATGCACACAGATTTCTGTGTAACAAAATTTGACAGAAATTAATAGATAAAAATAAAATAACTGATTTAGAAATACATATGCATAAAGATAGAATTATGTCTTTAAATAAAATAGAGTACAAAGAAAATAGGAAAAGCTAGGCTGAAATAAACTTAAAATTATTTAAAGAAAGAAAAAAAAAATAAAAGGCTTAGGTATACATAAGTTATACATGTATACAGTCAATCAATCTCTGGAAAGAAACAGAAATTGCATGAAAATGGCATGAGTCCCTAAACAAGCACTTTATCTATTCTCAGTAATTTCTTTTATTAAGAAAATAATAACAATGATAATAGGAAGTCATGCATATGACATGACCAGGAAAAATTAAAAGAGAGAAACTAATTTCTGGAAAAGAAGACAAGGACCACATACCCTTTTATTTTCTTGAATCAAACCAGAGGCAGGCTATGTTTGGGATGGGGTAGAACTGACATTGGGTAAGTCCATAAACCCTAGTGACAGCCAAGATTTATATAAAAGGCCTAGTATAGTAAGACCATATGTTTTTGTTCTTCATTAACCTAAAGAGAAAAATATGCAAGGCATAAACCAGAGAAAATAGGAGAAGGCAGAAGACTAAAAGGGGGTTCATAAGGCATAGGAAGAAGAAGGATTAATGTGAGTAACCTCACTGAAAACTTTGGCATTAAGACCTGAATATTGAGGCAGCCAGTTTGAACTAATTTTCTTTTACAAATTATGTTTTATGTTTGGATGACTTTGGTTTGTTAATGATTTGTTTAAGGGTAAAACCTCTATCTGGTTTACCCAGAAAAATAAGAGTCATGGATACATGAACTAAAATGTTTGTCTGAGATATGGGTTAACTTTGAGATTGAGTATTTTTCTTTTATAAGTTTTCTTTATAAGTTGTTTATAAAAATCCCCGGATTCAAGTAGTGGGTGTATGGTCTGAAGGTAGAAAGAAATATGGGCTGTAACATTGTGTTGTTGCTTATGTCTCATATTAATTAAAACAAAAGAAAATGTAGAAGTGCAATGTTGTACATGTGCTGAGCTTCTATGTTTTATGAAATACCCAAATCAAATATACTTGTGGTTTAGCCAGATCATGAATCTGATTGAACCAGAGGTAAGGGAAAATATATATATAGCAAATTACTCAGGACCATATGCTTACACCTTGATCCAGTGAAACCCACAGGCAAAAATAGTGTGCTAAGAAGTCACTTCCCTCTTTCATGATAAAATGTTTGCTTCTGAGAATATAACTTACCAAACTCTGGATGAATACATGTTGCTTGCATTATTTATATTTCTCTGATTAAGAAGTGAGATGCAGAAGGGATTAGCACTGCTATGAAAAATAATAATAACACTTAGTAATTTAACTAAGGACTTGGGATCTTAGGGCTACCAAAGTATAGCTTGGCAATGGGAATATTGCAAGTTCACACATGGTATATTTATACCCAGGGGCCTGAGTGTGCTGGGTTAACAGAGAAAGGTCCCAGGCAGTGTGTGTTTAAAAAGGAGAAAGTAGCTAAAGACCCTATTATATTTGATAATGAATTCTAGGAATAAATTCAGGAGAGGTCTGGGCAAAATCCCTGATGGCCAGTAAAGTTGAAAAGGGGATGATAACTGAATTGATGTTTGTATTTGGTTGTTTTGGTGTTTTTATTGATGAATCTTATGATTGTTTTCTATGAATCAAGTCATTGAGAATTTGTTTAACACTGATATGAATGCACATGCCTCACAAAAACATGCACATAGAAGATACTGAGTTTCTTATTCTTGCAAGTACTGGAATACAAATAGAATTGAATAAGATCATGTTTTCAGTTAGATTATTCACACCAGACAAATAGTCTGACCCTTTTGTGTTTATGCACCATTGGGTGTCTCATATTCATATGGGGCAGTTCATGGTGGTTTTGCAGGGAAATAGGAAATTGCTTTGATCAGGCTTGGATGTTAAACTGCTTAAGATTTGGATGTTATGTTTTTAAAAGACTTTGCTGAAGTAAACTACACCTTCATGATGAACTAGATTAAGACCTATTGTTTAAAATTACTTTGAGAAACCAATGTATGGTTAATTACTGTTTTGTAGTTGTTGAACTTATATGTCTCAGCTGAACTATGTGCTTTGTTTTGATTAAATGCTTTGCTATGAAAAATGGATTTTAAGCTTCAAGAACAGTTAGGCTATAATGGTAGAAAATCAGAGATTGAGAGAATTTGTGGTTTGTAAGTATATCTATAGAACTGGCATAGGAAAATCCATGTTCAAGTCAAAAAATAAAATCTGATAGAAAGAGTTTGAATTGCTTTAAAAAGAAAACAATATAGCATGTATTATGTAACTGAGTAGTGCAAACCAGAACAAGGCTAACATAGCCCTTTTCCTGAGCCTGGGTCAAGCCAACAACTAAGGATTTAAATTAAAAGTTTGGATCTGTTTCATAGCCAAAGTATATAATAGGTTCAGACAATTTTGTTCACAGGAGAAAAATAAAAAGGAAAAAAAAACAAAAATTGGGTTTGAACCGACCAGCATAGCACTCGAACTCGTGACCTCTCATGTATAAGTTAGGCGCGTTTCCATTACGCCTAGATGTTGCTTGTGTTCACTTAGGATCCACTTTCTTTTAACCTGAGTTTGATACTATCCAGACTTTAAGACAATCATCTATATTATAAGCTTGCTTTCCACTGATTATAACTTGATCAATTCTTAGTTATAATAACAGACTAAAGCGCATATTTCCAGTGGATTCTTTGGTCAAAAATCAGATTACAATAATTAATCTTTTTTAAGGAATTATCACATTTTAATAGATTTAAAAAGGAATTCTACTTACATATTAACATGCTCTGATTAAAGTAGAATATAACATAGATATCTTCATATATGTATGTTAGGAAAGATTTAGAGTTAAACAATATTTTTATATTGTGAAAGATCCTGGATATATTTTTGTTTATTGGAGAAAGAAAATGACCCTGGGAAATGTATTTGTAATGAATGATATATCTACATATCATTTCTTAAAAAAAAAAAATCCTAATGAAATTAGGGTGTAAATAGGAGGGTCATTTCAGTTGGTATCAGAGCTATGTTGTTAAATAACATAGCAAAAATTTTGTATGAATTTGTTTGCATTGGATGTATAGAAGTGTTTACTGCTTTGGATGTTTTGTTTTTTTATTTACACTATTGATATCTATTATGACAGAATAAGTGATAAATTAAAATGAATTAATCTATAGAGCATTAGGCAAAACAGACTAACCTAAGTGTTATATCCATAGAGCTATGGTAGGACCCAGACATCAAAATGTAGGAACAAGTGAATCACCCATGGTGAATGTGCAAGAATTTATGAGGGCCATAAGAGATGGAGTAGGCAACAGGCAGGAAAATCCACATGAGGAACTTTCCAAGCTACTCAAGACTTTTACCAATCTTGGAGGCAAAACCTTTGATGGCACAGAAGGAGTTATGGGGGTTCAAAATTGGCTTAGAATTTTGGAAAGAATCTTTGCAGACATGCAAGTTGAAGACCAAAGGAAGAGGCAAATTGCATCCAGGCAATTGAGAGGAGCAGCTTTGGATTGGTGGGAGGTTATCATAGCTGGAAGACCTGAAGGAGAAGTAACATGGGATCAGTTTAAAGCAATGTTGGAAGGCAGATTTATCCCTGCATCAGCTAAGGAATCTTTACTGGAGGAATTCATCAAATTGAGGCAAGGGACTATGAGTGTCACTGAGTACACTCAGAAGTTTGAATCATTGGCAAAGTATGGTGCAGTGCTCATTACTACTGAGGAAGCTAAGAATGGCAGATATATTCAAGGGTTGAACTCTAGCCTTAGTAGAGCCATGCTACCATATAAGGATAAAACTTTTGATCAAGTTTTGGATTTGACTCTGAGCATTGAACAACATGATAAAGCTAGAGAGAATTTCAGGGCATTCAAAAATAATCAAAACAAGAAGGGAAAGGGTAAATTTCACCCTTATGATAAAAAGAAAACAGACATAACTTCCACCAAGAAACCAGAAGAAGCCAGAACTGCTGAAGTTAAGAAAAGGATCACTTGTTACAACTGTGGACAAGAGGGGCACATGAAAAATAGGTGCACCAATCCTAGACCAGCATCCTTCAATTGTCACCATTGTGGGAGGGAAGGTCACATAAAGAGGAACTGCCCAGATTTTAAGCAAGGAAAATTAGGGGCTTTGGAAGGGAAAGGCAAGGCAGCTGAGGGATCAAATGTTGAAAAGCATGGTCAAGTTGAAGGTACTTTGCTTATCCATTCAATACCTTTAACAGTAGTATATGATACTGGGGCTACACACTCATTGATCTCTCATGATATTGCACAACAATTAAAATTGAACTGTATGATTGTTGATAAACCACTGCTAATTAGAAGCCCTATAGGTAGTTCATGTGTCATGGGTATGATGTGCATGCAACTGGGATTAAATATAGGAGGACATGTGTTTGAGTCAAACCTATATGTGTTGCAATATCCAGACATAGGAATTATTTTAGGAGTTGATTGGTTGAGTAGATATAAGGCTATCATAAATATGGAGACATCCACCATATCATTGAAGGTTTCTGATGGACAAAGAATAATCGTCCTTTGTGAGGCAAACAAAAATAGAAGTATAGCCAACCTTTCTGCATTGTCAAATGAAAAACCCATGTCTGCATTAGAAGAGATCCCCATAGTTAATCAATATGATGATGTGTTTGGGGAAGTAAGAGGAGTTCCTAATCACAGGCCAGTTGAATTTTCAATTAGAATAATTCCAGGAGCTAGCCCAGTGGTTAAAAGACCAACCAGAATGGGGCCTAAGGAATTGATGGAGTTGAAAAAGCAATTAGTTGAACTAGAAGAAAAAGGTTTTATTAGACCCAGTAGCTCATCATGGGGAGCACCAGTAGTCTTTGTTAAGAAACATGATGGATCCCTGAGATTATGTATTGACTATAGGGAATTAAATAAAGTCACAATTAAAAATAAATACCCCTTACCAAGAATTGATGATCTCTTTGATCAATTGAGTGGTGCAAAGATATTCTCCAGGCTTGATTTAGCTTCAGGCTTTCATCAGATGAAAGTAGAAGAGGAAAGCATTAAGTATACAGCCTTTAACACCAGATATGGACTTTATGAATTTTTGGTGATGCCATTTGGCTTAACAAATGCTCCTTCCTATTTTGTTGATTTGATGAATAGGATTTTTAGAGAATACCTGGATAAGTTTGTATTAATATTTATTGATGATATACTAATTTATTCTAAGTCAGTTAGAGAGCATGAGAACCATTTGCATATAGTATTTGAGAAATTGAGACAGGAAGACTTGAAAGCAAAGTTTTCAAAATGCACTTTTTGGCAGAATGAAGTGAACTTTCTAGGCCATATTATATCAGAAAAAGGAATAGCTGTGGACTCCAATAAAGTCATTGCAGTGCAAGCTTGGAAAAGGCCTACTAATGTCACTGAAGTCAGATCATTCATGGGAATGGCTGGTTACTATAGAAGATTTATAAAAGATTTTGCAAAAATCTCAATTCCATTAACCAGATTGACTAGGAAAAATCAAGTGTTCACTTGGACTGAGGAATGTGAAAATGCCTTTGGGAAATTAAAAGAAGCACTGGTACAAGCTCCAATTCTTAAAGTACCTGAGGGAAATGAAAACTTGGTGGTGTATACTGATGCAAGTGGACAAGGGCTTGGAGCAGTGTTGATGCAACAACATCAGGTAATAGCCTATGCTTCTAGGCAGTTGAAATCAAGTGAAGTAAGGTATGCTACTCATGACCTTGAATTGGCTGCTGTAGTGTATGCCCTTAAGCTATGGAGACACTACTTGTTGGGAGCAAAATTTGAAGTATATACAGACCATAAATCACTCAAATATTTGTTTTCACAAAAAGAATTAAATATGAGGCAGCAAAGATGGATTGAACTCTTAGCCTCATATGATTTTGAAATATTTTACACACCAGGTAAGGCTAATAAAGTAGCAGATGCCCTAAGTAGACAACATGCTAAAGTGGCTAGATTAATGATAGAAGAGTTTAACACTTTATCATTATTAATTGATTCAGAGATAAAAAGTGATAACATAGAAAACATGAGCTTATGCAGTGGGAAGGTAGAGATGGGAAAATTAAGTTTTATTACTCTGGGATCAGAATTGAAAAATAAAGTTGCAATGCTACAAAACCAAGATCCATTTTTATTTGGAAAGAAGACACAAATATTAAATGGTGAGACAGTAGAAGGTTTTCAGTTGGATGATCAGGGCCATCTGAAGAAAGGAGAAAGAATATGTGTTCCAGCAATGGATGAGTTGAAGCAAGAAATTTTGGATGCTTACCACAAAAGCAAATATACTATACACCCAGGAAGCACAAGAATGTATCACAACCTTAAGAGAGATTATTGGTGGAGTGGTATGAAGAGTGCAGTGGCAACCTATGTATCAAAATGTATGGTTTGCCAGCAGGTGAAGGCTGAGTATAAAAAACCCTCAGGAATGCTTCAACCTTTACAAATACCACAGTGGAAATGGGAAGACATATCAATGGATTTTATTGATGGTTTGCCTAGAACTAGGAGGGGAAATGATAGTATTTGGGTAATGGTTGATAGGTTAACCAAGTCAGCCCACTTTATACCAGTGAAATCAGAAAGAAATGCTAATACCCTAGCCCAGTTGTTTATTAAAGAAGTAATCAGACTGCATGGTATACCAAAGACTATAGTAAGTGATAGAGATACCATCTTCACTTCAAAATTTTGGCAGAGTTTTCACAAGGCAGTGGGGACTAATTTATGTTTGAGTACAGCATACCATCCTCAATCTGATGGTCAAACAGAAATTGTGAACAAATTGCTTGAAGACATGTTGAGAGCATGTGTATTGGATTGGGGAGGAAGCTGGGAAGATTACATATATCTAGCTGAATTTGCATACAATAACACCCATCACAGTAGCATAGGCATGGCCCCCTTTGAAGCCCTCTATGGAAGGCCATGTTTATCACCTTCAAGTTGGCATGAGTCTGGAGAAAAAGTGGTCTTAGGACCAGAAAATGTGAAGGAGACTTCTGAAAAGGTAGCCTTGATCAGAAAAAGAATTGCCTCGGCCCAAGATAGGCAAAAGAAATATGCAGATCAAAGAAGGAAGGCAGTGCAATATGATGTTGGGGATTATGTGTTCATCAAGATATCACCCATGAAAAAGGTTCTAAGGTTTGGGAAACAAGGAAAGTTGATTCCTAGATATATAGGACCATATAAAATTCTAGAAAGAATAGGGACAGTAGCCTATAAATTAGAATTGCCAGAAGAAATGAGAGCAATGCATGATGTCTTTCATGTGTCTCAACTAAGAAGATGGGTTCATGATAAGGAAGCAATACTAGAATCCTCTAAGGATGTGCAGATTGATCCTAGAATGATTTATGAAAAGGAACCAGTGGGCATAGTTTCTAGAGAAACCAAGAAATTGAGAAACAAAGAAATTAAATTAGTAAAAATACAATGGAGTCTAGACCCAAATGATTGCACATTGGAAGTGGAGGATAAAATCAGAAATGATTATCCCCAGCTGTTTGATTGAAGAAAAGGTAAATCTATATATACATACTAATGAATGTGTTGGTTGAATATGCATTGTGATTTTTTTTTATCTTGTGTTGATATGCATAGTGCTTAATAGGTGATTGGTTTGAAAATGGTTTTGAAATCAGAAAAATTCATTTTCTGAAGAGATGATACTTAAGTTAAGTATGAAAGAATTGTGGGACACAATTCCTAAAAGGAGGGGTATATGTGATAACCCTGATTTTTGTGAGTAATTTTATGATTTAATTTAGTTTGTATTTGTTTGAAATTGCATTGGAAAAATTGGAATAGGAAATTGATTTGCAAATATAAAGTATAAAACATGTACATGTGCACAAGACAGTGTACACATGCACACAGATTTCTGTGTAACAAAATTTGACAGAAATTAATAGATAAAAATAAAATAACTGATTTAGAAATACATATGCATAAAGATAGAATTATGTCTTTAAATAAAATAGAGTACAAAGAAAATAGGAAAAGCTAGGCTGAAATAAACTTAAAATTATTTAAAGAAAGAAAAAAAAAAGGCTTAGGTATACATAAGTTATACAAGTATACAGTCAATCAATCTCTGGAAAGAAACAGAAATTGCATGAAAATGGCATGAGTCCCTAAACAAGCACTTTATCTATTCTCAGTAATTTCTTTTATTAAGAAAATAATAACAATGATAATAGGAAGTCATGCATATGACATGACCAGGAAAAATTAAAAGAGAGAAACTAATTTCTGGAAAAGAAGACAAGGACCACATACCCTTTTATTTTCTTGAATCAAACCAGAGGCAGGCTATGTTTGGGATGGGGTAGAACTGACATTGGGTAAGTCCATAAACCCTAGTGACAGCCAAGATTTATATAAAAGGCCTAGTATAGTAAGACCATATGTTTTTGTTCTTCATTAACCTAAAGAGAAAAATATGCAAGGCATAAACCAGAGAAAATAGGAGAAGGCAGAAGACTAAAAGGGGGTTCATAAGGCATAGGAAGAAGAAGGATTAATGTGAGTAACCTCACTGAAAACTTTGGCATTAAGACCTGAATATTGAGGCAGCCAGTTTGAACTAATTTTCTTTTACAAATTATGTTTTATGTTTGGATGACTTTGGTTTGTTAATGATTTGTTTAAGGGTAAAACCTCTATCTGGTTTACCCAGAAAAATAAGAGTCATGGATACATGAACTAAAATGTTTGTCTGAGATATGGGTTAACTTTGAGATTGAGTATTTTTCTTTTATAAGTTTTCTTTATAAGTTGTTTATAAAAATCCCCGGATTCAAGTAGTGGGTGTATGGTCTGAAGGTAGAAAGAAATATGGGCTGTAACATTGTGTTGTTGCTTATGTCTCATATTAATTAAAACAAAAGAAAATGTAGAAGTGCAATGTTGTACATGTGCTGAGCTTCTATGTTTTATGAAATACCCAAATCAAATATACTTGTGGTTTAGCCAGATCATGAATCTGATTGAACCAGAGGTAAGGGAAAATATATATATAGCAAATTACTCAGGACCATATGCTTACACCTTGATCCAGTGAAACCCACAGGCAAAAATAGTGTGCTAAGAAGTCACTTCCCTCTTTCATGATAAAATGTTTGCTTCTGAGAATATAACTTACCAAACTCTGGATGAATACATGTTGCTTGCATTATTTATATTTCTCTGATTAAGAAGTGAGATGCAGAAGGGATTAGCACTGCTATGAAAAATAATAATAACACTTAGTAATTTAACTAAGGACTTGGGATCTTAGGGCTACCAAAGTATAGCTTGGCAATGGGAATATTGCAAGTTCACACATGGTATATTTATACCCAGGGGCCTGAGTGTGCTGGGTTAACAGAGAAAGGTCCCAGGCAGTGTGTGTTTAAAAAGGAGAAAGTAGCTAAAGACCCTATTATATTTGATAATGAATTCTAGGAATAAATTCAGGAGAGGTCTGGGCAAAATCCCTGATGGCCAGTAAAGTTGAAAAGGGGATGATAACTGAATTGATGTTTGTATTTGGTTGTTTTGGTGTTTTTATTGATGAATCTTATGATTGTTTTCTATGAATCAAGTCATTGAGAATTTGTTTAACACTGATATGAATGCACATGCCTCACAAAAACATGCACATAGAAGATACTGAGTTTCTTATTCTTGCAAGTACTGGAATACAAATAGAATTGAATAAGATCATGTTTTCAGTTAGATTATTCACACCAGACAAATAGTCTGACCCTTTTGTGTTTATGCACCATTGGGTGTCTCATATTCATATGGGGCAGTTCATGGTGGTTTTGCAGGGAAATAGGAAATTGCTTTGATCAGGCTTGGATGTTAAACTGCTTAAGATTTGGATGCTATGTTTTTAAAAGACTTTGCTGAAGTAAACTACACCTTCATGATGAACTAGATTAAGACCTATTGTTTAAAATTACTTTGAGAAACCAATGTATGGTTAATTACTGTTTTGTAGTTGTTGAACTTATATGTCTCAGCTGAACTATGTGCTTTGTTTTGATTAAATGCTTTGCTATGAAAAATGGATTTTAAGCTTCAAGAACAGTTAGGCTATAATGGTAGAAAATCAGAGATTGAGAGAATTTGTGGTTTGTAAGTATATCTATAGAACTGGCATAGGAAAATCCATGTTCAAGTCAAAAAATAAAATCTGATAGAAAGAGTTTGAATTGCTTTAAAAAGAAAACAATATAGCATGTATTATGTAACTGAGTAGTGCAAACCAGAACAAGGCTAACATAGCCCTTTTCCTGAGCCTGGGTCAAGCCAACAACTAAGGATTTAAATTAAAAGTTTGGATCTGTTTCATAGCCAAAGTATATAATAGGTTCAGACAATTTTGTTCACAGGAGAAAAATAAAAAGGAAAAAAAAAACAAAAATTGGGTTTGAACCGACCAGCATAGCACTCGAACTCGTGACCTCTCATGTATAAGTTAGGCGCGTTTCCATTACGCCTAGATGTTGCTTGTGTTCACTTAGGATCCACTTTCTTTTAACCTGAGTTTGATACTATCCAGACTTTAAGACAATCATCTATATTATAAGCTTGCTTTCCACTGATTATAACTTGATCAATTCTTAGTTATAATAACAGACTAAAGCGCATATTTCCAGTGGATTCTATGGTCAAAAATCAGATTACAATAATTAATCTTTTTTAAGGAATTATCACATTTTAATAGATTTAAAAAGGAATTCTACTTACATATTAACATGCTCTGATTAAAGTAGAATATAACATAGATATCTTCATATATGTATGTTAGGAAAGATTTAGAGTTAAACAATATTTTTATATTGTGAAAGATCCTGGATATATTTTTGTTTATTGGAGAAAGAAAATGACCCTGGGAAATGTATTTGTAATGAATGATATATCTACATATCATTTCTTAAAAAAAAATCCTAATGAAATTAGGGTGTAAATAGGAGGGTCATTTCAAACTGTGAATAACAGTTGTAGTAGATAACTACAACAGTTATCCAGCAGTTGTCATACCTGCTACAACACGAAATGTTACATATCTACAAGAGTTACCAACAGTTGTAAAATGGTTATTTGCAAGGGTAAGAAACAGTTGTAATATACAATATCATAACAGTTATATGCAACTAAAGAACACAGTTGTAAAAAATTGATAGTCTTTTACAACTTCTTAAAATACGACTGTGGTTCCACGGTTGTAATATATCTTTTACAACTGTGTTCCACCGTTGTAACATGCCTCTTTTGTTGTAGTGGTTATCCCTTTTTAGATTTATTTTTTACCTAAAAAATGGAATAACAGCTAACTTTTGTGTGATTAATTACATATAAATGAGATGCATCTTTGTTCATTTAACATTTTGAATATTAGAAGATACAAGATCAGTCACAAAATTTTGTATTTTTTGTTTTTTGAATATATTATTGAGTTTAGCTTGGATAAAAGCTAACTTACCGTTGAATTTATCTCCATATAAGTCCATTCTTTAACTTTCACTTCACGACGTATGAAATTCATGTAAAACCCAAGTTAAATGAACTTACAGTAGCATCATCTTCGAATGATCTGATAAATATTTCGTTAATCTGGAAAAGGATCTATATATCTAAGGGGCACTCAAAGTCAGGCAAGTCAAAGCTAGACCGCTGTAAGTGGATTAGGGTTCGGGTTTGGATACAGAACCGAGGGAGAGAAGGGCGGAGCGGAAGGAGGAGAGGACGGAGAGAGGATGGAGAGAGCTCGTGATAGAGGAATTTGTTTACGGGTATGAAACTTGGATTTAGATCTAGGGTTTACTAATTTGGGGATTAGAAAGATGTGGTGTTTGGGTTTCTCTAAATGTTTAATTTAGAGTGGAGGGAACCATGGAGGGAACACGAAAATTTTCAACCATCAGTGAAGCGTAAAAATGAACATTACTAATTATTTAATATAAATAATTAATTATTAAATATTACTTCTTATTTATTAGTTATTAATAATTGTCTGGCGTAGGTAAAGCGTAGAGAAATACCAACCTCTTTCCTCCACAGGCGTAGGGAATGCGTAGGGGGAATAATAAGGTGTATGGAATGGGTAGGCAATTCCCTACACATTCCCTATGCCGTAGTCAATTGTTGGAGAACCTGGTGCGCATAGGAAATGTGTAGGGAATTCTTTACGCCTTCCCTACCCCTTCCCTATGTTTCCACGTTTTCCCTACGCCGCGCCTACGCGGCGTAGGGATGGCGTAGGGAATTCTGGGTTGGAAAACAGCCCTCTTTTTTGTAGTGAATATTACAGTCTTTTGCAACGCAGTAATGCTATTTAACACATTATACTAAGTAAACGTTTCAGTCTAGTTTACTTACTTATTAAAGGCATAAATTAATTTATGGCTGCACATAAAAATAACGATATAAAAGTAGGTATCTAAGCTAAGCTATCATTTGGCATTGACTAAACGGATATACCTTTCTAAGGCAAGAACAGAAAATAAGACTTTAGTTCAATAAGCTGTGGAGATAAAAGACTGCTTCTGAATAGGTGCCAAAATAAAAGGTTATTGTAGATATTTAACCCCAAATTGTTTAAGAATGCTTCCACTGCATTCCTGACAAGCAAAGTCAATCTTCTGTGTGACAAGGAAATGAGAAGGTGGCAACGGTCCGAAAGCATATTCTACGCCAGTTTGAAAGTGTGTTTAAGGAACCTTCGGTGTATGATGTGACAAGGTTCAATGTACAAAACGCTTAAACAACATACATAACTGTACACGACGATTGGATAATAGTTCTGAGAACTAATACCCGAGCAGTCAAGGTAACTGATGCATTAGACAAAATATCAAGGTACAAGTTTGCCTTCGCTGATGAAAGCAATCTTATAAGCAGACTGTGCAGGATAGATAATCTTACCGGTACTTTTTCCCTCCTACATTTATATCACCTTTTTCCAATAATCTAAGTACACATATTCACGTCTTAAATGCATGACTTGATACAGATTTGGGTGGTATATTACATGCCGTAACTAATGTATTCAGTATAACTACTAAAAGTGGAACCCAATCAATAAAGCGAGAGTTGCATGTGGAAAGCAATAGGTGCTGCCAAGTTTACCTAATTTTTGTATGCAATTAATCAACTACTCTTTTAATTTTCTTTCTCACACAGTGGGAACTGTGGACGAGCCAAAGGGATTTAGTTGATGAATCTATTGTAGACAAGTTTGAGAAATCGCCAACGATTGTTGTCACCTCGCTTATAGTCTCAACATATAGCCGTAGGCTGTTATTCCACGTAATTGCTCTCCACCAACATATAAATATTGCCCTTTAATTTATATTTTACTTTCTCAGGTGCATTTACCTTCAGCTCTACCAAAGCGACAAAGATTTATCTGAATATTGATTTGCCGGAACTAAATGATGTTAAAACCAGGTAAGTTGTCATTATATACTGGTTGTATTTTTAACTGTCTGATGTCATTTGCCTTTAGTTTTTTACACTGCATAGATCCAACCAAGATGACGAAAAAAAATTGGGTACATAGACCACTCTGCTGCAAGACATGGTGGCTTATCAGAAATGATCGATCTACAATCGCACAGCTTCTGAACAATGTTAGGACAACAAACTGTCGGGTACGTTGTGCTTACACCTGGATTCTGCAAATGTATAGGATTTCTATGTCAGCATAACTACCTTTTTAATGGTTCATCATTTTTTCCTTTTCCTTCGTGCTACGCCAAGACTCTATGTACTCTCCGATTTTTTTAAAAATCAACTCTAACCCGATTGCACTATTTATTTTCAAATTTTGCATTTTGAAATTAAACTATTCTCACTGCTGTGGTTAATTACTGATTCAAGCACTACTTTTATTTAGGGTAAAATATATGTCATACCCGCAACCATTGTGAAACCAAAAAGTTCTACTTGGAGCTATCTTTCATGCGTGTTTTGTAAATCAATGGTTCGCTTTGAGAGAATAAACTATTTTTGCTCCGGATGCCACCGAATGGCTATAAATCCCATAAACAGGTAACATTCCACTGATTCTTTGTTCCATTTTTTGGGATATATTAACTACGACCTTTAAAACTATATCCTATAGGTATCTTTTAAATGTGGACATATTGGACTCCTCTGTGTCTACTACTATCACCGCTTTTGACAAGGAAGCCGAATGGCTGCTCGGCCATAAGGTTGAAGACATGCTTGCCATCCTCAACTCGGTAAAAATGCAGTATTTTATATTTTACTACTATGTCAAATTTATTGAATATTGTATATATATAATATATTTAACATTAACTTCCATCGAGGTTGATGAATTTATTACCACAATCATCTTTACTTACCTTATGCTGCATGCACGTTACTCAGCTTATGCAGTTGACATCCATCCATCTACAATTGCTTACTGCATTCCATATTATTTGACATCATGAAGGCAAATTATTTTTCAAATTTAAGCATATCTGCAAGTGAGCAATGTGCCAATTTACAGCGGAAACTGAGCAGTGTTGTCAGTTTCAAATTGAATTAGACCCTGCTCATTTGCATTTGCAACAGAGCCCAGCGCTCAATTGCATGCTCCACTGAGCATTATGCTTGGTTGCAAAATGCAGCTGAGCATTGTACTTCAGTTATAAAATGCAACTGTTCAACTCATATTAGCTGTTATTTGTAACTGGGCAAAGCTCATTTACACTGTTCTCGGTTTCAAATGCAATTGACCACAAGCTATGTTGCAATTGCAACTGAGCTCTCTCTTTGTGCATACTTTAAGCTATCTCTTGACAGTCTGGTAGTCATTTCCTTTGGTTCTTGGAATGATTATATTTGAAATTAAACAAAGGATTCCAGTAGACATATGATCGAATGGTCGTCCTAAAATCAGTATATGAGATTGCAAATTGAGTTCATACCAGCATTATTATAGTACTAGAAGGCAGCCTGAATTTACCATTAAACGCTTAGTACACCACTGAATTTCACAAATAAAAAAAAGACAAATAAATCAACGCTTAGTACAACTGTGTATACAAATGCTTGGACTATGACATAGTTAAATTAACTTATATTTTGCTGTATTATACCTTTCGCAGTTGACAGTACGCATGCCTTCTCTTTAATGTTTTACTATTTAATTTACTATTTCACGTACAATCGATCCATCTCTTCATTAGCATCTAATAAAATAATATGGTCATCTTGTTTGAGGTTCATCCATTATGGTAGCATTCATTTATACACAATTCTATATGACACGACATCTGCACAAATACATAGGTGATAAAAAGTCCGACATTTAAACACAAAACATCCCCCCTTAACGCAATATAGCGTAGTATTCGATGAAATTCCCATATGGAAGTTTTTGTTTCGTCATGCTTCGTTTGCATTGTACCAAATAAACATTGGTATACTGCAAAGCAGTATCTATGTATGCTATACTGATCAATATAATTATACCATTTGTCGGTAACAATAAATGCTCGTTCTAAATCATGTGTCCCGAAACAAAATATGATATGTTGCAGGAAAATGGGGCACAAAAAAATTGATAGGATTTTCCAATGTCTGTCGGGGACTGAGGCGTTATTTGAATTTAGAACAAGTAACTATGAGATGAATAATCCCGATGCTTACCTCATTACAAGAAAAATCACTAAAAACATAGCTGTGACAGAGACAGTAAATGCTCAGTCTTGGGTAGCCGTTAACTTATAATTTATGTACCTACAACTTCACTTTTATTGACGTTGTTTACTATATTCCTTTGTTTAAAAAATTACAGCTAACTCTGCCTAGCGATCAAAGTTCTAAATTAGGGTGTCTCTCAAATACAGATAAACATACCTTGCAGTCCGGGACAGACATCAAAGGAAAGAAATAGATTACTCAGGTTTGATATACAATCTCGGTCACTCTTCTGTCCTCATTGGATCTTTGGCGTAGCCATGACATTTTGTTTTGTTTATCGGGACGACGATTGTGTGATCCACCCGATAGTGCGTGCTTCTGACCCATCACTCCCCAGAAAGACGGTTAAAAGAGGAAATGTGATTCAAGTAAGAATTTTTAAACTATTTTGTTCCACATTTAATTTTGTTGGTAATTATTTCAAAACATGTACAATTACTACTTGCGCATTATTTACATCTACAAATATATATTAAATGTCACATAAAAGGCAACACTGTACATCCCATGCTACGTTGGTTTAGTAAATAACATTACATTACTTCTTCATTATCGACTCCTAACTGATTGTTGTACTTGTGGATACTCATACTTTGAACTTTTAAACCTTCCAAACCCATATTGTATTTACTTATCCTAAATTAAAAACATTAACTGATCTTACTCTTACCTGTTTTATGCTTACAACATCAAACTGCATCTTATTTTCCTTATCCGTAGTATGGTGATACAGAACAACATGCCACAACAGCACCTGTAATCAAGCTTCGGGAGAATAGGCAAAGAAATTAATTTCTGGAAGCTTATGATCTCATGTTTCCGCTATAATTCCATTTTTAGCTACCAATGTTCTATATGTTGTCCATGTCATCTTTTTTCTAAATCGTTAACTTTTTTCCTCTTTTTTATTCTAAAATAAATTGTACGTCACGACGTATGATGACTGTATCGGTTTGCTTTCACCTATAGTACGTTTGTGCATGTTTTTAATTGCAACTCCAACTTTCTATTACACTACTTACTTATGTTTGTTCTGCTCATATTTACTAATGCTTTAACTATATACCATGGCTGTGCTGATATTTGTGTCAGTTGTACAATATGCATGAGTATGTATGTGAAAGATATGGTCACTCTTCTGTCCTCAAATCGCCTCTCTGGTATAGCAGTTGAAAGTAATGAGGAATAACACTGCCCATGTGCATAGCACTGGCCACTCACTAGTAGATCCAAATAGCAGGAAAACAACATGCTCTTAGTGAAATCACCAAAATGTTTACGTCAAAAGTTGGAACAAACACCCAAAAGATTATAGAAGAGGATAAAATGAAGAACGAAAGAAAATCGCATACAACAATCACTACAACAGTTTATGGGTTTCATAGCGTTTGAAAAACGCTATAACAGGCTACCATAGTGTTTCAGAGAACGCCGTGGAACCACAAGCTATGGTAGGCCGGCATCATTACATAGCAGGAAGGAAAACGCTATAATAGCTAATAGCGTTTACAAAAGGGCATAGCGTTTGCAACCTACCATAGCGTTTTTTCTCTGTTATTAAACTTAAACGCTATAGGGAATATAACCCTTCATTTAACTTCTATAGCGTTTTCGAGCATATTTTATAGCGTTTCATCAAACCATGTTATAGCGTTACAATGTTTTTCGATAGCATTTCTTGTCATGCTTGTATAGCGTTTTTATTTTCTACTATAGCGTTTTTGATTCTATTATAGCGTTTTGATGCATAAATCTTACATCTCATATAGAGTTGCGGTAGCGTTTGATGAATCAATAGCGTTTTTCAAACGCTATTCTATATAATATTAATTTTCAGCATTTGTTTCAATTTTCTTTTTATTATATTATATTATATATATATATACGCACACAAATAGATATATGTATACACATTACACATAGATATATATATATATATATATATATTAAAACGTGGATCCCAAAAATAACAAATCGAGAAGATGACAACAACTATATGTAACAATGATAACGTTGCACTGAATTCTAATTTGGAAACACACAATCAAACCAGTGGAAAAGTTTCAAATAATTCTGCTAATATTTCAAATACTACAAGACATGGTCGCATGATAATAGTTCAAAATAGTCTAACAAATGAACACAAATACTACAAGACATGGTCACATGATAATAGCTCAAAATAGTCTAACAAATGTACACAAATACTCAGTTATGGAGACGATGATACGGAAATGGCTGCTACAGAAGATTCTTGCAAGGATCTAAACATTGCTCCAGGTTGCTTTAGTGTTAACCAAGTTCCTGCATTAAATGACAAAGTAGACAAAGTATAAAAGTGCTGAAGCTGTTGATTTAGTTACCAAAGAGCTTGGAGGTAAAATCACTAGACAACCAGGACCTATTCCTGGAATTAATACCAAGATCACCTCTTTTCTTTTTAAATACACACACAATATGTATGTTAGGATTGTTAGCATTTTCGCTAACCACTGCCATACTTTTCAAAACTGCTGTCAACTGAATATTGCATTAGCCACTGCCTCTTCTACATTCAAACACACTGCCACCTTCTGAACTGACACTCACCACCACTACTACCACTGTCTCCACTTACACTTCACCTTCTTCCATCAACAAGATCAACTGCTATTGACAATCAACTTCCTCCCCCATTACATTGCACCAACCTCTTCCCCGTATCATCAAGCTATACACCTGCAACTTCATACACAACTACCACAATACTGTCATCTCAACCATCCATGCCGACAACTAATATCCTACTACTCACAAACTTCACTGCTTCTTGCCTGCAGCTTAACCACCATCTCCCTCTCAAAACCACCAACAACATCATCTCCAAAGACTGACCACTCGACTGCAAGACCATCACTACAACACTCAAAACTGCCTACATTTCAATTCAACTACTTCAACCAAATCTACCCGACAGCCCCGCCATTTCATCACTGATCCACAACTGCAAGCTCACATTTTTATTGTGTTCAAATTCAATAACATTGATACTGGTAGGTAGCAAATTAATATGAGATACCATGTACCTTAATTGAGATTTTATATTGTACTCGCATGTTTTTCTTTAAAACCTTTTTCCTGATTCATGTTATATATTGATACATGTGCACATCAAAACAAGATATTTCTCAATAGATATGATTTAGAATTTAGTCATGTTCATACGATTTTTCAACATTCTACTCTACACGGATATAAAACTGAGATATCATTATGCCTAATTTTGCTAACTACCGACTACAGAATATCTTTTTGTGTCCATGATTAGTTAATCTCGACCATTAATATTGAATTCAAACTTTTACGTGTTGAAACTATTATCAACTGTTGCCTGATAAGATGCAGATTAAATTTCCAATGTAGGCTATCAGTCAAAGTACAAAGGACCTATTCCATAACTAAAAGAACAGAAGAAAGAGCACTACTGGCAGCATTTAAAATCTTGAGAAGACCCATAATTGGTACAGAGAAAAAAATGCGATTTTGTAGAAAATGATTCGATGCATATCCATATATACACACTATGCAAAAACTGTCTACAGTAATTGGTCAGAACCTGTGCTTAGTACCTAAAACAACAATAGCAAAGTGTGCTACATTGAGCATGCATGTGCTATACTTGCATTGCTTCATGTTTTTACATATTATGATTCCTATAACAGGATATTAAATATACAACACAGAAATTGTATTGCTTGTATATACTGTGTGTGTGTATATATGTACACACACAATTTTGAATGAACCAGTGTAGAATTAAGTTTCATGCTATGAACATTTTAGAATTTAGAATATTTCTAAAATCATGTCCATTTTTTATTCAAAGTGGAAAATAGATACCGGGTAGAGCAATGAAAGCATCAGTCTGTCAAGCCATCTCAGCCTTCCTTTAGTGCATTCCTGAAACTGCTTTAACCTCCCCTACTGTCTCTCCAGTGTAACCTGAAAATAAATTTTCTCTTTAATTTTCTTTCTGTATTTCAAAATAAAGCATTTTATGTAAAAAGCTAGTCACTAAAGTTTATGCTTCTTAACCTGCACAATTCTCAAAGATTCACATTTTGGAAAATATAAGTGCATCAGGTTGGTGATGCAGGGGACAAGCAGTGTTATCAATAGAAATTTTTGAGGCAATTTATGGTACGACATGTTGAAGAGCATGAGCACCAGAGTCATCGTAACAGCAACCCTTTTATTATAAAATTTTCCCCACCAATTTAGATGCCTGGGCGTAATTATATTTGACGCTGACTTTGTTTACCTGCAGCTACTTCCACTTCCCTTACAACTGGGGAAAAAAAAGGGAAGTTGTCATAGGGAAAATTTTCATTCCTTCTTCCGCAGTCAGATTAATGGGGGAAAATTTACTCCTTAAGTGGATATGAAGTAATCGAGGGGGAAAAGTTTTAGGCAATATCAGAACATGTTTAAATTAAAACTATGGGGGTGCACAAAATTTGTTACTACGGACAACCAAGAGATTTCTATTCTCCAGCTCTACAGATAGAGTTAACATGGTAACCCCGACAAAGCAAATGTTCAAAAATATATTTACTCCAGTTAATACAAATCACACATTCCATTTACCACAGTAGAAAAACTATTACAGTCACGCTGTGAGGAGACATAACAACATTGATAGGCCATCTTCAAACTGAGAACAGTACGCAAACACATAAATAAAAACTTTTGCCTGGAGGTAGACAATTATGTTGAAAATGCAGCGACGATACTTTTAGAACAGGGTGTTGCATCCGAGATAACCTTATGTAAGGTACCTTCCTTACCTCATATTATGCGTCAGTCGTATTCACGGATTCATGCTTTTTTTCTCCAATTTATCTACGCAACTACAGCCACCTAAATATTACGTCCGTGAGCTGGATGACTTACATCGGACAAGGGAAAAATTGCAACAACTGTTGGTTTGAAAGAAAATAACCAATGTATTTACGTGCAACACTCTATTTTATGTACAATTACTTATGACTTAATAGCCTTGGGAAGCTGGGGCTTTCCACTGAAAAATAGGACTACAAATTGGTATTATCGAAAAATACATCCCATACTACAAAAGCAACAGCCAGAGCATGAAAAAAAGGGTCAGGCCAAAAATATTAACCATTTTACCTATTGCTACTCCTGCGGTGTAAACATTGCCGATCCTAACAGCCAACTTGCTTCATTCGTAGGTAGCCATCGGCCTAGATGCAAAAGGGCCGTTCATCATTGTGGGCATAAAAGCTTCTAAAATTTTATGTAAAACTACCACTTCTGCTGCAAAATTACTCAACGTATTAATGGCACTATCAAGTAATTGGAAAGAAATCAATTGAACTATCTCAATTTTGAGTGTTGAGTATGATAATAATATTATGACTTCATTGTAATGAAATTAGAAAATGGTGGCAGTCAATAAAGGATATTCAAAACAATGAACTGAATAGCATGAATAACATAGGCCCTCCAATGAAATATGGTACAATCTTTTGATAAATACTGCAAAAATGATTAGAGGATTGAGGAAGGTAGAAATTTCTTGAAAAGAGATCATATTTTTGCAATTCAGACGAGCTTATCAATTCCTCTTTTGTTAATGTAAATTCAGCCGTAAATCGATATCATAAATAACTCCATTATCACCGGTTGAAATGGAAATCAAGTCGAGCAATGGAATACTGAACTCACATCAATTGAAATTTTAATGATTCAATGTTCAAGAGGAAGAAAGAATTTATTTTGTAGTGGTTATGATGAATTCAGTTTTGAGCTAGGAAGAAATGGGATAGATTCAGTTGATGTTACGTTAAAAAGTGAAGGAACAGAGCAGGGGTCTCGTAGTTTAAAATGAAGGAAAAGGCGTTGCCACATAGGCCGTGCTTAGTTCCTGATTTAGATAGAAAGGTAAGTGTGCCTGGGAGTGTGTCTGTATATAAGTTGCTCGCAGACGGCTAAATGAACAAAGAATTTGGCTCACAGGGTAGAAAAGTAAAAGAAATGGATATAATATTCGTATTAACTACACAATCAGATTTGGGCTAGCAATTTTTCTGCCTCGTTTAAGGAAAAAAAGGAGAAGCCAGCAATAAAATGGTTTGTGAAAATTCGTTGCATGCATAACAAATGTGTGTGTAGCAGTTTCAAATATTTCATGTACATGTATGCAAGGACGGAGCCAGGATTATACGTTGAACTGGGCTACTAAAAAGGGCTGTTATAACAGAATTTATTATTTTTCCTTTTTCATAAAAAAATTCAAGAAAAGACTAATCTATAATGGTTTTCAAGGCTATATTTTTATTAACATTTATTATCTCCATGAGATGCACATATAAATCTCATTTCATAAAATTGTACTGCTCAACAAAGTTCTTATTGTTTCATTTCTTTTTCATAGAATGGACAAGTGCACACTCGTTCAATAAAATCCATCTGTCCTTGCCTTCCCAAGGCCAACCATATCCGAAGGAGAGAAAATCAAGGAAAATACAAGAGAAAAATCCAGGTTCCACTCACGCTGCAACCAATGATCCTCTTGATCAACAATTTAATATGTTAAACCATTCTACAAAATCTAATTCTTTATACCAGGCCTATAATACTTCAGTCCATTCCCCTGCATAATATCTAAACCATGGTCCAACGTCTCGACACATAAAAACCTGAAAGTCCCCACATTCAATGAGTCCCCTTCTAATTTGACGAATTCGCTAATACAACCTATCATTGTTACTGTTGAAAATAATTCACCTAATGCTATTATCCTGTTTTCCTCCTAGAAATAACCGAAACATCAATCTCTTCCATAACTCCACCTTCTCCACTCAAACCATCTGAAACTCTTACTGATCATATCCAAATGTGTATAGGGAAAGCCAAATCCCCATAAAAGCCAAGAATTCTAAAGTTTACCCTATGGTGTCAAGGAGTAGATCTAAGGATAGGGATGGTGGGAAATTCTTTGATAAAGAAGCTACTACTCCTATTACAAATCCACCATTCGAAGGAAGCAAAAAAAACACATCAAATGCTAATCTATCATGCAAGTAAAATCCATCTCCATTATCAACCACTCCAACACTTATCCATGATTGAAAATATAGGAGTCTAGAATATGAGATGGGCAAATAATGTAGCCAAACATTTGGCAATAATAAACTTTTCGAGAGAAAAACCTCCATATTATTGTCAATCTAGAAAATAAGTTAAACATAAGCACTGTACACCATACCTGTCAATCTAGAAAATCTGTATACACTGTATCACCGTGGACAGAACAGTAGATGACCATCTAAATTCCTCAATTTCAAAATCAAAATCATTACTGTTAGTAATTTAAATTATGGAAATCAATACCATAATAAATACCCTAACTTCAGAATATCAACAATCTGTAGAACATTGTTTGGTCAATTCCTATCGTCGACCCAAATTACTACATATACGATCGAACAAGCAATGAAAAAAAATGTTGTGGTACCTCTCACGGCAGTTCAAATAGGAGAGGCGTAGATTTAGGGTTCCAGACAGAGGCTAGCGATTCCAGACAGATGCTGCATTTAGGGATCGAGTGTTGACGACAGAGGCTAGCGATTCGCATTTCAGAAGTTCACAGTTGACGACAGAGGCTAGCGATTCGCACAAAATTTGGGGATAGATTTCTGAAGGAGGAAATGATTCATTTGGAGACATCGACAAAGGCTATGCAAATTTAGAGTGTTTTCTGAAGGATGTAGATACGAAGCGAATAGGGTTTTTTTTCCCACACAAAATAATTCATTTCCCGCATTTTTGATAGCGTTGAGCATACGTACCAATTTTTCTCAGCGTTGGAAACCATAATTTGCATAGCGTTGGACGGAGGAAATGCGGCAACGCTATGTATTAGTGCTATTAAAAGCCCGTATTTTTGTAGTGAATTATAGTGGTTGGCTAATCGCTAGCCTACATCCACTTGAACTTTGTTTATGATTCTACAAAGTTTTTACAGAGGAGATATTATGGATTGGTAGTCTATGGATCGGTACTGACCCGAGAGATTACAATAGAAGTACAAAAATTTGGAATACCAGCCAAAATGATCCCCCAAAACCATGTCTTTCACCCTCTATTTATAGCTGAAGGTCGACA
Organism: Allium fistulosum; assembly: GCA_030737815.1. Classification (NCBI taxonomy): domain Eukaryota; kingdom Viridiplantae; phylum Streptophyta; class Magnoliopsida; order Asparagales; family Amaryllidaceae; genus Allium; species Allium fistulosum. The sequence continues at coordinate 16,001,725 of JASFAW010000015.1, read as the reverse complement.
GAATTTTCTTAATCACATTTTTCCCCACGTTCCTCACATCCTGAAGGAGCTACTCTAAGAAAATCGTGGCTAACTCAGCGAAGTTCAGGGATTGGTAATGATCCATGCCCTATGGATCGGTACCCGTCCGTAAGATGGGCTATAGAGCCTTCTTTTATCCCTTGAATTTGCTTGTATGGCTTGTAACTTCACTCATGGAGCTTAAATGTATTGGTATAAGCTCTTATTTGAGTGAAATCCATGGTTCGGGGGGTTGATGAGAGCACATGGTCTAGTTGGTATAAAACTTAGATTTTTCCATTGGTGTTTGAGACCTGGATAGCTAGCGAACCATCCCATGTTGCATGATTCATCCAACCAGTAACTTAGCTCCATTTTACAAGAAGCTAGACATAACTTTGGGCAAGTTCTATGGATTGGTACCGAACCATGGCTATAGATCGGTACCGATCCAAGACTTTTACAAATTCTTGGACTTTGGCCTTGGATCTTTGGATTTCTTGTCATGTGGGTTAACTTTGAAGATTTGAAGATTTTTGTTAAGTTAACAGTTTTATCCATCGACCTTGCAGAGTATCCGAGTTTAAAAGTAATTGTTTTGGATTTTTACTTGGTTATTCTTCTGTTTAATTGTTCTGACTTATCTAAATATGGTACAAAGCTGGATAACATTATAAAATTGTTCCTTCTTTTAGATAATATTTATAAATACAAATTGAGCTTCATTAGGCCTTTACACACTTTTATAATAAGTGTAGAGCTCCTAACTCGCTTAATTAGCTTACTAACTTTTTCAAACATCATTTAAATAGTTCGATTATTACTTACTAATGACGTGCACATCATTTTATCACTTAATTAATCACAAATCAAACTGAACATCACACATAATCATCCAATTAAACCTAAAATCCACTCTCTAAACAAATAATGAGTTAATATAATCATGTTTATAACATGAATACATGCCTAAAACATAACTTAGAATTCTATAAATCATTCTATATAACTTCAAAATCATAATAAACAAATATATGAAGTATAACAAGTTAATTAAGTAGGAGAATCATCCCACTCACCTTCTCTTTTACCAAATCAAGCTCCAATCCCTTAAATCCAAACCTTAGCTCTCTTTAAATTTGAGATTAAGCTCCATACACAACTTCATGCCAATTCCTTGATGGGTGATGTGAGGAATGAGTAGAGAGGAATCATGGTTATTTTTCATGAATTTAGGAATTTATTTGAGCTTGTTTTAGTGGATTAGGACTTGGGGGATTAAGGAGTAATTAGAGAAGGATTAGGAGAGGAAGAGGAAAATAAATATGAATGGAAAGTGAAAACGAGATAAATCAAAACAATAAAGAGAGTTAGCCAACTTATAGGCTAGCTAATGGGCCTTAGCCCCAAATTCAATTTTCATTCCTATCTACAAATCACTATTTAGTCAAAAAACTCATTGATTTGAAACATAGCCAAGTTTATACTCAATTATCTTGCATCGAAAAAGCGATTTTAACTCCGGTGTCTCCAGACCCAATTCATCCATTTTTGAAAAATCGTTTATAATGGAAATTCCATTAATTAATGATTAAATATTTCAATTAATCATTTATACATATAGTTGTTGAAATTGCGGGTTGTTACATTCTCCCCTCCTTAAAGAATTTCGTCTCTGAAACTCCTATGAGTACGAGAAAGTAACAGAACTAACCAAAATTCCTA